>SJYQ01095391.1:90083-129560 GCA_006410935.1 Redunca redunca
TGTGTGTGTGTGTGTGTGTGTGTGTGTGTATTATTTTCTTAAATTTTCTTCTTTTTTTAAAATACTAGAGTTATATGAAATTATCTTATGTTCTCTCTTCCTTATAATAACCATATCCATATATGTGATTTTTTTTGTTGTTCTTGACTTGATTGACAGTGATTCTTTTCCTTTATTGTGTGAAATACTTGGTATGTGAGTTTCTGTTTGAAATTAATTTTTCTGAACTTTTAGGAGGATCAAATCAATCAAGAAAGTTGTACAGTCATGCAGCTCTAGAGCTTCTAGTTACTTTCATAATTTTCATGTTTTCAAAAGTATGACCTTGTACATTCTAAGATTTACTGGCTCATTTTCTTGCCCATTTTTATCTCATTTTTTTCCTTTATCATCCCTGTTTGCAAATAAATGAAACATTAGATTTTTTGATCACCTTGTATTAATGACTGCATTTTAAAATTTAAAGTTAGATTTCAGATTAATATTTGAATTTGGAGAAATGCAGAATTCTCTAACATGATTGAACAACCTCAATATCAGTTTGTATCTTTAACCACTTTTTCTATAGAGGCTCCAGCATATCTCATAGATCTGATGCATGATAAAAATAATGAAATCCGAAAAGTCTGTGATAATACATTAGATATTATAGCGGTAAGTAATTTTTCTTCCTACCGAAAGTATAATAGTATTTATTTTATGGAATGAAAGAGCCATTGTACACCTGTTCAGAACTTTGCATTCAGGGTACAGCTAGCACAAGTTTGTATTTTGGTAAAGCTCAGAAAATGAAGTGATACTAAATTCACTTTTTAATTGCAGTATGGTTGATTTACAATGTTGCATTAATTTCTGCTGTATAGCAAAGTGTTACATATACATGCATTCTTTTTTATATTCTTTTCCATTATGTTTTATCATAAGATATTGAATATAGTTCCCTGTACTATACTGTAGGACCTTGTTGTTTATCCATTCTATGTATACTAGTTTGCATCTGCTAACCCAAAACTCCCACTTTATCCCTCTCCCACCCCTCTACCCTTTGACAACCACAAGTCTGTTCTCTATGTCTGTGAGTCTATTACTGTTTTGTAGATAAGTTGATTTGTGTCATAGTTTAGATTCCACAAATAAGTTATGTCATATGATATTTGTCTCTCTGCTTTTTACTTACTTCATTTAGTATGATTATATCAGTCCATCCATGTTGCTGCAAATAGCTTTATTACATTTTATTTTTTATGGTTGAGTACACGACTGAGCAACTGAACTGAACTGAACTGAGTATTCCCTTCGGGGCTTCCCAGGTGGTGCTAGTGGTAAAGAACCCACTTTCCAATGCAGGAGATATTAGAGATGTGGGTTCAATCCCTGGGTCAGAGGATCCCCTGGAGGAGGGTATGGCAACCCACTCCAGTATTCTTGTCTGAAGAATCCCCATGGACAGAGAAGCCTAGCAAGCTACAGTCCATAGTGTCGCAAAGAATCAGACACGACTGAGCAACCCAGCAGCAGTAGCAGCAGTATTTCAGTATATATTTGTACCACATCTTTATCCATTTATCTGTCAATGGACGGATAGGTTATTTCCATGTCTTGGCTATTGTGAATAGTGCTGTTGTGAATATGGGATGCATGTATCCTTTTGAATAATAGTTTTGTCCAGATATATGCCAAGGTGTGGGATAGCTGGATTATATGGCAGCTCAATTTTTACTTTTTTGAGAAACCTTCATACTGTTTTCCATAGTGACTACACCAATTTACATTCCCACTAACAGTATAGGAGAATTCCCTTTTCTCCACACCTTCTCCTGCGTTTGTTACTTGTAGATTTTTTTTTAATGATAGCATTCTGACTGGGGTGAGGTGGTGCTTCATTGTAGTTTTGATTTGCATTTCTCTGATAATTAGTGATGTTGAGGATCTTTTCATTTGCCCATTGGCTATCTGTCTTCTTTAGAAAAATGTCTATTTAGGTCTTATGCACATTAAATTCATTGTTTAAACATTGTTAAAACCTTTGGCTTTCTACTTTGGAGCAGGGGTTGCTTACTTAAAGAGATTTTATACATATTCAGAGTTTTATATCTGGTCTGCATGTCATCTTAGAATCACTTGTTTTTCAGAAAAATTATTGCAGAGAAGCAGGGGGGTTGATGACAGTCTTGCCAAAACTAAACACCATCAACTTTACAGTTTGGTCATTAAATTTTTTTTAATAAAATAGAATCTCATAACTATTTTTTAAGTCTTTGATAAATTTTGTTGTATACATTGACTTGTTTTACAAGTTGTTTTGGAATGATGTTAGTTCACTTCAGTCTCTCAGTCATGTGTGATTCTTTGTGACCCCATGGACTGCAGCATGCCAGGCTTCCCTGTCAATCGCCAACTCCCAGAGCTTGCTCAAACTCATGTCCATCCAATTGGTGATGCCATCCAACCATCTCATCCTCTGTTGTTCCTTTCTCCTCCTCCTGCCTTCAGTGTTTCCCAGCATCGAGGTCTTTTCCAATGAGTCAGTTCTTCGCATCAGGTGGCCAAAGTATTGGAGCTTCAGCATTAGTCCTTCCAATGAATATTCAGGACCGACTTACTTTAGGATTGACTGGTTTGATCTCCTTGGTCCAAGGGACTCTCAAGAGTCTTCTCCAACACCACAATCCAAAAGTGTCAATTCTTTGGTGCTCAGCTTTCTTTATGGTCCCAACTCTCATATCCATACATGACTACTGGAAAAACCATAGCTTTGACTATACAGACCTTTGTCGGTAATGTCTCTGCTTTTTAATATGCTGTCTAGGTTTGTCATAGCTTTTTTCCCAAGGAGCAAGAGTCTTTTAATTTTGTGGCTGCAGTCACCATCTGCAGTTATTTTGGAGCCCAGAAAAATAAAGTCTGTCACTATTTCCATTGTTTCTCCATCTGTTTGCCACGAAATGATAGGACTGGATACATGATCTTAGTTTTTTGAAAGCTGAGTTTTAAGCCAGCTTTTTCACTCTCCTCTTTCACTTTCATCAAGAGGCTCTTTAGTTCCTCTTTGCTTTCTGCCATAAAGGTGGTGTCATCTGCATATCTGAGGTTATTGATATTTCTCCCTGCAATCTTGATTCCAGCTTGTACTTTATCCAGTCTGGCATTTCGCATGGTGTACTCTGCATATGGAAAAGGTCAGTTTTCATTCCAATCCCAAAGAAAGGAAATGCAAAAGAATGCTCAAACTACCACACAGTTGCGCTCATCTCACATGCTAGTAAAGTAATGCTCAAAATTCTCCAAGCCAGGCTTCAGCAATATGTGAACCGTGATCTCCCTGATGTTCAAGCTGGTTTTAGAAAAGGCAGAGGAACCAGAGATCAAATTGCCAACATCTGCTGGAACATGGAAAAAGCAAGAGAGTTCCAGAGAAACATCTATTTCTGCTTTATTGACTATGTCAAAGCCTTTGACTGTGTGGATCACAATAAACCGTGGAAAATTCTGAAAGAGATGGGAATACCAGAGCACCTAACCTGCCTCTTGAGAAATCTGTATGCAGGTCAGGAAGCAACAGTTAGAACTGGACATGGAACAACAGACTGGTTCCAAATAGGAAAAGGAGTACGTCAAGGCTGTATATTGTCACCGTGCTTATTTACCTTATGCAGAGTACATCATGAGAAATGCTGGACTGGAAGAAACAAAAGCTGGAATCAAGATTGCTGGGAAAAATATCAATAACTTCAGATATGCAGATGACACCACCCTTATGGCAGAAAGTGAAGAGGAGCTAAAAAGCCTCTTGATGAAAGTGAAAGAGGAGAGCGAAAAAGTTGGCTTAAAGCTCAACATTCAGAAAACNTGGAGAAGACTCTTCAGAGTCCCTTGGACTGCAAGGAGATCCAACCAGTCCATTCTGAAGGAGATCAACCCTGGGTGTTCTTTGGAAGGAATGATGCTAAAGCTGAAGCTCCAGTACTTTGGCCACCTCATGCGAAGAGTTGACTCATTGGAAAAGACTCTGATGTTGGGAGGGATTGGGGGCAGGAGGCGAAGGGGACGACCGAGCATGAGATGGCTGGATGGCATCACGGCCTCAATGGACATGAATCTGAGTGAACTCTGGGAGATGGTGATAGACAGGGAGGCCTGGCGTGCTGCGATTCATGGGATCGCAAAGAGTCGGACACGACTGAGCAACTGAACTGACTGACTGAACTGACTCTGCATATAAGTTCAATAAGCAAGATGACAATATACAGCTATACTCCTTTCCCAATTTGGAACCAGTTCGTTGTGCCATGTCTGATTCTAACTGTTAGAACTATTTGGAATGATGAAACACCCCCAAATTCTAATGTTTTTCATGACTTTAGAAATTTTTTAAGTATATGTCACTGTTAAGAATTTGATCAGAGGGATAATCTGAGTCCTGCATTAGAAACTTGCTCATTTTGCAGACTTTTCTTCAGACTTTGTGCTGCCTTTCTACCTTGACTTGACCCTTGTACCTGGGATGTGCTAGATGCTACCTTTCTTTGAATATTTTTTTCACTTGTGACATACACACATGGGCAATCTCGTTCCTTCTTTGAACTCTATTTACACTATTTATTTTGGCTGACCCTGTAAAAAATTTCTTGAATATAACCTACTCAGTCGTTTTCAACTTAAGTGTTTCAAAAGTATCAGCTGAGCCACCAGGGAAGTCCAAGAATACCAGAGTAGGTAGCCTATCCCTTCTCCAGCAGATCTGCCCAACCCAGGAATCAAACTGGGGTCTCCTGCATTGCAGGCAGATTTTATCAGCTGAGCTACCAAGGAAGTCCCTTAAAAAGATCAGAATAGAAGTTTATAAAGAATCAATTAATAACGTCCTTGAAATCCTCTAGGTTGGTATTTCTGCTAGTGATTTCATTACAAAATCAGATAATCAACAGGTACTTTCCGGTCAGTCTCCAACATTTTAGTTCAGAAATTTCATGTTTATTTGGTATCACCTGATTTTTGGATTTGACCAATATATCTTCCACTGGTTTAAAACTAAATCAGTACATTGACATTTTAGCTTTGATATATAAATTAAAATAGGGAAGCTTTATGTATTTAACCATTGTTTAACCAAGATGTTTCAACACATAAGCCACTGGTCACAGGGTTTATGAACAGTTTCATGGTTCTTGTACTATTTTCTAGGAGATCACTAATGTCATTGTTGTATATAAAGTATATAGTGTAACAGTAAGAAACTTCATAAAATTCTATGTCTGATTATCTTACTTTAAGCAAAAAGAAGAGAGATGCCAGTCTGTTATGAATTGCCTTTATCATACTTTTAAAATTACCTTATTTTGAGAAGAAGTGATGAAAAGTAAAAATACGTTTAGATGTTTGTATGAGGTAGGTTTGGCTAAGANGTTTGGCTAAGAATGTAAGTTAGTGATAGTTCCAAAAGACCAGCTTAGTCTTATAAAAATATTCATTGTAAAATATGAATATGTTTCTTATAAGATAAAATTTTCATTCCCAGTATTTCTAAACTCTGGGCTCAAGTCTCTGATCTTAAGTAGGAGTTTTCCCCACCCTGCATCTTCTGTCCTTGCTCTCTCTTTCTCTCTAGAATCCACATTTTGAAAAAAATCTCTAAATATTACTTCCTCCACTTTTTCATTTCCCCATCTTTCCTACCTTTCCCTTTCTCTTTTCTACCAGTTCTTCCTCTGCATCCATTACTCCACTGAAATGGTGCTTATGAAAGTCATCTGGACCTTCATGTTTTGAAATCCGATGAACATTTTCAGTCTTCATTTTACTTTGTTGATCCTATGTTCCTTGCAAGGACTTACAAATTTTGTTCAGAGTTAAAATGTTAACTCACAAAGAAAATTATTTTAGATTATTACATTCATAAAAAGTCTTGTGAATAAGAGGACATCTGAGAAGAAGAATCAGTGAAATGAAACTGGTGATATATCAGCTACCTATATATATATAGTTCCCTAAAATGCTCTCTGATCATGTGAGTTAGTATAAAACAAATTTGAACAAGTAATCTAAAGGTTTGCCTAATCTCTCTACATCAGACTTATAAGTGTGTTTGATATGCTGCCAAGCAATTTTAGATTGTTTTATTTCATACTTTGGACAACTTAAAAGTCTAAAATGTTATTCAAAAATATCAAAGTTGTTAAACTGAGACCATTTAAAGATATTCACATTTTTGGGAGAATGGCATTGAAACATGTATAATATCATATAAGAAATGAATCGCCAGTCTAGGTTCGATGCAGGATACAAGATGCTTGGGGCTGGTGCACTGGGATGACCCAGAGGGATGGTATGAGGAGGGAAGTGGGAGGGGAGTTCAGGATTGGGAACACATGTACACCCATGGTGGATTCATGCTGAGGTATGGCAAAACCAATACAATATTGTAAAGTAATTAGCCTCCAATTAAAATAAATAAATTTAAATTTAAAAAAATTAATAAAGATATTCACATTTTAATCATTAGTGTGATCTGGAAGTCCTATCCTGTGCTACTGCATCAACTGAGTCATAGTTATAGCTGAGTTTCTTAGAAGAGAAGTCCAGTACAGTGGGTAGATGGACACCAGACTTTGGAAACATCCCATATTCTGTTCAAAGAATGTTTCTTTACCTTTCTGTACTATACACCTATAGGATCCGAGGCCCTGGCTCAATTTTAGCTTGTCAGTAGGGAACTGCACCAGCAGGAGCAACTTCTTCTTGAAACATTTTTCTCTTCAGTTGAGTAAGGGTTCTGGTCTTAGATTCAACCTTTGACCTTTATGAGGTGGCAGCTTGACTCTATAGAGTATTGCATTTAGAATACAACATTCTAGTTCTCTCACCTGCTGAATAATCTCAGGCAATTTATTTAACTTTTTGAAGATCTAGTTTACATTGATACTTCTGAAAATTAAAGAAATTAGAGAAAATATATATGAAGCATCTACCATATGTTGTTCACTTGATATGTTTTGTTCAAACTAAACCAAAATTCAATCCTAGTTGTGACGTTTATATATAGATTAAAAATCTGAATCAGCTTTTCCTTTCCTTAGTGAAAATGAAAGTCATTCAGATGTGTCCGACTCTCTGTGATCCCATGATCACTCTTTGTGATCTAGCCTGCCAGGCTCCTCTATCCGTGGAATTCTTCAGGCAAGAACATTGGAGTGGGTTGCTAGTTCCTTCTCTAGGCAATCTTGCTGACCTAGTGATTGAACCTGGGTCTCCTGCATTGCAGGCAGATTCTTTACCATCTGAGCCACCTGTACAGTTAATCATTTACATTATTTCCTGTTCATTTTGACTGTTAAAATGATATGGGAAGATAATCTGTTCACAGTTTGGATTTTAAGCGTGGAGAGTTATTTGAAATATATGTTTTGGCCAGGCATAGTTGTATTTGTAGTTTACTTTAGGATTGTTTTGCCGAATGGCTGAATTTGGCATTTTAAGACTTCATGTCAAAGAAGTTAACTGCATAGTGCAGTTTACTGAAAGATCTTGATCAGTACAGTGTCAAAAAATAGGAAACTACCTAGGCTAGAGTAGAAGTGCTTCATGTGTTCAGTTAGCCATGTTCTGAATCTGTGTTGACTAAGTTGAATTTGGACTCAGTTTATCAGCTAACCTCAGACCAAAGGTTTTTCCTGGCTTGCTAGGCCTCCTTATTTGGGAGAGAGGGCCATTTTATTTGCGGAGTGGGCCATTTTAATGCATCTGGAAAAGTTTCTCAGGTTCACTTGGGACGTTGCTGCCATTCTTTGGATTTTTGAGCTTAAACTCAATTACTGATCACAACTCAGGGTGCTATTTGCTTGTCCAAAATCTCTTTAAGAGTAAAACAAGAGAGAACGGGCTTAATTTGAAACAGGAGAAACTTTGATTAGACACAGCAAAGATGATGAAACACTGGGAATAGACTGTCAAGGGATAATAAGAAGTCTTGTCCAATTAACATTAATAACAGCTAAATAACCAACTTTCTAAAATTGTTTGTTAGAAACTTGCCTAGAATGGAAGTAGATGATCTCTTAAGACGTTTTTATCTATAGATTTTGATTCTTGAGTATTTTCAGCATAGCTGTAGTCTATAATAATAAAAAATAAAATAGAGTGGGAGTATTTGTAGCTTAAGGCAATTTATCTTTAAGAAAACAAACTTCTTGCACTCAAGACAAACATTGTGAAATAATACTAAGAAAAATTAGATGCCATGCAAGCCTTAGGGAAATATCCAATCTGCAGTAAAGATCCCCCAAGTTATGCAAATGTTATTTTACACCAGTGGTAAAGTGTTTAATATACAGTATTTAGGCCCAAGCCCTCAATTAGTGAACTGAAACAGATATATGTTCATAGTACTCTCTCTACCATAGAGCTTGGTGATGCATCTCTGTGGTCTCATCAGCAAATTGTCACCAGTCTGACTAGGCCTTACATGTAGCTTTGGGAGGCGGGGAATGGGGTAGTTGAAGAAAGGAAAAAGGAAGCAAGGAGAGAGAAGCCTAGCTTTCTCATCTTCCAAGGCAATCATGCAGCAATTGACGATTGTCTTTTCTCTTCCAAGCCTTAGGAATTATCAAGGGAAGAACAGAATCCTCTATACATAGAGAGCTTCTGAAAACCCAATTAGATTGTTATACCTCAGTATTCCTTTGGCTTTGTATGAAGTATTTGAGAACCTCAAGTTCTTTCCCAATTAATAAATGATTTCCTCCCCTGACATTACTGGGTTGTCAACCATCTAATACATTTTTAGTAAGCACATACTATGTTCCAAACACTAAAGTTGACACTGAAAATTAAAGGCAACATGAAGTCTCTAGAATGTAAAAATTTACAATCTGGATGCCAGGCTACTGTTGTCTAGACTTGAACTGACCTTTTAGGAGCAGTACTACCATATGGCCCTATCAATAGATACTCTGTACTAATGGCATATTGTATCTACAGGTTGTTTGTGGAAAAGGGAATGTGCCTAGGTTCTCTGGTAAGACTGATGTCTGTTGTCTTTCCAGCTACCCACAGGCTACATGTGGTTTGATACTAACAGAGGTTTGTGTCACTGAGATTTTGAATGGTAGCCTTTTACTTTTAATAACTTAATTTTGACCACTGGCAAATTGTGTGTATTGTAATAATCTGGAATTATTTCAAACTAGGAAAACAAGGTGCCTTCCTCATTCTAGGATAGAAACAATTATATCTAATAAGACTGGCATATTGAAAGGAGATAAACTAATGTATGCTTGCATTAACTTCTAAGACATCTATTGTCTGTTAGAGTCTCCACAAAAATTATCAGGGCAAGTCTGTGTCAGACAGGAAAGGTGGGTTTATTAATAAACTTCCAGCAAGGAAGACCACTTCTAAAAATGTCATACAACATCTTGAAAAGGAAAGCTATAGAGAAATTTTCATAGGGTTAGCTTTAAAACTCAGGTTATTTCAGAAGAAGATTTCAAAGGCATGGAATGGATAGGAATTGGTAAAATGAATAGAAAGTAGTTACTTTAAATTAGCTTGCAGGTTGATGATGGGCACAGAGCAGGGATTTTCGAATGAGTTGTCAGAAACTTCTAAAATGTTCTTTCCAGTGCCGGTGGAGTTCATGCCTGTTTGTTTTATAGTCTTCATAAATTTTCATTTCTCAGATTTGTAAGTTTGTTGTGTATTTTCCATTCCATACAATCAAATTGGACTTTGTGAGATAAACCCAGTTGGGTTTAGTGTTTAGTCTTCTTTTGCAGTTCTTTTTTATATTGCAGAAATTTATGGTTTTTCCTAGTTTGTTAGAATTTACATGTCTGTGTGTATACATACGTGTGTATGTATGTGCATGCATACATACTAAGTCACTTCAGTCGTGTCCAACTCTTGTTCAACCCTGTGGACTGTAGCCTGCCATGCTCCTCTGTCCATGGGACTCTCCAGGCAAGAATACTGGAGTGGATTGACATGTCCTCCTCATACACACATACGCACATGTACACACACACACGCATGCACGCGCATGTGTGTGTGTGTAGTCCCTGCCAGTATTATGCATGTTACTTTATTGGTTTCTTAATTGTCAGCAGTTGGATTTAAAAAAAAGTATAGTATGAAATAAAAAAAAGTATAGTATGAAAGAAAAGTTATGGTTTCTCACTTAAATAAATTTCCTTTAGTTATATCTTTTACTTTGGGGCATAATATTTGAAGTGATATTACACAGATAAGCCTCCTCAGTGCTTTAAACAGAGGTTGAGATAATTTTACTTTGAGGTCTGGTTAGAAAATGCCATAGTCAAGACTAAAGGGCAACTTTTGGGACAGTACTACTGAGAAGTAGGTAGTATGTGCCTAAAAAATCAACAACTCTATTATGTATGTGTGTTTAATTACGTGTATATCTGTGTATACATATTATTAGGAAGAAGTATTTTCTAACATATAAAAGGCATCTTTTTAGCAGCTAATACCGTAACCTTAATGAGCAACTCAATTACTCTAGATCTGCTTTAATTTAGTATGAAGAATTGTATTAAATAAACCATATTACATTCTCAATTAGGGGGGCTGCCACATTAAAGGAGAAAGAGAAATCTGTTTTCCATCAGTTACATTAGAACACAAAGCAGATCTATGTAGTTCTATGTTACCCTATAGCGTGTTAATCAGATACAAGGTGTGACGGAAGCCAGTGACAAAGAGTTTTCCTGATAGTGAACAGGCTCTGATAATAGGCTGGTTAAGGCCTCATAACGTTTCAGTGGTTAAGTAGTAAACAAAATGATATAGGACTTCAAAAAGGATGGCACATTCCACCTAAAATCAAACCATAAGTCTTTAATGATACTTTACAGTTTTTGAAAACTAGTGCTTAAGATAATAATGTCATGACTTGAGAAGAGAAGAAAATAAAAGATAAGGCATGTTTACCTTTAAATACAAGACAAACTAAAGTTCCATAGCAAGGATGTTAAGTGTGCACTCCTTGTAAAAAGAAGCATTTCAAAAATGAAGAAAAAGAACTATATTTGTAGAGTATTTCCACAATAGCTTGATAAATTTGGATGACATTTCTTGGCTGTTTTTGAGCATCTGAGTTCCCAGAGTTATTTTCTGATGATGAAGAGGTAGTGGTGTAAGAGGAAAGTAGCGATTTGGGGGAGAGGGGTTAAAGGGAATTGGTTTTAATTGATACATGTTGAATTTCTTAAATTTCTGATACTGTATATTCATTTAGAATTGCTATGTAATTTTTAAAAGATGAACTCCATATATTGCTGCTATTCTTCAGTTTGAAGTAATGGTGTTAATCATAGATTTTTATTTAAAGAACATTAGGACTTGAATAAATACTAGATTTGATTTATAATTAAAGAATCTGAGACCAAAAGATACTGAAATACTTTTAGAAAGTTGCATACTTATGTTAGTATCAAACCTAGAAGGAGAACCCAGGATAAGACCTGGGTTCTTATCCAATGTTTCTTGTGTTATACCATACCGCATGGTTAGTATCTATAAATATAGACTGAGACATAAAGAAACTATGACTTTGCCATGATTTCTAAGCTAGATTCATTGAGGATAGAAACAGAAGATAGCTGAGGCTAGGGATTTCAGAATGTTGATCTGTGAGGGTACAAGTTTCAGAGTTGGGCACTATAGAACACACAGCATGACAGCTGACACTGCTAAGAGATATACCAATAATGTGAAATTTCAAATTTAACAAGAAAAATTTTGATAATAGTAATTACATTTATTATAAAATTTCAGACTTATTCTTACATCCCAGAAATTTTTTCTGTGATGACAGTTTTTGACTTGAGCCTTACTTAGCTTTGGACGAAAATTACTCGCATTTAAAGTTATTGTAATCATTTCAACTACTGGAGGACAATAGTATTGCCTGGTACCTTTCCAACTTAAAAAAAAAAAAAAGTATAAACAAAAGTGTTGACGATATGACAGAGGAATTTAATACTAAGGAACCTGTGATTAGAATGACAAGAAATACCAGAAGTCTTTTTCCCAAGTAATCCATGGTACTGTCCAGTGATTTTTAAGTGAATATACTTGTCAGAAGTAGCCATAGCCGGTAAAGCTAGATAGGTTCAGCTGTAGCTTTTCTAATATTTATAACTTGTCTACTTGTCCTTCAAAAACACCCACCAATGAAGTTCTCTGTGAACAGATGTTACAGATACAGTGAATACGCCACAATCTTGCTCCTCAAGAGTTCATTGCCAAACAGGAGATAAAGAAATAATTATGACCAAATAAGACATTATTATTTCTGTTGTTGAAACAGAATTGAATTAAATTCTATTTGTTTTTTTGTAGTAAACCATTTCAGGTTTTAGAAGAAATACTTTAATGTTGCTTTTTTTTTTGCCTAGTGAAAATGTTATCTAAACAAAAAGATATAGCGAAAGATATAATTTTAATGCTTAACCACCTGTCATTAGTGCCATATAACTATAGTCACAAAAGTATTTGGAAGTTTAAGTCAGGCTGCTTACATAAATTCTAGTAATACCTAGATAAAGAATTTGTGAAATTTGAGCTTTTCTAGTTTTTGCCATCGGCAGTAGCAATTGGTGATCCAAACAGAGATGTCTTTAATATATGTAATAAATTGATTTCTATTGATTATTGTATACATTATTCCAAAAAGGTAATTTTAATATTTCCTCTAACTGAAACAAAAGCCCCCTCATATTCTCTTCTTGTAAGATAAAATTACTGCTGAGTATCAAAGAAATTCCTTCATAAACTTATAAAAAATAATTGACTATTTGTTTACAATAGGAATATGATGAAGAATGGGCCAAGAAAATTCAGAGTGAGAAGTTTCGCTGGCATAACTCTCAGTGGCTGGAGATGGTAGAAAGTCGTCAGATGGATGAGAGTGAGCAGTACTTGTATGGTGATGATCGAATTGAGCCATACATCCATGAAGGAGATATTCTCGAGAGACCTGACCTTTTCTACAGCTCAGGTAAGATGATAACCAAGACAAAAATAAATACTTTTAATGTATGCTATAGGGGTTTTTTGTCTGCCACCTTTCTCATTCCCAAGCTTTATAAGCACTTCTTTCAGTATGTAAATGGTCTTCTGCTAATGATTTTAGACATAACATCAGTATACACCAAGCAAACCTATTAACTCATCATTATTTTTTTCCAAGGTAGTCTTTGATGTGATCTCCATTAAAAAGCCTGTAACAAGGAAAATTGCTCTTAATTTATTACTTTCTAGAATGTATAACTTAAAATGACATCTTCAAGATTTACTACTGTTTGAAAATGTGGTATTTTTCTCTATTCTGTATTTATTTAAATATATAGTTTACTAATTTATATTTTGTTTTCCAGTGTGTTTAATTTTAACAGTCTCATTTTGCCATGGTTTTGCATTAGTTGGGGCTTCCCTCATAGCTCAGTTGGTAAAGAATCTGCCTGCAATGCAGGAGACCTCGGTCCAATTCCTGGGTCAAGAAGATCCACTGGAGAAAGGATAGGCTACCCACTCCAGTGTTCTTGGATTTCCCTTGTGGCTCAGCTGGTAAAGAATCTGCCTGAAATGCAGGAGACCTGGGTTTGATCCCTGGGTTGGAAAGATCCCCTAAAGAACGGAAAGACTACCCACTCCAGTATTCTAGCCTAGAAAATTTCATGGACTGAATAGTACATGAGGTCAAAAAGAGTCGGATATGACTGAGCGACTTTCACTTGCTTTAGTTTTGAAATAGTAACCCCTATTTGATTCTCTGATTGGGAAGATTTAGATAGTTTATAACAATAGTTTTTTTCATTCTACACTCTGCTAGTATTTTCAAGGTAAAATTTAATTTTTACATGAATCTTACATTTATTATACCCTTGTTGATTGTGCCATCCTTCCTTTGTCCAGGGATTCTGTGCTTAGAGCCTAAGTTGTTGCATATTCTGCCTTCTAATATGTTGTACTACTGCCAATATTAATTACTTTATTGAACTCATTTAGTTGAGATGAAGGAAAGGATTTCTAAGATCTGTAGTAGGTTGGAAATAAAATGCATTGAAAGTAATTGTATCTGAATAAATGGCTCACTTTTTTTTCCTACTATGTAGTTATTCATATGTTTTCATAATTGTATGCTCTGCATATTGCCCATAAGGCTGAATTATTTTTATATTTGATTTAAGGTACTTCAATCCTGGAAAGTTGGTACTTTACTTTCAAAATTAAATAGATTTCTTCCTAACTGAACTTAACAGTAGTTATGAAATCTGCTTTGTGTTTCAGCCCAGATGGAGTAGATCATTAATTTCAACTAACCAGAATTTCTTAGTTCAGTAATGGCAAGCAGCTGTTCCTTACCTAGTGAGATCGTCATGAAGTAAAATAATGTAAAATATATGTGATATGAATTTTTTGATAATAGAAATCAGAATTTCTTAGAATCAGGTTTCTTGCTTTGAAAATTGATAGCTACTTTTCAGTGTGAATCAATGAGCAGTTTCCAAAAACGAATAAAGCTTTTAACCACCTCAGTATTTGACTTTGTCGTTTCAATACAATTAGCTTCTGAACAGATTTCTAAAAAATTATTCCATTTTTCCAAAATCAATTCATTTAAATTAACCTCTTAAAATGAAAATCGTAACATTTTTCTGTGAGATACAATTAAAATGTACAATTTAAGCTTTGTGAGAAATCTAAATTGTACATCTTTTTATATATCTAAATTTAGAAACAGCCACAGCTAATGGAAAAATAAATTGAAGCATTTGAGGAGTGAAATGTTATCATTAGATAGCTTCGTGGTGGTTGTTTTTTTATACCTGTAGCTTGAATATGGTAGACACTTGACAGCAGGGATTACATTGATATAGTTCTCATATCAAGCCATCTGTACTCTTTATCTACTTTATTTTTCATAAATAGTTCATCAACTAAAAAAATCTCTGTGGTATTCTTGATATGTATCATGGAAATCCAGATAGTGGTAGTCTCTTGTCTTTTATTATGTACAGTTGTATCTTCAGAAACATCAGAAATTTATAATACTACAGATTTATTTAGATGCTTGAGCCATCTTATTTAAGTCTCTGAGTCTCCATGAAACTTAGGGCTGCTTCTGATAAAGGCAACTTTAGTAGTTTTTCAGCCACAGAAGTTAAGCTAAATGGCCAGTGATACCCTGGGCTTATCTTTTATTAAAAAATGAAATAGTATTTGCTACTTCCTGGTCAATAACCTCAGATGCAGATGACACCACCCTCATGACAGAAAGCGAAGAGGAACTAAAGAGCCTCTTGATGAAGGTGAAAGAGGAGAGTGAAAAAGCTGGCTTAATACTCAACTTTCAGAAAACAAAGATCATGGCATCTGGTCCCATCACTTCATGGCAAATAGAAGGGGAAACAATGGAAACAGTGACAGACTTTATTTTCCTGGGCCCCAAAATCACTGTAGATGGTGACTACAAGCCATGAAATTAAGACTCTTGCTCCTTGGGGAAAAAAAAGCTATAACAAACCTAGACAGCATATTAAAAAGCAGAGATATTACTTTGTGAAAACGGTCCATCTTGTCAAAGCTATGGTTTTCCCAGTAGTCATGTATGGATGTGAGAGTTGGACCATAAAGAAGGCTGAGCACCGAAGAATTGATGCTTTTGAACTGTGGCGTTGGAGAAGACTCTTGAGAGTCCCTTGGACTGTAAGGAGATCCAACCAGTCAATCCTAAAGGAAATCAATCCCAAATATTCATTAGAAGGATTGATGCTGAAGCTGAAGCTCCAGTACTGATGCAGAGAGCTAACTCATTAGAAAACACCCTGATGCTTGGAAAGATTAAAGGCAGGAGGAGAAAGGGACTACAGAGGATGAGATGATTGGGTGGCATCACCAACTCAATGGACATGAGTTTGAGCAAGCTCTGGGAAATGGCGAAGGACAGGGAAGCCTGGCGTGCTGCAATCAATGGGGTCACAAAAAGTCAGAGACGACTGAGCAACTGAACAAAAATTTCCTGGTCATTAGTATTGCCTTCTGTATTTTCCAACAGTTAAATATGTCAAAACGTATCTGTTTCTTTCTTGCTATTTGTTTCATTATTTCTCTTTTATTTTTTTAATGTAAATTTATTTATTTTAATTGGAGGTTAATTAAAAATGGATCTTCATTTTGTTATATGAAATAGGAATATATTTAACATCTCTTTATAGTTACATTGTTTTTTTTCTTGGTCTAAAATAATTGTGGTTGTAGTTATTAATTCCCTTTCTGTTATGAAATTGCTGCTGTTTGCTTTAATACTTTTACCCACAGAGGAAGTATATTATAATCTGTAAAGCTGTATTGCTATTTTCATTGTTGTTCAGTCACTAAGTCACGTCCAACTCTTGGCGACTCCGTGGACTGTAGCACATTTCTAAATGACTTTTTACTTTTTTGCTGTTCTTCTTTATTAATTGTAGTGAATCTTCTTAGCATTTAGTATATAACTATATTATAGAATATGAACCTTAAAATGGTTAGTTTCTATCTCAGAATCATTGTAAGACTGTAATTTTCATTTACCTATATATTTATGTGATGTATCTTATCAAGTGTGGCCAAATAAGTTATGATTTATCTATTTTAGTCATTTCTTTTTGTCACTTTCTCCACTGTTGATATCCATGTTCTCCCACAGTCATTTCACTTTTAGCTAGTTCACCAAGGAGCTTAATATTTTGCTTTCATTTGACTTTTAGAAATAAATGTATTTCAGAAACAGTATATAAAAAGATACGAAGTTTTGGTAGTTTTTTTATTTTTATGCACAATATCACAATATGTGTAAGCCACTTTTTTTTTTTTTTACTTTATTTTACTTTACAGTACTGTATTGGTTTTGCCATACATCAACATGAATCTGCCATGGGTGTACACGTGTTCCCAATCCTAAACCCCCCTCCCACTTCAGTATATAAAAAGATACAGAGTTTTTGTAGTTTTTTTTATTTTTATACACAATATGTGTAAGCCACTTTTTTTTTTTTTTTACTTTATTTTACTTTATAATACTGTATTGGTTTTGCCATACATCAACATGAATCCGCCATGGGTGTACATGTGTTCCCACTCCTAAACTCTCCTCCCCCTTCCCTCCCCATACCATCTCTCTGGGTCATCCCAGTGCACCAGCCCCAAGCATCCTGTATCCTGCATCAAACCTGGACCGGTGATTCGTTTCTTACATGATATTATACATGTTTCAATGCCATTCTCCCAAATCATCCCACCCTCTCCCTCTGCCACAGAGTCCAAAAGAGTGTTCTGTACATCTGTGTCTCTTTTGCTCTCTTGCATACAAGGTTATCATTACCATCTTTCCAAATTCCATATATATGTGTTAGTATACTGTATTTGTGTTTTTCTTTCTGGCTTACTTTACTCTGTATAATCGGCTCCAATTTCATCCACCTCATTAGAACTGATGCAAATGTATTCTTTTTTAATGGCTGAGTAATACTCCATTGTGTATATGTACCACAGCTTTCTTATCCATTCATCTGCTGATCGACATCTAGGTTGCTTCCATGTCCTGGATATTATAAACAGTGCTGCGATGAACATTGGGGTACATGTGTCTCTTTCAATTCTGGTTTCCTTGGTGTGTATGCCCAGCAGTGGGATTGCTGGGTCATAAGGCCAGTTTTTTAAGGAATCTCCACACTTTTTCTCCATAGTGGCTGTATTAGTTTGCATTCCCACCAACAGTGTAAAAGGGTTCCCTTTCTCCACAGCCTCTCCATTTATTGCTTGTAGACTTTTGGATCGCAGCCATTCTGACTGGTGTGAAATGGTACCTTTGTGGTTTTGATTTTCATTTCTCTGATAATGAGTGATGTTGAACATCTTTTCATGTGTTTGTTGGCCTTCTTAAATTGAGTTTCAGAAATGACAAAGTTGATAAATTACCTATACTGGCAATAAATTTGCTTTGATTTCATTTTTATTCTAGTACATATCCCCATTTTACTCATAACCATATTATCATCAGTACTTTGCTGTTGTTGTTCAGTCACTCAGTCTTGTCCAACTCTTTGAGACCCCAGGATTGGCTGGTTGATCTTTTTGCATTCCAAGGGGTTCTCAAGAGTCTTCTCTAACACCACAGTTCAAAAGCATCAATTCTTCAGTGCTCAGCCTTCTTTATGGTCCAACTCTCACATCCATACATGACTACTGGAAAAACCATAGCTTTGACTAGATGGGCCTTTGTTGATCTGCTTTTTAATACACTGTGTAGGCTTGTCATAGCATTTTTTCCATGGAGCAAGCATGTTTTAATTTCGTGGCTTCAGTCACCATCTGCAGTGATTTTGGAGCCCAAGAAAATAACGTCTGTCACTGTTTCCATTGTTTCCCCTTCTATTTGCCTTGAAGTGATGGGACCAGATGCCATGATCTTCGTTTTCCTAATGTTGAGTTTTAAACCAGCTTTTTCACTCTCCTCTTTCACTTTCATCAAGAGGCTCTTTAGTTCCTCTTCGCTTTCTGCCATAAGGGTGGTGTCATCTGCATATCCGAGGTTATTGATGTTTCTCCCAGCAATCTTGATTCTAGCTTGTGCTTCAGACAACCCGGCATTTTTCATGATGTATTCTTCATTTAAGTTAAATAAGCAGGGTGGCAATATACAGCCTTGACATATTCCTTTCCAAGTTGGAAGCAGTCCATTGTTCCATGTCTGGTTCTAACTCTTGCTTCTTGACCTGCATTCAGGTTTCACAGGAGGCAGGAAAGGCAGACTAGTATTCCCATCTCTTGAAGAATTTTCCACAGTTTGTTGTCATCCACAAAGGCTTTAGTATAGTCAATGAAGCAGAAGTAGATCGTCATTACTTAGAGCACCTCAAAAAAGGTGTGTTACATAACTGCTCTAAAAGGTTTCATATAATTTAATAACCTCAATGTATATAATGCTGTACAGTTTACAAAATGTTTGGTATATATCATCTGTCTTCTCTTTGTTCTCTGGCTATTTAAACATTACATGAAAGTCTTTGATTCTTTGCTGCTATCTTTGAACCAGTGAGGTAAAGTAGAAGCCTGAGAAGGATACTACTGAATTTATTTGAATACATGATTTCAATCAACAATGCATAATTCCTTTCTAGTATTTCTATAAAAGAATTATTAATTTCAGATACAGAATCCTGAGAAACAGATAGTTCCAAAGAAGTTAAACTGCTTGTATTGAAGATTTAAGATATCATTTAACTTCTATACTTCATTCTAATGAAGAATGATTACTCATCCATTCAGTTCAGTTTAGTTCAGTCGCTCAGTCGTGACCAACTCTTTGCGACCGCAGGAATCGCAGCACGCCAGGCCTCCCTGTCCATCACCAACTCCTAGAGTTCACTCAGACTCACGTCCATCGAGTCAGTGATGCCATTCAGCCATCTCATCCTCAGTCATCCCCTTCTCCTCCTGCCCCCAATCCCTCCCAGCATCAGAGTCTTTTCCAATGAGTCAGCTCTTCGCATGAGGTGGCCAAAGTACTGGAGTTTCAGCTTTAGCATCATTCCTTCCAGAGAAATCCCAGGGCTGATCTCCTTCAGAATGGACTGGTTGGATCTCCTTGCAGTCCAAGGGACTCTCAAGAGTCTTCTCCAACACCACAGTTCAAAAGCATCAATTCTTCGGTGCTCAGCCTTCTTCACAGTCCAACTCTCACATCCATACATGACCACTGGAAAAAACATAGCCTTGACTAGACGGACCTTAGTCGGCAAAGTAATGTCTCTGCTTTTGAATATGCTATCTAGGTTGGTCATAACTTTCCTTCCAAGGAGTAAGCATCTTTTAATTTCATGGCTGCAGTCACCTAAATTTTGTCAAGTCATTAAAGGGCAGTGTACAAGGTATAGTTTATTGAATGAACTGCAGTGTCCTAGGATTGTTAGAAATTAAGTTCAGAAGTATAAATTTATCCTTTTTTATTCCCATAGTATCAGGCTTATTTTATTACTAAACTTATTCTAGGCCTATAAAATTTCTTAAACTAGCTATATTCTGGGTTTATAAAATTTCTGGCTGAATCTTTTTTTTTTTTAATATCATCTCTGTTTGATGAAATCCCTGTTTGTAGCTTCCTGTATTCCATTTATCCTTTTTACTCATTTTTCCCTTTGAAGACAATGAGAACTCTGAATCAAAATGAAGATGTTGAGAATTTAACAGTAGTTTTTCATTTAATTTCTTCCTCAACTGGTTCACCTCACTAGATCATGTTTCATGTAATATAAACTTTTAAAGTATAATTCAGGTATTTTTATTTGGTTGTATTTTTATCTGAGTGTTATATTTCTGAGTGTTAGAATCTTTTATTCGCTGGTATGCTGAATATCTGTATTCATTTTCAACGTGTGGTATACATTTTATTTTGGCATTTTACTTTGCTTTGTTCCTCTAAAATTGGCAGATTTCATAAAACCTGATCTGTAATTATTTGGTTTTAATTTAACAGAGAAACTTGTTGATTTTTGCAGTATTAACCTTATTAATTTTAGCCAGACCTTAACAAAGTCTTAGATGGATAGAAAATAATTTTTTTAGCTGCTTAACTTTCAATCTGTGGTGTCTTGGCATTCCCATAATTTTGTTTTTGTAACATTTTTGTGTTTAGCTAGTCTTTTGGTTTATAGAATTTTCAACTTTTAAGCTTTCTCTTAAGTATTTTAAATTTCCTAAAGTAATAAGGTAAATACCAAGGTATGATTAACAATTCAACAACTAAATACCAATACAAGTCTTTAATATATGGTATACAGGAAATAGTGAAAGTCACTCAGTCATGTCTGACTCTTTGTGACCCCATGGACTATACAGTCCATGGAATTCTCCAGGCCAGAATACTGGAGTGGGTAGCCTTTTCCTTCTCCAGGGGATCTCTCAATCCAGGGATTGAACCCAGGTCTCCCACATTGCAGGCAGAGTGTTTACCAGCTCAGCCCCAAGGGAAGCCTATATATCCATATAGCAAATGGATAGTGTTATGGAAATACAAATTATTTTACTTATTCATTTGCAAGCTCTATTAATTTTACCATATACTTGATTTTTAATACCCTTACTCTTAAACAGATTTTGTCATTAATTCCCAACTGTCTGTTGATACTCAAATTAGTTACACCTCTTCCTCCCTCCCTTCCCAACTGGGACTTTCTAACCTCTGCAGAACACAGTAATCCATCTATAGCTTTTTCACCTCCAGCACTCTTTTGGCACATAAATCCCTTCCTGTTATATAATCATTTACTAATAAAATATATTATTTAATTGCATCTTAAGTGTCTATTTTATATTTCACTTAATATAAAACTCCTTTCAGAAATTGTGTATTGTAATTTTTTCCACAGGACCTAGCAAAGTATTATTGCATGTGGTAAGTATAAAATGATCATCTCATTACTAAATAGCTTGCTTACTATGTGCCAAATTTATAAACAGTGTTGTGGATACAACCTAGCCAACATTTACCTAGAGGTCACTTGCCAACTTGGAATACTTTAAACTTTAGAAAGTCTCAGAGCTTTTCAACTAGTAATTACAAGAGCCATATAGGACAGCCCTGAAGCCATTACTGAGATTTTTCTTCCTCAGATTCTTCTTATTCTTAACTTATTCATAATTCTATCAAAAATAGGTTATCTGAATTCTTAGATTGGAGCAAGTGGGAAAGCAGTATCTAAAATCAGCAAGAAGTAATAATAAATTCTTAGGTTTAGGAAAAGGAGAACTATAAGCAAATAAATAAGGACCCAAAAGGCATGGTAGTAATAACCATTTAGTATAGATAGTCCAATATATCTAATAACCTAGGGCATTACTATATAATGGTTGATGTTTATAATTCAGATTGAGTTATCAAGAAGTTTTTAAATTATATTCAGTGTACTTTGTAAAAACACAGTTAATGTAAAATGTATTTATAAGGGTTTCTAATTGAAGTGTGTGTGTCTGTGTGAAGCATTGCTTATATAAAAATTCACTTGTTTGAAATATATAATTCCCTAATCATGCTACACAAATGAAGCTGCCTGGATATAAAATGTGGAATATCTTAGAGTGTTGCTCTTTACCAAAACCATGCTGTTTAATGTCTGTTCTATTTCCTTACTCATTCTCTTTCTTAGCCTGAAAGGCTTATTGTTCCTCTCTATCCTTTCTCACCCCCTATCTTTTGTTGTCTTTCCACAAAACTATAAGCTCCTTGAAGGCAGAGATCGTGTCTTATTCATCTGTGTAATAAAATAGTACTGCGGCATAGGTAGGTTTAGTCACTCAGTCGTGTCTGACTCTGCAACCCCATGGACTGTGGCTTGCCACACTCCTCTGTCCTTGGAATTTCTAGGCAAGAATACTGGGGTGGGTTGCCATTTCTTTTTCCAGGGGATCTTCCCCTATCTAAGATTGAACCTGAGTGTCCTGCATTGCAGGCAGACTCTTCACCGACTGAGCCACCAGGGAAGCCACTGCAACACAGTAGATGCTTAATAAATGTGCAGAACACTTATGTGTGCTATTCATTCATACTCTCAGAGAGGACTGAACATCATGCTAACATTTTTCTTCTGGGTTAAATGTACAGGTTATTTTCTATTGTGTTACTTAATAGAATAGTTTCCTTTTTATTCCCTACAGAGATGTTTCATTACTTACTATTTTCTTTCTAGATGGATTAGTTGCCTCTGAAGGAGCCATGAGTCCAGATTTCTTCAATGATTATCACCTTCAAAACGGAGATGTAGTTGGGCAGCATTCATTTGCTGGCAGGTAAACAGTCTTCCAAGAAAAATCTAGTATATGGTATTTCCCTTGATTTTAAAAAGCTAAAATTCTCTCATCACTTCCCATTTTTCTTTTTCCATTAAAGAGTAAACAAATCCTGAATATTTTCAAGAACATGCTTGTTTGATTTTAAATTAACTTACAAAGTCACATTTTTCTATGTAAAAAATGAAGATATCACAGTTCTAAGAAAAAAATATATATATTTTTTTCCTCAGTTTGGAAAATATAGGCTGTCTGTTGAAATAGGCAGTGCTTTTGACAAATTAATGATGCAGGTTATTTCACGTTTTCCAAATGCAATAAAATATATAATAAGAACACAATACATGTATTTTAACAAATTACTCAGATATCACTGTTTGTAAAAAGTTGATGCGATGATTAAATTAAGGATTTTTCCTCCTTGCATGGCATTCAAATAATATATTTAAGGAAAAAACCTGACATGCCAGTACTGTTGTACAATTATAATAAAGTTTCCCTCAACAGATATTCTGCTTCATTACTGATTTCATAGATTTTTAAAATCTTGCCAGAAAGTGTAAATAATAGTTTTCCCTTCATATCATTACTAAGGTATAATACTTTAATTTAGGATGACTATTGCAATTTCACATTAAAATGGTCCAAAGAATAGGTGTAGTCTTTTTACCCTTAAGACTATTTTTTTCTTTAAATTATTGATTTAATTTTCTCTTCTAAAATTACACATTTTATTAACATAAATATTTCTGTTTGGAGAATAAGAACACAGTTGTGTGTTTAAGAATACAGTTGCATGTTCACCTGAAACTATCACAACATTGTGAATTGGCTCTACCCCAATGCAAAATGTTTTAGGTGTTAAAAAAAGTTAAAAAATTAAATTAAAAAAAATTTTTTTTAATTCAGTTGTGACCAATGTGTTATAACTCTTGAATCATCACTTTATATTAGCCATTTTAATTCAGTAGTAAAATTCTTAAAAGAGCAGTTACTCTTACTGCATGTAATTCACAATGATATGTTCTGTTTTAGTCTATTCTATTTTTGAAATGCAGATTGTGACCCACTATATTGGTTTCACAATTCACTGATGGTCATGACAAAATTTAAAAGCATGGTGGAAAATACAGGAGTATTTTATGAATGCAGTATCCTTATGTGTAGTTCAGTAGCCATTAGTGAACTTTAAATAAATAATAATACTTTAGAAATTGTTTCATCGGTGCACTGGATTGTCATGGTAAGAAACTACTTGCCTTAGGGAAAAAAAATTAAACATGATGAAATACCAGAAAGCATATGGCTTTTGACTACTTCTGATGTCTCTGACTGTATTAGTTATAATTATAGATTCTATTTAATTATTATAACTAATACATTCCATTTTATGACAGTTCACTGTACAAATGTTTTCTGAAACATAATTAGAAAAGGAAGAAATTATTTTGCTGTGTAATCCCAATGTTTATATTGAAGATTTTTGTTGATAGCACTTAAGATTAATTTTTCTGCCATTTGTGTTTCACTGTGGTCAAAACATTGCTTTTGTGTCTCCTGCATATACTTCCAGCTTAAAAAAAGCAAACTAACCATGCATTACTTACTTGAGAAGGACCTAATGTTTTGTATAATTATGTGATTTTTTAAGAACTTTATTGTATGTTTTGAGAGATGGCTACACTCACTAAGTTTTGTACTGTGTCCAAAGATGTCAGAATTTCATTCCTCATTTCTGTTAACAAGTTTCTTTTTATAAAAAGACTTTGGGAAAATTCTCTTACTTTTGCACCTTTAGTTCTTTTTCAACATTGAAAAAACATAAGTAGCTTCTTTCACATCATAAAAGACATGTGACGGTAACATTGGCTTAAAGGATTAGTTAATAAAACTTCATGTAGACTATATAGTTTTTTCAAATCAAAAAAATGGTATACTTATTTATTATAATCATTTTCAATTGAGATTGTTTGCCCTTTAAAAAGGATTTCCCCTGAGAAAGTTAAGTCTTTCATCTCTTGTCTTTTTAAATTTTTCAGGCCTTAAATATAGTAACTGTATCATTTTCTCTTTGTATTTCCAGAAGAAATAATTTACAATGAATTTCCTTAGTTTTTTTTTTTGTAGGTAACAGATCAAATAAAAAGAGACTCTAAATTTTATCAACAGAGATACAAAGAAAGCTTATAATATAGCCAAAAACTCAGTTATTCTTTGCTGCATAGTTTTATTATCCTCTGTAGAATCATTTACTGTGTTATGCAATTATTTTTGGTTGGTTAAGATTGTCTTCTAATGGGATTCCTATGTTGTTCTTTGTAGTAACTGTGGATTTAGTCTGACTTAGTTTTTTAATTCTACAAATATTTTATTTTAAATTGCTCCACAATTATTCACATATTTTGGCATGATAATTTTGATGCATAATGTCCCAGATGTGAAATTTTAAACTAATGGCTACCTTTAGGTTTCTGAGATCCAATAGGTAAATATAAATATAAAACCTATTAGATCAAGTATCATTGACTTAAAATAATATTTTTGAAATATTTCGTTTTAATTGATTTTTAAGCAAAGTGGGATTTAAAAAAATGTAAACAAAAGATGTTGAACTCTTTATCTCTACTGTTAAAATGAGAATAAACAGACTTAATGAACAACATGAAGAATTTGGGTTAATTATGAAAGAAAAATGTCTTGGTTAAATTTTAAATATTGAAAAAGCTGATTTTAAGAACAGGAGATGTTATCTATTTTGAGAGGTTTTTTTTCCTTTAAATGAGGAAAATTGTCCACATGACTTAAAAATTCATTCCCTGTTCATCATATGTCTTTGATTAACAAGCAATGTCAAGTTAATTGGAATAGTAATAATTTTTAAAATAATATATAAAATGTGAATNAACCTTAAAATTCAATATTCCCTGTCTAAAAGAAATTGTATAATATTAATATTTACTGCCCTGTGTATTATTCCTTGAATTACATATTAGGATATTATGTTAAAGCAGTTATTCAAAAGATAAACTATTATCTATATTACAGCCCTTAATTTGGCAATTGAGAAATTATCATATATTGAGATAAAATTAAATATGCTTATAAAATCCCTTATTTGATAAGTCCTCTCTAAAGTTTTAATTGATAAACCAAACTCTTCCATTTGTTCTCCTAGTATAAGTTTTAGTGACCTTCATTACTGTGGCAGTGGTATAGAAATTATATGGAATGATCAAAAGAAATGAAAAGAACCTCATAGAAACATTTTCTTTGATAGATATTGAGACCAACCATTTGCTCCACAGCATTTTAAGAACTAAATGAATTATTATGAAATACTTATTAAATCTTTTAAAGGTAATCATTAAAATCACTGCTTTATTAAGTATGTAACTTTTTTGTTCCTAATTTCTTTCCCTATAAACTTTCTCTCAGAGGAGAACATGCTTCATGAAGTCTTTAAAAAAACTTATAACTTTAGTAATTTTTCCAGTCATGGTGAATACAAATAAAGCAGCCAGTTTCCATTTTCATCTATCAGTTGCAAAATAAATTTTAATGGTAATATCCACACATGGGAGCAAAGAGTTTCTGTGATTGGAGAAAACCTCAGTGAACTATATTTGGTAACAGAGAACGGAAGCCTAAAATTCCCTAACTCTGTAATTTCTTTTCTAAGAATTTATCCTCAGGAAATAATCAGAGATAAAGACTGAGTAAATAATTGTGTGTCAAAGAAAATAGATTCATTGAGTGTAGTGAGATCCACTTACCTAATTGTGGAATAAATGTTATTTTTTGTGAAGTTTTCTAATACTTGATCTTAGCTGTATTGAAGTTAGGATATTTGCAAGAAATGCTTTTCAGCTTAAATGGAATTTTGTTAAATCATGATTAAAACATATACAGCAGAATCTAAATCATGTTCTTGGGTAATAAGACAATATCCTATTACTCCTTTTCAGGGTGTATGATTTGATCTANNNNGTATCCAAATCTGTGCAGATTTTTATTATACTTATATTCAGTTGTCCAAATGACATTATTTTAGCATATATAAACATGTAATTTCAGGCTCAGTAATAATTGCTATAGCTAAGTATAACCAGTCGAAATAATTTTAAGTTCTTCCCATCTTTATTAACCAATCAGAAATGCATGGTAAAATTTCTTGAAATGAATAAAACTATTGATAGGAAATAACATTCTGTGATAGGTAAGATTCCATCTAAGGTAATGAAATGGGTTAATTAGTGGGATGTGAAAACAGGAGACCGAGTGGCGATAGCTACGTGACAGTTCTGATGAGAGAAGCAAACCAGTGCAAGGAAACGGTTTCTTAAGCATGAGACTGGCTCTAACACAGTCCTGACATTAAATCGCATTACATTTTTTTCCTCTAAATACTCTCAACAATTATGCCAGTTATTTATTTTTTTTTATCTCAGAAGACGGAATGTCTTAGGAGCCTTCTAAGAGTTTCAAAGAATAAAATTTAAGGTACTTTTTTGTCTAAATCTTACTATACAAAGACTAATAACTTGCATGTAGCTAACATTTGGGCTTCCCTGGTGGCTCAGTGGTAGGAATCCACCTCAATCCCTGGGTCAGGAGGCTCCCCGGAAGACAGAAGTGGCAACTCCAGTATTCTTGTCTAAGAAATCCCATGGACAGAGAAGCCTGGTGGGCTACAGTCCATGAGATTGCAAAAAGAGTTGGATATGGCTTAGCAAGTAAACTAAACAACAACAAAGCTAACGTTTATTTCATCATGTGTCTCATTTGATCATCAACAGTGTATAAGGTATATAGGGCAAAGCAGTATTGGCCCTGTTTTAACAAATGTAGAAATTAAGGCTCAGAGATTTTTAAGGCACTAGCCCAAAAGCAGTTAGGTAATATAGTGAGGCGTTTAAGCTTGGTAAGAGCCAGCATTCTTAGTATTACACCATTACTGCCTCCAAATGACATGCAGATATGTTAGTCTAACAGTGAACAATGCTTTAGAAAGCTGAGTAAATGTTATTAAAATTCAGAGTAAGATAGGTAGATTTTGTTGTATAATACAGTGTATTGTTTACTTATTTTGCATTAATACACTGTATACAGTTTACTGAAAATTGGTGTTTAGATTGCTTGAAGACAAATTGCTAAAATTTATTAACATATCAAGTAAGTAGTTCACTACCATTAAACTGTGTTAAGTAGTTGATTAAGTTCTCTACAGATTAATCCAGTTGAACAAAAAATGAGGATGAAATGAGTGGGATAATCTGTCTACAAGGATTAATGTCTCCAACAAATCTTTTATTTAGCTAATTAACCAATGTAAATGTTTATATACGTNTGATGCTATTGTATTATGCCTATAAGTGAATCCTTATATATTAGTCTTAGTTGACTTCTTTGTTAAGCCTTTTTAATAGAAAAAACTTCTTTTTAACCTTAAAAAAGGCAAAGGAATTCAATTCAGTTCTACTGTTTGGATACTAATGGTTTGCATTTCCCAAGGAAAATTGAATTACGTTTTATTAGTAAATTGGGCCTATAACTTTTAAGGCCAGATTTTATTAGATTATCACACATCAGCATTAGCAAATTGTAAACTTTACTGAAATATAGAAATTCAAGCCAAAAATCAAGACTTAAAATACTGGAAACCTGGGAAGATATTTTATCCTAGAAAAATTATACTGACTTGAAAAAACTATTTTAAGTGATTTGCTTTCCTTTGGAAATTTAGAAGCAGGAGAAGTTGGCTGCAGAACTGCTCTCATCAAATTCGTGTTAATTTTCAGTCTGGTGATCTGAGCTTGGGTTTTGGAGGCAGGCGTGTTAGCTGAGTAAATCCAAACATCCTCCTAAAGAAAACCAAATTTGTTGTCTCTTTATTGGGACTTTCATTTAGGAGAAGAATTTCAGTATAATTGAGTCTATAAATTTAATAAGTAATCTGAATATGACTAGATCCTATAAAAATGTTAACACATCAATTACCGTGTAGTTTTGTACCAGAAGAAATGACGTGGGAGTTCATCCAGTCATGACAGGAACTTAATTATATCACCACCATTTAAGTGTGATTATCCAGTGTTAAAGTTCATTCATTTTTATAGGTATTAATAGCATTTTTGTTGGCTGTACAGATATACAGGAATGAGTTATAAATTTAAAAAGAAAGGAGAAAGTCCTTAAGCATGGATGAGTGCTTTTATGATAAATTTGACCATTAAAATGCTCTTATTAAAAAAAAAAAAGAGTTTTTTTAAGAGAATAGGATACACATTACAAAGACTTACTTATTCATAGTCTAATGAGAATTTTAAAATTATAAGCAATTTGGTTGATTAGCACTACCACCCCTCCAGAAAAATAAAAGAGAAAGGAAAATAGAGCATGTCATCTTTTATTTCCCTTAAGTCTGGATCCAGTGAATCTGAGCTTACTCCTAAACTTAGGGGTCGGTTTGTCTAGCCTGTCTGTGTTTTGATTGATTTAACAATGTGATTTAAAGTATTTACGATTAATTGTTTCGAAAGCCCCTGTATTAGAAACGTGAACCAAATTTTTTTTTTCTTAAATAATTTTTTAAAATAGATGAAACCTAGAGCCTATAAGTTTTTTAGTGTAAAGTTAATTAATTCCCATATTCTCCATATTGCCCGTAGACCTTCCAGATGTGCTATTACAAATAGCTCACCCCTCAGATATGAGCCATATGGGTTCTGTAAACTAATTTGCACTTATTTTGAATAGGGATTGTACAGATTACAGATGAATTATTAAAGTAAATGTATATTGCCAAATAAATCTAATGGCAAAATATTAAACTGTAGTAAATGAGAAAGGAATGTGCAAATGAAGACCTGCCTGTTTTAATAAGTTTAGTGGTTACCTTCTCAGTTTCAACCAAAAGAAAAGAGTTTCTTTTTTTGTTTATTTGTTATTGTGTGTGTGTGTTTTTTTAAGTCTATAAAACTGCTTACAGAAGTATCTAAGACAAAAACAAGGAAATATAATGTTCTAAACTCAACCGGTCCAAACCACTTGAGCTGCTATGACAGCTCATAAAACTGAGAGTAGTTTTTAACTGGGCTCTGTTTTACATTGCCAAAGTGAATTTTCCTTGCAGGAAGTAGCCAGAGGGTTTATTTGGTTTCCAGTCCAAGGCTTTGATCTTTCTGTACTGTCACATCTCGGGTTACATAGCCCTTTTTCACTGCAGTAAATCTGCAACCGTTAATGAGAATAAAATTTCCTCCTCCTTACTGATCGCATGCTGTTAAATGCCAAAACACAGCCAACTGCATATTTGCAGATTTCAGCTACAGTGTATGAAAACAGGGCAATCAGTTTAATCTTGTTGTCTTTGTAATTCATTTTATTGGTCGTTCTTCCTTTCTAAGTGACCTGTTTTATCAAGTAAGTGGTTGCAAGGGCAAAGCTGGGAGAAAGATTTAGAATGTTAATAAGCTGACAGGAGAAAGGTGTGCATGTGATGGGGGGGGGCAGGGTGAGTGAGTGACTGCACATGCGCATATACTACCATCAGTGTTCAAATTAGGTCTAGTTTAATGCTCTTAAAAAAACAAACCTCTCCTTCTCCTTAAATAAAGAAGCTAGTTTTTTATCTCTTGGATTATGTTGTATATTCAGTTTCAACATAAATTTGTACTTAATTAGTTTATTTAATAAGTCAGAACATTATTTTTCACTTTTGACTTCAGAGAAGATTTCATAGTATTTAAAGGATTTCAGAAAACCTGACCTCTACATTGTAAGAGCTATTCTTACATCATTTTAAGTATCCACAGAACCATCTTACTATATGAGTCCTTACAAATACTGGAAATGCTATAAATATCTGTTGAATAAATCAGTGGAAATTCAAAATCACATTTAAGCAAGCTGAATCTTATACATTGTTAAACATATACATCTTCATAGTGAAGTACAATAAAGTCACATTTATTTTTTGCTACAATGAAACCTCCCAGTTGAAGCATTAATCATTTGATTCAGTTAATATATGTTGCTAAATTTATTTTTCACTTAAACCTATTATCTTTAGATGAAGGGCATTGATAAATATATTTTGTTAATATTATATGTTTACATAGATCACATTATACATAAATATGAAATATGAAATCTAAAATATATAAAACAAATCTGCTTCTGGTTTCTCACCAGTGAAGTCAGTTTCTGTTATAGCCGTTTGTTTTCACAAAATAAATTATTTCTATTTTTATCAGCAGTGTGTAATACCAGTTCATTGATTTCTATAACTGTCATAAAAACAACTGAAAACTATGTTGAAGCACAGAATAAGATTCTAAATTGGGGAAGTAGAGTCAGATCTGATAAAACAGAGGACCCACTTTGGATATAAGAGGAGAAGGGTAAGAAAAAAGAATGGCATGAAAATTTTAAGAGAAAGGGGTGTATAGCACTACCCTTGTCTTTTCAGAAGATATTTGATATAATGTAGAAATGTTGAACTTTAAAACTGTAGCTTATGCTTTTAGAATTAGTGTTTCCAAATAAGCCTATCTATGTGTAGTTAAACTGTAACATGAAAGTTTGCATGTGGGAAAAAAATGATGGAAACTAAAGCAAAATTTTTAGATTCTGTATTTGAGGGTATTGGGGACTGTTAAGTAGTTTACTTCTTTGTTTTTCTACTACTTTTAAATCTGTATCAGACAGTCCATAACCCATTCAAAATTCTGGACATGAAAGTTCACAGAAAACTCCTGCACAAAACAATTTTTTAAAGTTTTTGTTGATATTTTAAAAATGAAAGAAAAATCTTAAGTGAGTGAAACTGCTCCAAAAAGTTCATTTCTATAACATAAACCATCCAGTCCAATTTTAAATGAAATTGCTAGAATGGAACAGAAACATGCAAGCTTCAATGCCATACAGACTTAGTCTTTATTCTAATTGTGTTATTTAAAATGTTATTCTCTAAAGCTGTTTCAAATCTGTCTATAATTTGAGATATGCTGACTAGTGATAATGTGGCATTTATTGAAATATATTTACTGAGTGCCAGAGAGTATGCTAATTGCTATTATTATCTCCCTTCTCTAATTTGATCTTCACAACAGCTCAGAGAAGGAGACATTAGGAAAACCAAAGCTTATTGAGTTAAGCAGCTTGCCCAAGGTTATCTCCTTACCTCCAGGTGTCTATTCTTACTTTTACTCCACCTCACTCTCTTCCCTCTATTACAGTGAAGAAAGTGCCTTTTTCTTCAAAGTCCAGTTGACTCATTTCACTTGGAACCCCATCCCTTCTTGCCTTCCTGAGGTCTTCTTTCATGTCATCATTCTTCTCCCTTCTACTAAATCATCCCTGTCTGCATATAAACTCAGTGTGGAATCTCCAAAGTTAAACTCTTTGCCCCAACATCACATTCCAGCCTCTACCCATTTCTCATTTCTCTTCATACAGTACATCTCAAAAGACTCTCATTCACTCTTCTGTTTCTCCAGTTTTGTCCAGAACACTCGTAAGCTTCAAATTGCCAAATCCATGGACCTTTCTCATCTTTGACTCTCAGCAGTGTTTGACACACATGTCCACGCCCTGCTTTTTGAAACTGGCCCTTTTTCAACTTTCAAAGCACCCCATTTAACTTTCCTCCTAGAATCTTCCCCATTCATTCCCAGTGTTCTCTGCTGGATATGCCACTTCCTTTTCACCATTAAATGCTGGTTACTGTAGAACTTCGACCCTGTTCTCTATCCCTATCATTTTGGGGAGCCCTCTTCTCTAACTGCACCCACTACCTAGATACAGGATTTCATCCAGATCCCATGTCATTAAATGTTAATACTATCTAAAGGCTTGTATTTTTATCTGATACCTCTCCTCTGAGCACCAGCTTTATTCTTTTATTTAACATACCCAATTGAATGTTTAGTAAAATCATGAGACTAACTTTTGGTTTCCCACATGCAAATAGGTGCCTGCTCTAATCTTCCACTTAAGCAAATGTCACCGTCAACCAAAGTTCAAGCCATAAACTTTGGAGTTTCCCCTGGTTCCTCTCTTTTCTTCACTATTACCACTATCTCCAGTGCAAATCATCTGCAAGTCCTGTTGTTTTCGTTACTAGACTGTCTCAAACTTGGCCTTTTCTTTCCATATCCACCATTAGTACCCTAGTCCACGCCACCATCATCTGTCACCTGAACCATTCAAAATAGCCTCCTGACCTCCTTGCTTCCATATTTACCTTCTCTTGCAATCCATTTTTTCCCCAGACTAACCATTGTGATCTTTTTAAAATGTAAATCAGATCATTTCAAATGCACAATGTGTAGTATTTATTAAATATGTAATCAAGATATATTTATAGTATTATGTGCTTGTAATATAAAGTTGTTGGTAGGAGCCTAAGCTAAATAGGAAAATTTTTAGTAACCTACATAACATAAAAAACTGCCTTTTTAATTGCAGTAATGTGTATACATAAAGGTGATTACCTTGATTGTTATGACTGAGTTAAGAAAATCGTAGTGCACATGTGTTACACTACCACATATCCAGCTGAATATATACTATATACTGAAAAGTACCATCTATACTGAATGTAATCTTTCTCTAGCTTTAAAAAAATTATTGTCAAAAGAAACTTGTAATGTCCCAATATTACAAGTTTTATATTAGTTTTCATTGTCAAATAACCTATGTTTTTTTTTTTCTTTACTTTTAAAATTNAAGATTTTTAAAGGTAATAGTATTATCAGGCTTAGAAAAATAATTAATTAATACTAAGTGCAGTGTCAGTTTTTATATATCAGTGGTCTTCTACATGTTGCTGCCAACATTTATATTGTTCTCACATCTTGATTAAATGTGTGTGTGTCCCAGTGACATAAATGTCTTAAACATTTTTACTTGTCCTTAATCTTTAGACAACACCAATTAATCATTAGAGAAGAATGCCATAACATCTTAGACACTTTTTTAAGAGCATGCTATTTGTTAACTTCTGTTACAAAAGATTATACCTTTAACATTTCTTCCAGAAGAAAAAAGAAGATAATCTAATGACAATATTATATGTCAATAATATTTCAAAACCAGGAAAAAAATAATTTTTAAAGATATTATGATGGATTTTTAGACAAATAAGTAAATAGATTAATATTTTTGCATTTTAACCTAGTTGCAAATAGTCGAACACGACTGAGCGACTGAACTGAACTGAGTGCAATATTTGGCAAAGAATCACATTATTATTAAAATACAACCTCCTGAGTTTTATATAGGCTGTTTAATAATACTGCTCCTTAATGGTCTGGTGATTCACTAGAATTCAGTTTCTTCATTATAACAGTAAGCACTTTGGAGAGACTGATTGAGACAGCAGTTTCTTGTACCTATGTAGTAGAATGCCTCTTTAGAAACATGTCAGTAAGTCAGTTCAGTCGCTCAGTCGTGTCCGACTCTTTGCCACCCCATGAACAGCAGCACGCCAGGCCTCCCTGTCCAATACCATCTCCCGGAGTTCACTCAAATTCAGGTCCATCGAGTCGGTGATAGCATCCAGCCACCTCATCCTCTGTCATCCCCTTTTCCTCCTGCCCCCAATCCCTCCCAGCATCAGAGTCTTTTCCAATGAGTCAACTCTTCGCATGAGGTGGCCAAAGTACTGGAGTTTCAGCTTTAGCATCATTCCTTTCAAAGAACACCCAGGGCTGATCTCCTTTAGAATGGATTGGTTGGATCTCCTTGCAGTCCAAGGGACTCTCAAGAGTCTTCTCCAACACCACAGTTCAAAAGCATCAATTCTTCGGCGCTCAGCCTTCTTTACAGTCCAACTCTCACATCCATACATGACCACTGGAAAAACCATAGCCTAGACTAGACAGACCTTTGTTGGCAAAGTAATATCTCTGCTTTTCAATATGCTCTCTAGGTTGGTCATAACTTTTCTTCCAAAGAATGCTCAAACTACCACACAATTGCACTCATCTCACACGCTAGTAAAGTAATGCTCAGAATTCTCCAAGCCAGGCTTCAGCAATACGTGAACCATGAACTTCCTGATGTTCAAGCTGGTTTTAGAAAAGGCAGAGGAACCAGAGATCAAATTGCCAACATCTGTTGGATCATCAAAAAAGCAAGAGAGTTCCAGAAAAACATCTATTTCTGCTTGATTGACTATGCCAAAGCCTTTGACTATGTGAATCACCACAAACTGTGGAAAATTCTTCAAGAGATGGGAATACCAGACCACCTGATCTGCCTCTTGAGAAACCTATATGCAGGTCAGGAAGCAACAGTTAGAACTGGACGTGGAACAACAGACTGGTTCCAAATAGGAAAAGGAGTATGTCAAGGCTGTATACTGTAACCCTGCTTCTTTAACTTCTATGCAGAGTACATCATGAGAAATGCTGGGCTGGAAGAAGCACAAGCTGGAATCAAGATTACCAGGAGAATTATCAATAACCTCAGATATGCAGATGACACCACCCTTATGGCAGAAAGTGAAGAGGAACTAAACAGCCTCTTGATGAAAGTGAAAGAGGAGAGTGAAAACGTTGGTTTAAAGCTCAACATTCAGAAAACGAAGATCATGGCATCTGGTCCCATCACTTTATGGGAAATAGATGGGGAACCAGTGTCAGACTTTATTTTGGGGAGCTCCAAAATCACTGCAGATGGTGATTGGAGCCATGAAATTAAAAGACGCTTACTTCTTGGAAGAAAAAGAAACATGTCAGTGTCCTATAAAACATAATTTGAATAGTGAGATTTGAAGAGACATTGTGTCAAAGAGCTTGATGTAAATATTGCTTTCTGACGGCTCCCGTCTCATGAGCAAAGGTTTACTCAGTAGAAAGCTTTCATTTTACATAGTAAGGTAGATAGGTAGGGAAGGAGGTAGGTATAGGTAGGTAGATATTCCCAAGGAAACGAGAGATTAAACAGTTTAGTCTTTGAACTTTTTTTAATGCTGATATCATAGCTGTTGATGAATTCTGAAAATTTTTAAGTGAAAGAGTTTTAGATTTGTTAAAATGCATTAGATTTTCTCATTTTTAAAAAAAGGCAGTAAGCCTCCATTGAGGGTTATGGAAGGGAACTCTGGAATTAAGGGGATTAACTATGAGCTATAATCCTGTAGATTTTGTTGTTGTTCAGTCTCTAACTCATGCCCAACTCTGCGAACCCATGCACTACAGCACACCAGGTTTCCCTGTCCTTCACCAGCTCTCAGAGTTGGCTCAAACTCATGTCCATTGAGTCAGTGATGCCATCCAGCCATCTCATCCTCTGTCACCCCCTTCATTTACTTGTAGGAATTTTAGGCCAATATGAAGTTTTTCAGTGGTAGCCCAAATCACTTGGTAATCTCATTAAGTATTCAGTGGCTTTGCCAACTAAATATAACTCAGATCTACTTCAGAGAGACACATGTGACACTCTGCTATAGAATCTATTTTCAGATGATGCTTTGTTTTTGTATTTGAAAAGAATGATTAGTATTTTTCTAAACTTTATACTTTTATCATTAAAGTTAATTATTGGTGAACATAAAAATCTATGTATGTCTATGTTGGTTTTTACATAAAAGCTACGTATTTCAGACTAGAGAGGCATAACCAACAAATACTTTCCTGTGCCTATAGTCAAAATTAAAGGTTTTAAATAGTCTTTTGAATACATGTATAGAGAGGAGCATAGTTAATGATTTTCTGAATATCATCTCTTTTGTGGACATAAGTCTGCATTCTGTATCAAATATGAGTGAGTGAGTGAGTGAAGTCGCTCAGTCGTGTCCTACTCTTTGCAACCCCATGGACTGTAGCCTACCAGGCTCCTCTGTCCATGGGATTTTCCAGGCAAGAGTACTGGAGTGGATTGCCATTTCCTTCTCCAGGGGATCTTCCCGACCCAGGGAGTGAACCCCATGTCTCCCGCATTCTAGACAGATACTTTACCGTCTGAGCCACCAGGGAAGTCCTTCAAATATAACATACTTTAATATATTTTTAAGCCAGTCTTTTTTGTTTAGCTTTATCTAAAGTTGATACATCCCACTTTTTCAGAAATTCTTTCCATTTCAGGTTTTTCCAGCCAAAAACAAAGCACCTTTATATTGGCCTGTCGGAACTTAAAAGGCAAAGCAGTCTTAAAAAGGGATCCAGATTTGTGTGGACAATTTCAAGTGGCTAATTTAGAGCCCCTCAAATGTGAAAGGATGGGAGGAGGCTTCTATGATCATAGTTAGGCAAGTAAATTTAAATTACAACTGTAACTTAAACTGATACAAGAAACCCCATATAAGCTGTATTCACATGGGTGCTTAAACTCCATGCTGAGATCTCTTTTGAGGTAGTAAAAGGCAGGAATTCTTAAAAGTCTCAAAATTTTATTTTTTTAAGATTTCTGGATTTTAAGGGCTTTATAAATATTGGGTGATTATAGCTCAACTCATTCCCTGTATATACTAAGGGAAAACAAAAACTATGTCAATATCCTACAGTTGCATCTTGCCTTTTTCTTCTAAAATCTGGGCAAGGAAGTAGTATTTTCCATCAGCAGGTGGGCACCATCATCATTTTATGTTATTTTATTTTATTTTTTACCATCATCATTTTAAATCAATTTTTAATCTTTCCTTGTCCTTTATACTTGAAATAACTAATATAGATATACCTATGTGCCCATTGGAAATGCTGCTTAAAACTCTGTACTGCCTGTGATCTCAGAAATGTATGGTACATTTCCATCTCTCTGAAGAATTCTCCTCATAGTTGCCCAGCTTTGCTTATATATCCCATATTGTCAGGTTGGCACAATCCCGAGACAGCAAACATCACAGAATGAAAATACTCACCCTAAACACTTTTATAACCCTGTGCCCTTTTCCAAGAAAAGCCAACACTATAGCAGTAAACCTAACTACAGGAATTTATGCAATGTGGGAAGTGATGATTTGTGTGGAATAACTAAAAACTTTATCCTTGATTTACTACTTTCAAAATAAACTCCCAGAATATAAAATAAGTTGAAAAAGCGTGTAAAGAGACTTTCCCCATATTATTCATCCCTAAAGGTGCTGTATCATTTGCATCAATCTTGACATAGCATCTGAAGGATTTTGATTGAATAATTTTATTTATATAAGCAGTCCAGTCTCACTATGGTAAAGAGAGATATGATTGGCCATGGCATTATTTTAGTGCAACAACAATTAGTTGCCTATGTGTTGGCATAAATCTTTATGAATTATGTAAGAGCTCTGTAAAGGCAAACAGAAAGCATGTGTAAGAAGCATGCCAAGTATGATAGAGTATCTCTTAACAGTGGATTATATGGCAGGAGCCAGAATTTCTTAAGTATTTTTAGGGAAGGCTCTATCATTTTCATATGTCATAACAATAACAACACCAGATACATGCTATAAGAGTCTTTGTACTGTTCTTGTAAGAGACTTGGAAATACAATAATCTCAAGGCAGAGAGATGTTAAAAGGGATAGCCATTATTCTTATTTTACCACACACAAAAAAAAAGTTGTGACAAAGAAAGTTACAGATACAGACTGAAACAAGTTATATCAGTAGAGACATAAATCATATCCAGATATTCTGGTTTTGAGGTCATCACACCCCACTAACTTTAATAAAATGCAGGAGTTGTCGATAAGCTCATACTTAAGTTTGTTTTACTGAATTTGTAAACATAATCACAAGGGAGAAAAATGCCATTTACATTAGTGATTAAAGAAAAAAAGTGTGTTTCCTTATGTTGCTTTGAAAATAATAACTTCAATTTAAAATATAGTAAGGGGACACAAGTCAGAAAAGTAATCTTTAGAATCGTATACTTCTGCATTCCAGTCTGCACTGAATTTGCTTGTCAGTGCTTACAAAAGGTGCTTAGCCCCATCCCTATGAAGAAAATATTAGAAATACCTTGTTTCATCATCACAAGACTGCAACCTGGTTGACCAGGATGGCTTCAATCAGGTTGCATCTTGACAACCGAAAATTAGCCTTAGACCTAAGTAGAAAATGAATTTACCTTCTTTTGTACAGACCTATAATATAATAAATGCATTCTCGGGAACCAACAGAGTTTATAAAATTTGAGTAGAGATTTACTTTAGTACCTGTTCTTCTAATGCTAAATGCAGTATTGGTGTATTATGTAATGTACTGAGATCCTAAGTGCTCTAGAAGGCACTAAATAACTATTGAATATTTATCTGACCTGTATTGATTACTGAAACTACTGAGTTAGTGGCTGAAAATACTTGTATATCACTGCCCAATATATGTTTTAATTATGCTAAGTGAAATAAGTCAGACAGAGAAGGTAAATACTATATGATGTCACTTCTATGCAGAATCTAAAATATACAGGAAACTAGTGAATAAAACAAAAACATAGACTCACAGATATAGAAAACAGACTAGTGGTTACCAGAGGGAAGGGGGAGGGGAGGGGCACGATGTGGGTGGGGGCAAAGGTGTTTTTATTGGATCATGGGAAATCGTGTATAAAACTTGAAAATTGTAAAGCACTATAGAATTTAAAGAATAAATCAATCTTCTTATTAAAAAACAGAATGTCATAATAATGTAAGGAAATGCTCATT
>SJYQ01095391.1:129861-248439 GCA_006410935.1 Redunca redunca
AAGGAGATCAACCCTGGGATTTCTTTGGAAGGAATGATGCTAAAGCTGAAACTCCAGTACTTTGGCCACCTCATGCGAAGAGTTGACTCATTGGAAAAGACTCTGATGCTGGGAGGGATTGGGGGCAGGAGGAGAAGGGGACGACAGAGGATGAGATGGCTGGATGGCATCACGGACTTGATGGACGTGAGTTTGAGTGAACTCCAGGAGTTGGTGATGGACAGGGAGGCCTGGTGTGCTGCGATCCATGGGATCGCAAAGAGTCAGACACAACTGAGCAACTGAACTGAACTGAACTGAAGACTAAAGATTACTGAGACAAATAAATAAGTAGAGTAAGGCATAAATTGGAAACTTTACATTAACATACATTTGATAAGATTTTTAAGGTTTTTTTTTTTTACAACTAACATTTGTGTACCTCTTATGAAAGGTAGTAAAAGAAAATTAAAAGTTTCAAAACTATATAAAAATATTCCCAAACTATATTACTTATTTATGGACTTTGGAGACCAGGTTTTACCAGAAGCATAACATTAATTTTTAATTTAGAGGAGACTGATATGTCAGTAGGAGTAGCATGAATATTAGATATGATATTACCTTACCTCTTCGATTATATCTAGATGTCAGGTTTCTGGGTGTTTTATAAAGAATGATGGGGAGCTGATATAGCCCATTAGGTATGGTATTTGTGATCATTTTGGTTCCATTTCTTGAACTTGTTCATTTTGATAGTGCATTATCTTCCTAAGATTCTGATTGGTGGTTAAATTTCAGTAACTGAAGGTCATTATTCATATTTTAACTGGACTAAAAAGTTTTTAAGGCCAGCATTAACTTTTGAATTACACTCGAGCTCTTAGACTTTACAGCGTGTTTAGTTTCTTTTCATTTCTTATTAGTATTTTTCAGTACTTAATAGTCTCCTGCTCCCACCTCCAACAAGAACTCTCCTCTCTGTTCAACATCAGAAACATTTTTCTTTTGGCATGTGCTTTTAGTTCCCCAAGCAGTATAAGCAAATTGGAAAGTTCAGCTGTCATTCTTGGAAGGTCATAGATCACACTAGCAGCCTGAGTAATCCAAGAGGTTTTAAGTATCATAGCATTTAGTTTAAAGTGAAATTTGCTCTGACAGAGCTGGCAGACCAATAGGAAAAAGAAATATTTGTGCTTAGAGAAGTGCATATGTAGAGACCAAGAGCCTAACTGATGGCTGGAAGTGATTTCAGTCTAAAAAAACAAATCATTAAGAGAGTGCATAGGGGTAAAATACACAGTTCATATTTTAAAGAGTCTCAAAATGAACCAGCAACTAAGGTTAGCATTATATAGTAATTAGCTGTGGTGTTCAGGCTTTAACTCACTCGGTACCAGACAGTATGGTCAAACTATCACTGTGAAAACATCGCTACTTAAACTCTCTACTTTAAGCCTACAGCAGTAATTTTTGTACCTTAAAAAAACCAAAGTATTATGACAGATTATATAAATGTTGAACCAGTAACAGATAAACAATTCTTTAAAAGAGGTGCTAATGACTCAGTTTATTGACCTAGGGGTTACTTAAGCAGCTCAGCAAGTTCCCTTAACATTTGGTAGTATGTACTGTGGCATTGCTTGATATTATAGAACTGCTAATTTCAAGAAGTCCTGTACTAAATTGAAGAAATTCGAGTTAAAGATTACAAGATGGTATACTTTCATTAAAAGATTGCTATAGAAATTTTGAGACCATTATAGGTTTCAGTAAGAATTCACTCCAGCATCACAGTCACACCTGACAACTTCTATGAGGCACCTATTAGAGCGCCACAACGCTGCTACAGATAAGAGAAAAGAAAATATTTTCTGTCAGCTCCAGTCATTTCTTTCAAGTCATTGTTCTGTTCAAGAAAGCCAGTTTTGAGTCACAGAAATATAGGACTTATACATTCTTTCCTTTGATGTGCAAAGCAGATTAATAAGAATAAAGTAGAAGGGACTCCAGCAAGATGGTAAACTGACCTGACTTGGCACCCCTTCCTATATAGATATAGAAAAGGTAGAATATAACCCTAAATCACACACACACAAAAGAACTACCACAGGAATATTGAACTAAGTATAGCTTACATGGTATAGAAAGATAAAACTGAATTCTAAATTCCCTATATAGAACCTAGAACTTCAATGAGCTGCCTTTTTCTCTTCAGTTGAAAAGAGGACTAGATGATTTTAATTCACCAGCCCAGAAAAGTAACTAAATCTTGTCTTCTGCCCTCAGACCCTAGATAGGGTCTTAGATGGGGAAGATAGTCACTCATGAGGGAGAGGAATCATACACTTGCTCCATGCAAAAATGTGGGGTCAGAATTTATACTATACATCTAGTTCAGGAAACCCCAAGTCAAGAAATTATCTTTCAAATGGTTTCAGGACAGTGAAATCCCAGGACATTGATGTATGATAAATATGGAACCTCTCATAGAAGTATTCCCAAGCTCAACAGCTAGCAGACAGGCAAGAAACAACAAAAAAACCTAAAGTTAAACGCAGTAAAAAATTATGAAGCTCATGAAGAAAGAGACCGTCATGAAGAAATGTCGGAAGCAATGGCAAAAGACCTAGGGTAAGAATCTAAATGAAATTGTAAGAGTTTTTTAAAAATAAAAAGGGCCAGATAATATAATATGAAAAAAGTAACCAACTGAAATATCTCCACATGAAAAATATAATCATTAAACTAGGCTTTGTATATGGGTTAAATAACATATTAAGATGTATAATAAGTGTAAATTGGATGATATTAGAAGAGTGTCCATGAAATGGAACTTCTTTGCATTTGAAATAAATCAATGAGTATTTTACACATGCTTTCTCTATCATTAGTACAAATTGGTTTTTATCTGAAGCATCTCAGTAGAGTAACTAAATTGAAAGGATTTGTCCCTGAGGTGGTGTTTCCCCCTTAGAACTGATAGGTGTCTTTTCCAAAAAAAAATTTTTAGTAAGTTCCAAATTTATACATTAAATACAACCTCCCACTCCTACTATCATTTACCCTTAATTTTGAGGAAAATATTACTTAGTTTGATTTTATGAAAAATATGATTTTTTTAAGATTCTCTAGCCATTTAATTTTATCAGAATAAAGGAAAAAGTGATAATCATGCATATAAAAGAGTAAAAGAAAACTAAATGGAAAGTGTCAGCTAAATGATAAAGACTGCTTCACTCTACTCATTTTCTCAGTAATACAAAGGCTCAAGCCAAAAGCAAAAAGTAACACCTTTGAGCAACCCAAAAGATCTATCTACTATATATACACTTATAGAAACAAGGTGTTATTGACAAGTTAAATGATAATTTTAGAAGCTTTCCTGTGACAGTAGTACTTTAACATTATAAAGGCAGTACATATTTCAGTGTCCAGGACAATCAGCATCTTCTGTTCTTTTCATAGGCCTCATTCACAAAACTTTTTGTAAATGAATAAGAGATTCCTATTTAATTCAACTGCCTAACTAAATTATATCAAATATATAAATTGAAGATATAAATTATATGAAAAAACAATGGAAACCACATTCTGTCAATGTTAAATATGCTGAGAAGCTTAAATTTGATAAAACTTGCTTTCAAACTTTGTAAAAGTGGTACTCAGTGATAAAGCAAGCTCTCCATCTAGTGGTAGATCTGTAAATTGCACACACTTAGATTTTGATTAAATAATGCATCATTATTTATAATGCATATAAATGTGGCTTATTTGTATTGTATTCAAAGGTGGCTCAGTGGTAAAGAATCCACTTGCCAATACAGGAGACGCAAGTTTGATCCCTGGGTCAGGAAGATCCCCTGGAGAAGGAAATGGCAACCCACTCTAGTATTCTTGCCTGAGAATCCCCATGGACAGAGAAGCCTGGCGGGCTACAGTCTATTGGGTCTCAAGAGTTGAACACGGCTTAATGACTGAACAACAACAACAACAAATACAAGGGTTAGGTATAGTTTTATAGGCATTATCTCATTCAATCCACACTTCTCTTGTTGCTATATGTATGAATTTCCAGAAAAAAATACGTTTCTCTCTGCCAGAATAACCGAACTCTTCCTATTCAATAAAAAGACAAACTGCTTCTACAGTCTGATTTCTTCTATTAATACATGGGGTACTACAGCCTCTTAGTTATTTGATGAAACATATTCCCATGTTAAAGGGGTAAAAATGTTTCATTCCAGTTAACTATAGCTTCAAACTTTTGGCCATTTTTGAAATTCTTTCTCTTCATTCTCAGTTAACAAATAGTAAAGGTATAGCTTAAAAATCCATTTCAAAAGAGAAAAGATACCTTTTTGTCATGAAATGTAGTGTATCTAATCATAGTTAGTTCTGCCATTGCCTCTACAGAGTTGCGGTACTTCACATATGGACAGCCTTAATATTCTCTTAAATGTTCCCCATGCTGTTGCTTCTCAACTGCTTGTCACCCCAGTTATCGTTCTAAAACACAGAAGTTGTTTCCCTTCTTAAAAACCACTGACAATTCTGCAGAAGTATTTGATTCTTAGTGTGGCATATGAGGGCTTTGCAGGTGGTGCTGGTGGTAAAGAACACGACTGCCAATACAGAGATGTAAGAGTCGCAGGTTCAGTCCCTGAGTTGGGAAGATCCCCTGGAGGAAGGCATGGCAACCCACTCTGGTATTGTTGCTGTGAAAATCCCATGGACAGAGGAACCTGGCAGGCTATAATCCATAGGGTCACAAAGAGTCAGACACAACTGAAGAGACTTAGCATGGACACACGCACGTGGCATATGAAGAGCTTTCAAAATCCAGTCTTAAAATTCCCTCTTTCTACCTTTTATCTCCTGCTACTGCTCTCATTGCAAACCTAAGACTTTAACCATAACAAATCGTTTGCTCTTCTTCAGCCTTTTTTCTTGCTCAGGCTGTCATATTACCAGGAATTCTCTCTTTCTACTTGTGAAATCCTGCTTTTCTTTGAAGATTCATCCATTCATGCAATCAAATACTTTTTGAAATCCCATTCCATGTCAGACACAATATTAAATGCTAGTGGGAGAGCAATGGATAAGATAGTTCTTAGCATTCATGGTCCTTACATTCTAATAGGAAATAAAGACAAAAACAAATTACTATGTCAGGAAGTGACAGATACATTAAAAGGTAAAGTGTTTTCTATAAAGGCTTTCTAGTTCTTGAGATTCTCCTGTAACAATTTGTACAACCTTTAGTATACTCTCACATTATATTAAATATTTGATCCTATTCTCCTCTGTAGTAATTTATAAATGTACTAGGGTAACACAGCATATTTCCAGATTTTGTTTCCGTGTTAGTTGCCGCCAATCCATGGTCAGGGACCATGTCTTGTTTATTTTACTGCCTTCCAAGCACTACACCCTTTGTTTTTAACATTGACTCTCAACACCATATTTAGCACATTATAGAAACTTATGTACTACTTGAATGGATGGATGTACAAAGGATGTAGACATAAACTTCCCATGACAAATCATACTTAAGCTGAAATTATAAACTTATCTGATGATAAATTTACAGTCTACTTAGAAAGATAAACATACTGATTTTGGTTCTATGTTCAGTATACTGGAGTAATTAATAAAAAGAATGACCTGTTTTAGAAGACTATTACTAAATTATTTCATACAGTGTTATAATATCCTGGAGCTGTTTCCTCCAAAAAATGCTAAATCCTTTCACTTGACAATCCCCAAAAGAATTCCAGCCTCCAGTATTATCTTATGGATCACAAAGATAGATAATTAATATATCACTTTCCTACTTATAAATATATTGTCATAAAAGATTTTAGCATAGGGAGAACAGAATCCCCAAAGACAGACCCAAGCTAAAAACATGAAATTAAACATGGTAGTTTTAAGTTATCAATTTCATGTGTGTCCATGTGTATATTACACACAATTGTACACATACACAGTCAATGTAAGCCATATTGTGGTAATGACACCTTAAAATTTTTGTTCAAGATCAACACAGTTTGGGCCTATATTAGCAAAGAATCAGAAACAGGATCTCATTTTTATGTTCTATGCTGGTTTCAGACCACATAAGTATACTGCCTTCTTTTCAGCTTATTTTAAGATAAATACTGGAAAAAAATCAAAATACTTTAGAAAGCAAATGATTTTAGAGATCATGTCATGAGCATTGATTAAATGAGAGTTGTGAAGTAGTCATGTTAAAGAAGAATTAGACTCCTTGTGTGGTTTGAGAAGGTAATTCTAGGACCAGTAGAACCAGATTTCAGCTCACTGTCATAAAGAACTTTCTAAAGTTTGATGTGTCTATAGAAGGGTGAACTTCCTTGACAGTGTAGTGTGATGGAGGTGTTAGGACAAGAACTGTATAGACCCTGTCAAGGGTATTGTGAATGAAAGGGTAGAATAGATTATTTCTAAGAATGTTTGCAAGTCAAAGATACTATGCGTCTATGAAAAGAGAACTTGAGTGTATCCTTTTTTTTCCTGCAGTATCCACTAACATATTCATTATTTGCTTTGCATTCGTTTTGCTGACATGGAAATTTCAAAGAAGAAAAAACTTGCATTGCTTTTATCTAACATTAATAAAGTAATGATAATACTTTTCACTTATGCAGCACTTTTCACCCAAGGATTTCAAAGTGCTTTACAAATACGCACTAATTAAGCCTCACAAACAGCCAGAGGTAGGTGATTTTTCTGTTTCTACAGGAATGCCATCTTCCGTGGCACAGAAGTCTCAGCAGCGCCTCGGAGTGCCTAGGACTCCCCGCTGGCTGCCATTCCCCTTGTCATGTGCTGCATGTGAAGCATCACTTGTCATATCTGGATTTCTTTTTTTCCCTCCCTCTCTGAATCATCTCAAGTTTAGAATTCTATGAATGCTGTTGAAAATTTATTCTGAAGCCATGTAAATATTACAGGAAATTTAGTCTTTTGCTTGCTGAATGCTAATTAGATCTCTAAATGATTGTTTAAAAATAAAACCTAGGTGTGGTTTTAATTTGAACTTTAAATATATGTTTTTACTTAGGAAGAACTTACTATTTTTCTAAGTACCCCAAAATCATTGTTCTTGGGACTTAAAACTTAATAGCAAATGGATTGGAGGGGGCCTTAACTTTCCTAGGTGTCTTTCCACAGCAAACAGTAGCCATTCTCTTTAGAATTATACATTTTCAAGAAACAATATTTGTGTTTTGGTATTTTTCTAATTGAGAGGTCTAAAATATAAATGACACCACATAATTAGTCTTGTAAAGAAAATGTGGTCTAGTAGTGGCATATTCTAATCTAAAGGAACACACAGCTTTTTATATAGGTTAGGAGTACCAGGAAGAGAATACCTATGTACAGAAACACACATGCAAGTGTTGGATTAAATTCCAATATAAACAGCCAAGTATACAAACTCTTGTATGAAGCAGGTTGGTCACGTAGGGCAAGAGCAGGTACAGCATATCACAATAGTTTCTTTTGGTTTGCAAGGGCCCTGGTGACGGCATGCAAGTGGCTTTAATACTAAGACTCTTAAGTCTTAGTGGATTATGAAAAGCCAGTTTTTGCTGTGACACTTCCTTTTATTTTCATGTGTCTATCCCTTTCCAGCAGAATTTATATAATCTATCTGCTTCTATTCAGAAAACTTACATTAGGCTTTCCTGGTTTTGAACCAGATTCAGTATTAACAGGGCTACATCTTTATGCCAAGGGAGAAAATAAAGTGTCCACATGTCCCAAAAGAATATCTATCTCCAGATTTTAGCATCCCCAGAAGTCTAACTTCCCCACTGTATTAGAACCAAATAAGTGACTGAAGAATCAAACTATTCTGTTTCAGAGTGAATTTTATTTAGAAGATATTAATTGTAGAGATATGATTGATCTTTCATAATACAAAAGGATGTTGGACTTAATGTGAGAGTATCACCCAAACTGGTTACAATGTTTCAAATATTCTTTAAACAGCAATTTGATCTGTGATACATGATGGATAATTTCGGAAAAACTCATTTTATGAGTTGATTTCAAATTCTTTTATTTGAAAATTTTTCCTAAATGGTATTTATGGAACTTCAAAAAAATTGGCTTGTATGTTGTCACTGGGTTGAGTGCGTAAATAGAAGTTTATCACAGTAAACCTGCAGGCTTGGAAATTCAAACTCTGATGTTCAAGGTTTGGTCTTACTTTCACTGACATGGGGATACATGATTCTTATCAAAAAATGTGACTGACATATTAAAAAAAACTATCCATTTGTCAATTTACAATGAAAGTATAACTATCAGGCAGATAAACTTAATGTCTATTGGCAGGTCATATGACAAAACAGTAATTAGATGTTTGCTTATTGATCATAGAAATAAAAAATAGTTTTTCAGTTTGAATATATAATAACTTCAGACTCAGAACCTTTGTTAAGGCCCCTTACTCAATGAGGACAAGCCTGCGAAAGTGGTCATGTAGTCCTGATGATGTTATAAGTCACCCCAAGGAGTTGCTTGGGTTGGTTCTACTACAGCATTGCCTCTGAAGAGCTTATTCTGTGCCAATGTGGCTGACAGACTCTCTTCTCAGTATCATCATCACGTTTTAGATAGAATTGCGGTCATATTGTTCTGTTGTGAGATGTTCTGTTTTGAAGGCACTTTGCATATATATTCACTGATCAATCATATGCCTCTTGTTTCCAAGTTCTTGAAAGTAGTCTCACTACAGCTGCTAGACTGATAAAAACAAAATTAAATCGAGTTTTACCTAAGTCTCCTGCTATTTAGCTTCAGAAGAGATGCTTTAAAATGTAAGGAGGGAGCGGCTGAAAGATGAAAAAGGAAAGGAGCTAAAATCCACAGGCTATATAGTCATCCTTTATGTAATTGAGAGTTGTTTAGTTACATGAGTATTTGTTAGCCTTAGTGCTTCAAGAGAAAATTTTTCAATGGCCAACTTTTCCTGTTTTTAAACTGATACAGATCTGTCTAGTAATGCACTCCCATTAATTTCTAAAACATCTTTAAAGCTACCTGTAGGGTAATAATTTCCCTTTATCAGAAAATTTAATCTTTTTTTTTTTCCATGGGACCAAAGTGGGAAGGGCATACTTAAATTGTGGCATTTCAAAATAAAATTCAGACTTAAAAATTTCAAACAGCTTTTAGAAATAACAGACATAATTTTTGATATAGAAGGAGCCCAAAAGTTTGATCTGTCCAGAATCTTTCATTACAGAATCTAACATAAACCTTGTATTTCAGAAATTCCATTCCCCTGCAAGGTAGATTCACATAAATTATTAACATATGCCCTTTATTTTTAGTATTTAGTCCTAATCCAACACATGCACACATATTATTTAAAATCTTAACATTTCAATAGTTACTTCTAAAGCGTTTTAACTTAATCTCATGTTGTAAGAGGAAGTTACTGCCTATATGAATATATTTTTTAATTGTTGAGATTTTGCTGATAGAGGGGAAAGTGTCTTTCCATTTAGCATAATCTCAAACAATCTTAAATCATTTAAATATATTTATTTTTCAAAGCTTACATTTCTGCATTATAAATAATTTCTTTTGATTGGAAATAAGCTCGCTAGCATTCACTGCATGAGCTATGCATGAGCATGTTAGAGCTGCCATATTTGCCTGGCAAAATAAGTATCTTGTCATTTTGCTAAGTGTTTAATAAATCTTTGACTCTTTAAAAGTACTTTTTCTTCTAAATTTATTATTAGATAAAAGAATAATTTTTAAGTAATAGTTTATCCATGTTTCAATCTACATTTGTAACTTCAATCTACTGTTATAATCAGCTTGCTATAACTCAAAACATGCACTATTTAGTCTTTTTCTTTGCATTGAAGAGTCAGAAGAAGAATTTGCATATCAAATCTGGCTAACTTCCAAATTTTTAAAAATTCCTCATCTTCTTTAGTCATAGTCTTGTAGTATGATTTGGCTCTGAGTGAGAGATTACTGCTAAAACTCAATTGCATGTCCTTATTAATAGTGGATTAGTCCTATGGAATAGAGATCTTATAAATAGCAAAACTCTACTAGTTTTAATTTTATCATTTCCTAGCAATGTATTCTATTACTGATAATTGCTAACATGTAAAATGTTTTCATATTCTGGCATATAAGCCATGTGTGAATGTAATTTGTTAAAACTTTTCTGATTTTTCTCTTTGCCCTGATGATGCCTGGTGACAGAGATTTTCAACATTTTTAACATGTTATTAGAATTAAATAGTTATTAATAAACATATTTTATGGCTGTACTAATTTAAAGAAGAAAAAAAGTTAATAATAGCCAGCCACGTAAGTTATTTTGATGCTAGAGAGAATTTCGGAGGTGTAAATCTCCAGGCCTCTTACTTGACCTGCACTGGGATGAAGAACATAACTGACTATTCCTCTTTCTCTTTTTAGCCTTGGAATGGATGGCTTTGGCCAGTCTGTCGGCATTCTTGGACGCCCTGCCACAGCTTATGGATTCCGCCCTGATGAACCTTACTACTATGGCTGTGGATCTCGATAAAGTCATCCCTCTCCTTGTGTGCTCTCAGTTGAGAAGGCAGCTGTGTGGGTTGGGTTAACTTTGAATCTTGGCCTAATAATGCATGTTGATACTATTTGCAGGTCTGTGTCTCTTTTTAATTTTCCCTGTTGTTAGCTGCAGGTTAACTTGAACCCCTTCTGTCCTATGTTAAGTACAGTTGATGCTTGACCCTGTTCACTCATAAAACCACATCTTGATGCTGAGTAACATTTACCATGAGACTCAAAAGTGAATGCTGAAAAGCACCTAGACTGGAAAACAAACACTGCATTATATACATTAATTGACTAACTTAATTTCTATTAAAAAGAAGCATAAAGTACAAATGAGTTGGCAAAAATCATGTGTTTCTATTTAATGAGTTTCATTAGGAGTTACATGCTTATATAGAGTGCATATAAATTTTTTTTTCCTGCCCCTTTTTTCCCCCTTGTAATCTCTTGAGTATTTCACGTGACAGTGCTACCTTTAAAATTTATAAAAAGAATATCACCTTTTTTATTTCATGCCATGTGCCTGAAAGGTTGCTTCCCAAAGTTATTAACTATGATTTTTTGATTAATGGTGGAACATATACCGTAATTACATTGTGAGTAGAGTTTCTTCAGCAGTTAATTCAAATTAATTTTGTCTTTCTGATTTTAATATAGAAAACCTAGAACATATATTAGTATACATGAAACTAGGTTAGTATTGGGTTTTTAAATTTTATTATTCATGAAGTCTAAAGTATGGAAAAGCTAATAAGTCTCATTGACAAAAACTGAAGAACAAAATGTTTTGCTCACTTAGATACCCATTTCCCCTTCGTTCACTTGTTTTTATGAGATAGGTAGAAATAGAAAGATATAATAATGAGTTGTGAAAATAACTCATTCATGTTATAATATGGAAAAACTTCCTTGAAAAACAGAGCAAATAAAATAAATACAATATACAGATATTTTCTTGAGCACCTGCTGTGGAAGAAATTATTTGAGGCTTTGAAGTGAATTAGTAGATCAAAGACAAGAATTTAAAATCTCACTGGTCGACTATACTATTTATTGGACTTGATTCATATTTTAAGCATAAATTAGTAGAACTGGAAAGAGCCTTTGAAATAATTCAGTCTACCTACTTATTTGTGAAACCAATCACATATAAACTTAAAATATAGTCAACAGATATTTTCTTACCACTTGCTACATATAAGAAAGTATCTGATGCTCCTTAGGGAATAAATGAATCTAAGACATGATTTGTGTCTTTGAACTCACAACATAATTGATATTTATTCATTTTTTGTGTTTAAAATCATGTATTTATTTGTCTTGGTTTCTATTTTAACTATAGGATAGTAAAACTGGAAAGGGCCTTCGAAACAACCCTATCAAACTCCTTTCAGTTGGAAAAACCATGCCAAGAGAAATTAAGTGACTTTCCCAAATTTATGTATTTATCTGTGACATAACTTGCTCCCAGTGCAGTAACTTTTATACTAAGTATCGTGCCTTATTACTTGTCGTATGTACAAAGTATAAATACGAATAATAAGTGATATTATTAGAGAGATAAAGCAAACATTCTATAACTTGACTTCCTTCATACTATTATAAACTGATTTAGGAAGAATATTCACAACAATTCATAACACTTCAAGGGTGGGCTCCAGCATTTACACGCTCATTCTCCCTGTATGTATTTTTGTAATTTTTATTTTAGAAATTTACAAATTTAGAAATTGTGATCTTTCCACTCAGGCCTGGACTAATTTACCTTTGAATTATTTATGAAGGAAACTTTGACTAAAGGAATAAGAAAGACTATCTAACATTCTTAAATACTTAAGAAAACAAAACTTTTTTGCCTTGGGCACTTTTAGAAATACCTTTTATATGTAAGCCAGATATCCTGGCCTTACCAGATTTTGACTACAAATTAAAAGTCACATTTACTTTAAGAACTAAATTATCATGGCTCCAAGCCATGGTTTATAGCTGGGAATTATTTATTCTCAGGAGTTTTCTGCTCTTTCTCAGAGTTCCCTAAAGTGCTTCCTCACATGGGGCTCACAGAGAACAGGTTCCCTGTGTTCTGTTTACTCCTTTTGTGTCCACACTGCTTCGTCTAGCTTGGTCATCTTCCTGACATCACAGCTGCCCTCTCCATGGAAGAGCCACCATTACATTCACTCAGGATCTGGGGAGGAGGACAACTGCTCCACCCTCTGTTTGCCCCTTCCATATATGAAACACACCTATTGCTTAAATCTGCACAGCACAGTAGAACTAAAGCCACGTGTCCCACCATGACTTCACAGAGACTTCAGAAATGGTTGTGAGGTACATCACACAAATAAACGTGCTACTGTCCCTAGCTGTAGCTGTGATCAGCGCTTACAGTCACTAGGCTCCCCCTTAGCCTCCTGTGGCAGGGCTTGCTCCATGCCACCAGGAATATGCCAAGAAACTTTAACACTCAGAGACTAAGCAAGATTGTCAGAAGGTCTCACAGGAAAGAGAATGCCTTTTCTTCAACCCAGTTGAAGGCCTATTTTCAAAGTCTTTGTTTCTTGTTACAAGATTTTTTTACTAGCTGCCTGGTCTTCAAGGTTTTAAAGACCTCACATGTTTTAGGTCATGAAGCCGTGAATAAGAGAGAAATATAGACTGATCTTCCTACTTTTTGCCAAGTAGTACCTGAATAGTTTTTTCCAGATCCAGCCAGTTTGTCCTGTTTATTGACAAGTTCTCCAAAATTCTATCATTGAAGATACATTGACATTTTCAGTGAGGTGTGAGTTGTGTTCTTTTGGGTCTTTGTTGCTGGCTCAAAGTTTGGAAGATACTGCCGTCTCCTCAAATATCTAAAGTCCCACATACACATTTTAGCCAGATACATGACAGCCTACTAAATTGAAGAGATAACATTAAACTTCAATATATGTTTTCTTTGGAGTATACCAGAACCTCCCTACTATTTGGGATAAATACTTGAAATAGAGCTACATTAAAGAATAGAATTTTTAATAATACTGAAAAAAAATCAGCAGTGGGCAAGGAAAATTTGATAAACTCTCTAAGATGACAGAGGAAAATAAGATTAAATAATATGTAAGAAAATAATGTAGAAGATTAAAAAGCAGAGCATCAAACATTTGGCTGGGTCGTTTTCCAATTAAAGAGTTTTTTTTTTAAAGGTACAGAAGTACTAGCCAAAGATAATAGAAGATGATATTTTTCGGCTAAAAAGAATTTTTACCCCTGCAATATGTGAACCATTTTTTAAAATGGACCCCTGAAGAACTGACTCACTGGTAAAGATCCTAATGCTAGGAAAGATTGAAGGCAGGAGGAGAGAGGGATGACAGAAGATAAGATGTTTGGATGGCATCACCAACTTGATGGACATGAGTCTGAGCTAGCTCTAGGAGTTGGTGATGGACAGGGAGGCCTGGAGTGCTCCAGTCCATGGGCTCGCAAAGAGCTGGACACGACTGAGCAACTGAACTGATTGACATCTATTCTGACATACTGTGGGAAAGCTCTTAACAAAAATGAATTAAAATTTCATGAGAATCCTGAAAAGAAAGACAAAATACCTTCCAAAAAATTAACTGCCCTTAGACTTTTGACATCAAGTGGCAGAAGATAGTGGAGTCTGATCCATAGAGTTGTTTGGTTTTAATGGTATTTAGAGCCCCAAAATACCACACTTAATCAATTTCTTTGGTTTTGGTTTTTCTTTTTTAGGTTCTGTTTTTATTTGGTTTTTGTTTGTTTTAGTTGTTTTGTGAAGGAGATGGATATTCTTAAGTGAGAAAGATCTCATGGGGAAGAGTAAAAAGCATATCTGTGAAGAGAGAGAAATCTTCCCTGAAAATTCAAACATGTTTGAATATCTTTGAAATTGGAGTTCAAATTTACACTATCTGTATAGTATTGGAAACTCTGGAGCACATGGCAGAAACAGGCACAGATCTCCTCTTGAGGAATATACCTTCAACCCAGGTTTCACAAGATTCTCACAGAATAAGATCGACCGAACATGAACTCACATGGAAAGATTACAAACCACAGGAAGAAACAAGTCACAGAGAGCAGAAACAACAAAATGAGGCACCCTTCCCCCATCAGATGTTGGAATTTTCATGGAATATTCAAATGTGTTAAAGTATTTAAAGAAGTAGAGGGGTAATGTAAACATGAGCAAGAAATAAAAGACAAATGGAAAACTAGAAGTTCTAGAAACTGATATTTCAAGTTCAGTAGATGAGTTATAAACAAGTTGGACACAACTGAGGAAGATAATAAAGTTAGATTTTTTTAAGTTAGCCAGAATACATCACAGAGTTATAAAGATATATAAATATAAGCAATTATGGGATACAAATATAGGTGGAAAGTTCTAGAAGAAGAGAAGAGATAAGACAATACTTGAGATAATTTTCTAATATAAAAGATGAATATATCTTCAAAATGAGTGTTTAAACCACTAAAACCATTCTGCAGACTGTATGGGTTATAATCAACAAGCATTTCCTTCTCATAGGAAGTCCAGGATCATGGTGTTGGCAGATTTGGTGTGGTGGCTAATAAGGGCCACTTCTTGTTTCATAGATGTTACCTATTCACTGTGTCATTTTTACATGATGAGAGAGACTCTAGAGACTCTTTTAAAAATAGCACTAATTCCATTCATGAAGGCTCCACCCTTATGTCCTATCCTAAGCACCTTCCAATGACTCCACCTCCTAACATCAACCCACCTGGAGGGTTAGGTTTCAACATATAAATTGTGCAACTGCACAAACATTCAGGTCAGAGCAATGAGGAAGAACTCCAAATCTGAAGACAGGAAACACGCAGATGTACCGACATGAAACTACAGCATGCCAAAGAGGAAAAAAAAAAAACTCAGCAGGATGTTCTATACTATAATTAGGCTGACAATTATGGAAGCAAATAGCCACTAGAAAAATATCTTCAATGAGTTGACAGAAAATAACTGCTGATCTATAATTGCATATTCATCATCAAGTATACAAGGAGATTGAATAAATATATATAAACTTCTAGTTTTGCCAGCAACCTTTGGCATTCTTTGGCTGGTAAAGGCAGCCCTCTAGTAGCAAGAATGTCCTGGTTTCTCAGGCAGAAGGATTTTTAAATGATGCCAGAAGAAATATGGATCTCTAAAAAAGAATGAAGAACACTGAAAAAGGTAACTATGGGGAAAACATTCCCTCTCTTCCTGGTCTTAGTCTTAGAAGCTCCTACCATGAATCTCTTATGGCATAGGGGGAGGGAGGAGGGTGATCGACGGGAGGGAAGGGAAGAAAAAGGAAAGAGGAGGAAAAAGGAGGAGGGGGAGATGAAAGAATGTCTGTTTAAGTATTAGGTTAGTGAACGACAATGTGACGCTCCAGAAGAAATCTTAATTTTCCTGGAAGTGTATCAGGCATCTTCTTAGGATAATTAATTTCTTCTCTAAAAGAGCAAATAGTCACATCAAACTACAGAGTTCTGCCCCAGCTCATCCTTGAGATGACTGTCTGTTTCACCCATTAGAAGTAAAATGATGCTTGCTTAAACTCCATCGAATAATTTCACCAGTTCAGTGGCTCTCAAACATTAGCTTACATGAGAATCACCTGGAGGACTTCCTAGACTACATTTCTGAGCCACATCCCAGTATTTCTGATGAGTAGGTCTAAGATTGGGCCCCAAACTTTGCATCTCCAACAAGTCCCCAGATGATGATGGTGCTTCTGAACCAAGGACACACCTTGAGAATAATCACATTAGTTCCTAGGGTGGGTACTATTTTTTTTTATACTAGTATGCATTCAATAGAATTACCTGAGGAGTTTTTTTAAAAATGCAGGTACCCAAACTCCAACTCAAACCAATTAAATAATAATCTCTGGGAGTGGAGCCCAAGAATCATTACGGTTTAAAATTTCCTCTAGGTGATTATAACGTACAGCTAGAATTTATAATCGCTGATGCACAGGAAACTAATTGGTAAATATGAGCTTCCCAGATGGCTCAGTGGTAAAGAATCCACCTACAAATGCGCAAGATGCAGGTTCTATCCCTGAGTTGGGAAGATCCCCTGGAGAAGGAAATGGCAACCCACTCCAGTATTCTTGCCTGGAAAATCCCATGGATAAAGGAGCCTGGCGGGCTACAGTCCATGGGTTTGCAAGAGTCAAACCCAACTTAGCGACCAAACAATGATTGGTAAACATATAGGAATTCCCACACTGAGCATGTTTTAAATGGGCATATGCATGTCCATTCACCTAAGTTACAGGTTATGTCCAAATTATATGGAGAGTAGTGATATTGTGAGCATGAAATTCCTGTACTGGTAGATCGTGTATCAGTATCAGTTATTGCAGCACATGTCACAGATGCTGATGTTTTGGTATTACTACAATTATTATATGTAGTTCAGGCACCAGGACACAGGGACTCTGCTTCCACCTAAAGCAGCCACAGCAAAAAAAGACCAGCCTGAATACCTGCAAACACACAACTCAGTACACAGAAAACCAAACGTCCTAACGGTCATCACAAATGGGGGTTGGGTTACACAACTGGTCATAAACATTGTCATTGTCCCTGAACACAAATGTAAGGCAGTAAATCAATACTGTCTGTTGTTACTTTGATCAGAAGCCCTATAGAATCCATCTACCTTGTTCCTTAGGAAAGGGTATCCTAGGAACACAGTCCTGCATGTGTGCGTACTAAGTCACTTCAGTCATGTCCATCTCTTTGTGATCTTACGGACTTTAGCCCTCCAGGCTCCTCTGTCCATGAGATTCTCCAGGCAAGAATACCGGAGTGAGTTGCCATGCCCCCCGTCCAGGGGATCTTCCCAACCCAGGGATCGAACCTGCAGCTCCTGCATCGCAGGTGGATTCTTTACTGCTGAGCCATTAGGGAAACCCCAAGAACACAATCCTAGGACCTGTTTATACTATCCGATAAGCTAGGACACCAAATTAGAGTGTATTTGATTACCTTTCACTAGTTTAGATCCCAATTTGTACGTCAGTTACTTATAAGGGTAAGTGCCCGCTTCACAGAATGTTGTCTAAACCTACCTTCCTAACACTTCCATGAAAAGAATCAGTGATGGATAGAACGCCTATTGTCTCAGTTTAGGGTGCAGGTTACACCCTCTGTGTTATTTAGAAACCTCTTCCTCAGCAACTGGGTATCTACATATAACACCATTGCTTGTGATAGTTCCTTTTCGCACAGTGGTTTGTCATTGATTATCTAGCCATTTTGTTTTCCTCTACTTGGCTATATGGTTCGTCCATTAGTTACAGCTCACCAGCCACTTGGCTTCCTGCGCTGCCTGCACCGAGACAGCCTGGAGCTAAGCATATTGTGCTGATTAGCTTAGTCCTTTGACAAGGGACTCATCAGATGGAAAGAGGAAGCCTAGCATTTAACCTAATTCCACGTTGCGGCGGTGCTGCTCTCCTTGACCCACAAGTAGTCTGTGTGTTTCCTCTGTTGGTGCTGCCAGTGCTGCTGCTTTTTAGCAGAAGCCCCACCTTTGGTCTCAGGGCACAGAGCCGTCCCTCAGAATAGGAGAGAACCAACGTTTGTCTTGCCACCTGCTTGTCAGTATAATAGTTTAGCCCTTTCCTTATTTTAATCAGGTCAGGATCTAGGCCATCATTCTGGATTGTTCAGAGTTTTAACTGATCGAAAGTATAATTAGAAGTTTTGCCATTATGGCTGTAGACAGCAGACCCATGAGGCCTTTGAACTCACATAGGTTCAAGTAGATAGAAACTGGTTGTTTTTCTAAGGATATAAATTTGTCTATGTCCCCTGAAATTCCTTGCATCAAAATTCCACTGTTGGCCACTGCTCTTTTCCTGACCTTACAGGGATCATCTCAGATCCGAGATCCAAAGCCCACAGTGAGTAATACCGCTAAAGAAAATGCTGGGACAGGTGGAGTCAGCTATTTTTAATTGGTCTTATATCATTCAGAGTTTGATCAGAAAAACAGAGACACTCTGAGTGATATAGCATATGGAATTTATTACAGGAATTAGACTTTGTGTAATTGTGGGACCAGTAGAGAAGTCTGTGAAAACTGCTTCTTCTGAGTGTTGTGTGGGGTTTGAAGTTTCTGTAGGTCAGCTGAATGAACACCTGCGAATGGAATAGAGAAGATTCTGTGGTAGCAAAGCTAGGCCTTAACTAAGGACTATTCCCTGACCCCAGAGTAAAAGGAATGAGCAAACATGCCCGGCAGGATTTCAGGTTTGCCATGAACCAGCAGTTCCCATGGCTCCCCTTTTGGCCTGGGATTGTCCTTTGTGGTTGTCCCATCCTTGTCTCATCATTGCATGCTGAGTGGGGGTAGCGGGGTGGGGTGTCAAGCAACTTCTTTCAGTTCACAAATCTCTGAACCAAAAGAGGCTGTAACAGAGGAGAACCTGAAACCCACACCCAGGAGCCTCATTCTCACCCAAATATGATTTTGATGGCCTTCATATCAAGCCAGAGCCTAAGGCCATAATGGTAGATGACTTGTGGTGGGTGGGGGTGGGAATTGAGTATATTCTGCATGTGGACAGAATATTATAAATAATTGTGGCCATAAGGCCATGTGTGCTGGTTGAAAAAAGATGTCCGTGGTATTCTGCTCACCTCATCATGAGATGAACTCTGTTTCTTCACTTCTTGAATTTGGGCTCACTTTGTATCTCGCTCTGGCCAATTAAATGTGGCAGAAATGATATGTGAGTTCTGGGGTCTGCACCTCAAGAAGGCTTATAGCTCCTGCTTTTGCCCTTGTAGAATGCTCCCTGAGACTGACATGCTGTGAAAAGACTTAGAGAAGCCCAAACATCCCATCTCTCTCAGCTCTGGTGACCCCAATCCTGCTGACACATCACCAGTATTCTGTTACATAACTGAGACCAGAAGAAGGACCACCCAGTCAACCAAAAGCCTGAAAATGATCAACTGCTGTTGTTTCCGGCCTCTAAGTTTTGGGTTGCTGTGGTCGATTGTGTTTTCCAGTGATCACCTCCCCAACAGATCCCAACCTGCTCATCTCACCGAGTGATGCTGGCACTCCTCCCATCTGGTGATGGAGTCCACGTCCCTTCTCCTTGAACCAGATTTTCAACCAATAGGGTTAAGCCGAAATGATGCCACATGACATCCTAGACCAAGTCATAAAAATATTTCACTTCTGCCTTGTTTTCTGGGAACTAGCTGCCATGCTGTGAGGGGGCCCAGCCATATGGAGATGGTCCCACCTGAGGTCCCTGTAGACAGGCAGGATTAACAGCTAGAGGTAAATAAGCCTTCAGAAGATTCCAGCCCTCCCCACCCTCAAACCCCCACAGAGGACACCACAGGAACCAAGATGATCTGCCCTGCCAAGCCCTGCCCAACCCCTTACAGATTTGTGAGCAAAAAGAAAAATTGTTGCTCTTTGAAGCTACTAAATTTGTGATGATTTGTGACATGGCAATTGATAACTGATGTAAATTATATAGAGAACAATATATGTATCAAAGCCTACAGAAATGTTTCAAATTACAGGTACTAAGCCTTCTTTAAACCTTTCACTTTTGCTTCACATCTACCACCACACAAGTCCAGGAAGAATGTGAGTTCATGAGTTACTACCTAAATGAAGAACAATCGAGAAGAATAACATATCACCCTGTAGAGCAAATACTTTAATTTGTTTCTCAGCAAAATTATCAGTTCCTACAAATCTTGATCTCTCAAGGCCATTTAGAAATATTTGATGACCAGAGTTCCCACACATGGGACTTGGCAGTAAAAAGAAATACTTGTACTTGATCCTCATGACAGCTCAATTAATTGACTTGTTAACTTGTGAGAAGAAGCATTTTGGTTTTTTTAATTTATTTTTAATTGGGGGATAATTTACAATATTCTGTTGGTTTCTATCACAAGTCAACATGAATCAGCCATAGATACAGGCATGGCCCCTCCCTCTTGAACCTGCCTCCCACCTCCCACCCTGAGAAGAAATGTTTAGCACATACTGTATTTCCACTACTGTTTCCTGTTCCAGGAATCTTAATCTTGCGGGGTTGGTGGTTTGGGGAACTGAAGTAAGTGAATCCGGAATCTAGATGTTGGTTGCCGCTCCTTCAAAGCAGAATAGACCCCTCTTACGAAGTCAGCTCTTTTCCCTCCTCATCCACGACTCACTGGTGTCTCAAGTCTGCTTGAGACGCACTGTCATCAGCACTGGGCTAGGGCCTGACTGTGAAGCTGAGCCCCACGGAGCATGGATGTTACTGTTCGCACCAGATGGGGTGTGAAGCTGCCCATTAAGGTCTAGACTCCAGGAGGGCAAGTTAGGGAAGAGCTGAAACTTCTCAGTGATCTTAACTTCCACAGCTCATTGATTTCCAATCCTGGGCTGAAGGAATCCATTTTAATTCTGTGATTTGGGAAAGGAGACCCATGATTTTTGGAGACAGAGCTCAAACCTGCACACAAATCAGAAATGCAGTGAAATACTTGGGAAATGGAAGCAAAACCTATCAATCTTATCTCATTGAAGTAAAGTCTGACTACTTGTTTGGTTTTTTAACATTCCTAATGTTGTCTTTATGACTAACCCTACTTAATTTTTCTCACACTTGACTTTTAGTAACATAGAATATGACACAAGGCACCAGTTAATTCAGAGTTCACTTTTGTTACAAATGCTGAACAACAACTTGATGAAGATGATATCGGTGGTCCTTCAGGTTCACACACATTTCATGGGCTTTTTAATTGATAGCTGAGTCTTCTCCAGCACCACGATTTGAAAGCATCAGTTCTTCAGCACTCGGCCTTCTTTATGGTCCAGCTCTCACATCTGTACATGGCTACTGGAAAAAGCCATACCTTTGACTACATGGACTTCTGTTGGCAAAGTGATATCTCTTCTTTTTAATATGCTGTCTAGGTTTGTCAGAGCTTTCCTTCCAAAGAGCAATCGTCTTTTAATTTCACGGTTGCAGTCACCATCCACAGTGATTTGGGAGGAAGCCCAAGAAAATAAAATCTGTCACTGCTTCCACTTTTTCCCTTTCTATTTGCCATGAAGTGATGGGACCAGATGCCATGATATGGTGTTTTTTTTTTTTTAAATGTTGAGTTTTAAGCCAGCTTTTTCACTCTCTTCTTTCACCCTCAGCAAGAGGCTCTTTAGTTCCTCTACAATTTTGGGCAAAATCATTTAACACAAAGCCTGTCTTATAAACTGTTGAATATATCATGTAATTTATTGAATACTGTACTGAAAGTGAAAAAGTCTGGGTGCAGAATGGTTGTGTGGCTGAAGGAGGGCTGTGGCTGCTACCATTGCTCAGCATCATGACAGGGTATTGCACCATGCATCACTAGCCCAGGAAAAGCTCAGATTCAAAGTAACAGTTTCTGCTTAATGCATATTGCTCTAGCACCACCATGAAGTTGAAAAATTGTAAGTCAAACCACCAGAAGTCAGAGACAGTCTGTACTTTATTCCTTTCTATGGTCAAATAATATTCCATCCTATGGATAGACCCGTTTTCTTGATCCATTCATCAATCCTGTCCCTCTTTGGGCAGCAATAAAATGCTCAGAATGAAAAGTAAATTTCCAAATGCACACATCCACTTGAGCAGACATGTGTTTACTACGATGGGGAGCAGAGCACCAGTGAGTCAGCGCTGAGACCTGACCAGACTCACACCTCAGCCCTGCTTTTGTTCTGAGCTTAATCTCATGGCATGTCCTGTTTTGATTAATCTCTCCCAAAACCCTCTTACTGCGATCACATTTTTATTGTACTCCCTAACTTCCCTTCCTTGATCTGATTTCCGGTTATGAATATGACCTATTTATTTGGTTCAGGGTTACTCTGATTTCAGCACATCCCTACCTGATTTTTTTAGCATTTTCTTGCTTTCTTATTTTCTAGAGAAGGTAAGAAAGGCAAATAAACCCTTGCTCTTCCCCTCCTGTCTCTTATCAAAATGATGGGAAGTAGCAGTGGTACCATTCCCTGCACTCTTAGGGCACAGGCATCTTTCCTGTCCACTTGTTTGAACACACTGGTGTGGTCTTTCCTGCCCAGAATGTCCCTGGTCTGAAGACTTCATGCCTCATGGACTTGATTTGCTCCATACAGTGGGAAAAAGAAGTAGAAGTTGGAACAGAAGAGTAGATGAAAGAATACAAGGGATTGGTGAGAGAACAGCTGCCTTGAGTAAAAGAAAACATCCTTTTTAATAAACTTAGTAACAATAGTGAGGACAAAAGCTTGCAAAATCGAAAATCTTTAGGATCATTTGTTTATTTATTAAAGTGTTTGCTGACCATTGGACAGACTTTTCACAGAATCTCTTTGTCCTAATTGATTGTGAAAGTGTTAGCTGCTCAGTGGTGTCCAACTCTTTGCAACCCCACAGACTGTAGCCTGCCAGGCTCCTCTGTCCATGGATTTCTCCAGGCAAGAATACTGGAGTAACTTATATTACCATATGTAAAATAGATAGCCAATGGGAATTTGCTGTTCTGTCTCGGGGAACTCAAACAAGGGCTCTGTATCAACCTAGAGATGCGATAAGAAGGGAGATTCAAGAGGGAGAGAACATATGTACACCTATGGCCAATTCATGTTGATGTTTGACTGAAAGCAACAAAAGTCTGTAAAGCAGTTTCCTTCAATTAAAAAAGAAAGAAAGAATACGGAAGTGGGTTGCCATTTCCTTCTTCAGGGCGTCATGTGGACCCAGGGATCAAACCCAGGTCCCCTGCATTGCAGGCAGATTCTTTACCATCCGAGCCACCAGGGAAGCTATTTGTCCTAACAAACTTGCTTCTTCCTCCTTGATTTTGAACTTAGACTGGGGTGGGTGTTTGCAAGGAGGAAGGGTATAACTCAGGAGATGAAGGCAGCCCTGAGATTCTTAGGGGAGGATTCATGGAGTGCTATGGAGAGGAATGGGGACTTTCTGTTTTAAAGGTAACAGAGCGAATAGTTTTTAACTTGAACTAGAAACACAGCTTTGGAGAGGACTGAGAAACTAGCAGAGACCCAGGTGTTACTATTTCTCACCTTAAGTATGTAGCAATAACTCAGCGCTTTGTCAGGAAACGTGCACATGCTGTATCCCTTCATCTTTCCTGTCAAGTGCTTTACAGCTGCTCTTTCAGGTTCTCACAGGCCAAGACTGTTACCATATAATAAAGAACTATGAGCACAGCTCCACTAGCAAAGAATCCACCTCCAATGCAAGTGTTGGATTCCTGGGTCTGGAAGACCCCCAGAGAAGGGATAAGCTACCCACTCCAGTATTCTTGGGCTCCCATGGTGCCTCAGACGGTAAAGAATCTGCCTGCAGTGCAGGAGAGCCGGGTTTGATCCCTGGGTTGGGAAGATCTCCTGGAGGAGGGCATGGTAACCCACTCCAGTATTCTTTCCTGGAGAAACCCCATGGACAGAGGACCCTGGCAGGCTACAATCCATGGGGACAAGAAAGAGTCGGACTCTACTGAGCGGCTAAGCACAGCACAGAGCAATGTTTTATTAGCTGTAAGACTACAAGAGCTTCCAATCTAAGTTTACATTTCAGTTCCTTATTCCTTTATTAAGTTATCTTTAAAATTATAAAAGTAATCTATGCTTAGTGAATCACATAAACTCAGTCGTGTCTGACTATAGCCCACCAGGCTCCTTTGTCCAAGGGATTCTCCAGGCAAGAATAGTGGAGTGGGTTGCTATTTCCTTCTCCAGAGGATCTTCCTGACCCAGGGATCAAACCTTGGTCTCCTGCATTACAGGCAGATTCTTTACCATCTGAACAACCAGGGAAGCCCAGTGTATCACAAACAGCACACAATATTCAGGTATATCATGAAAAAAAAATTCCCTGCATAGTGACTGGTAACTGACTAGTGTCTAACTTTCCACCCTTTCATTCACCATTCATCCGTAAATGCTTGTTGACAATCTACAATGAAGGTTAGATCAATAAACTAAGCAAAGATTATTTCCCTTGTGGAACTCATATTACAGCAGAGGAGAAAGAGGTCATTAAAATATAATTGTTTAAAAAGATAGGATGGGGTCTCTCAGGTAAATGAATCAGAGGTTAGGGCTTTGCATCCCAAAGGCCATGGAAAACCAAGGGTTCAAAGGTGAAAGGGTTTGAACCCAAAGGGTTTGAACCCAGAGGTTGAACAGAGGGTTCAGTGAGAACTTTGGTGAATAAAGCCAGGCCCCCTGGGGTCTGAACCAGCCACAGGACAGCAGTAACAAGATGTAACAGTAATGGAATGTTTGGCATGTGGTAGCTTCAACATGGTTTACCTAGTCTGACCCTCACAGACACGGATAGGTACTACTTTAATCTCTGTTTTGCAGCTGAGAACACAAAGGTTGAGTAAAATGAAATTGCCCAGGAGTACTCCAGACAGTGAGCAGCAAGCGTGTACCCAAACTGAGCTCTGCTTACTTTCAGTTCAGTTCCGTTCAGTCGCTCAGTCGTGTCCGACTCTTTGCGACCCCATGAATCGCAGCACGCCAGGCCTTCCTGTCCATCACCACCTCCGAGTTTACCCAAACACATGTCCATCGAGTTGGTGATGCCATCCAGCCATCTCATCCTCTATTGTCCCCTTCTCCTCCTGCCCTAATCCCTCCAAGCATCAGAGTCTTTTCCAATGTGTCACTTTTTTGCATGAGGTGGCCAAAGTATTGGAGTTTCAGATTTAGCATCAGTCCTTCCAATGAACACCCAGGACTGATATTCTTTAGGATGGACTGGTTGGATCTCCTTGAAGTCCAAGGGACTCTCAAGAGTCTTCTCCAACACCACAGTTCAAAAGCATCAGTTCTTGGAACCTGCCATGTTGGAAGGAAATATACGATGAAGTTGAAAATAGTCTTGAAGCAAAATAGAGAAACAGCTAGAAGGGTTCTGGTCAAAAAGTGATGCTGTGATTTTTAAAACAATGCACAGTGAAGATTGTAGGATATGACATGAGAAAGGCTTGTATATTTCTCAGACACAGCTCTGAAGGGGGGCCACAGGTGATCATGCCTACTAGACTCTAGTGTCTGGTCCTCAATTTTGCTGGATTGGAATTGAGAGTTTGGACACCAGCTATTATTATTGTCCATGATCAGAGATTATTTATATTTGTTATATCTCTATGGGGGCTTCCTAGGTGGCACAGTGGTAAAGAATTCACCTGCCAATGCAGGAGACACAAGAGAGGCAGTTTCAATCCCTGGGTCGGGAAGATCACCAGAAAAGGAGATAGCAACCCACTCCAGTATTCTTGCCTGTAAAGTTCCATGGACAGGGAAGCCTGGTGTGCTACAGTCCATGGGGTCACAAAGAGTCAGAAAGGACTGAGTGACAAAAAACCAAATAACAAACAAATCTTTTCCCAACTCTGCACTCAGTGATGTCATATTGGTACCATGAAGTTCACCATGGTGGGAGTATTTACACTATAGAATTCACCAAATGCTGCAAATCAGGGCTTTGTGTAACATTTTGTGGAGTGTCTAGACTTAATGAAGTGATGAAGAATGTTAATAACAATACAAATTAAACTTAAAAGGCCCTCTTGACTGTAGATGTTACATTGTGATAGCAATAAGAATTGAGAAAATATTCTACTGTTAAAAGCTATATTGGATTCAGCACAGAAGATAACTCATATCATTGATTAATGAGTGAAGTTCCAACATACGTCTTTGTTGTTTTGTTTTCATTTTAACTGTTACTGTAAATGAAAATAGCAACCTCCATTCATATCAGAACTACACTCATTCACCAACTGCAGCCATAGGTTAACCATGAACACAAGAGTACAGGAAAAATCAATGAAAGCATATTGTGAGAACTGATTGGCTCTGTGGAATCTACAATAAAGAATATTACATCTTTTATTATTACATTTGTAAATTGTGTGCTATGTATCTTTGATATAATAAACTTTATAAGCTGTTAACCATTTACCAGCACAACACTGAATAGTGGAGAAAGAATCTTACACAGAGAGGCAGTAGTCTCTAAATTCATTTGTTCAGATACTGTCTTGTGCTATAGCTGTTTTATTCTTTCTTTTTTCTTTGTTTATGTGTTAAGTATAACTGAATCATACAATATATCAGGATATTTGCAACCTATGAGAACATGACATCCACTTTATTATCTCCTGTCTGGAACTTTCCAGTGACTCTTCAAAGCTTTATCAGCTGAGTTCACAGTTCCACTTGGATATCTAACAGATTCTGTGAACTTGTTACGGTTTCACCATCAACCCAATTGCTAGAACCAAACCCAAGGCAGCAACCTTGATCCCTTACTTCACTTCTTCTTACCAGCAAATGCCATTAACTCTGTGTATTAGTGGGCTTACACTACCAAAACAAAATACCATAGGTGCAGGGGCTTCACCACCAGACATTTACATCCATAGTCACAGTTCTAGTGAGAGCGCTCTTCCTGGCTTGCAGATCATTGCCTTCTCACCCTGTCCTAACATGGCAGAGACGGAGAGAGAGGGTAAGTTCTCTGGTGTCTCTTCTTATAAAGGCACTAATCCCATTATGAGGATCGCACCCTCATAACCTCACCTCACCCAAACTATTGACCAAAGGCCCAGTCCCCATTTGGGTTAGGGCTTCAATCCGAGAACTGAGGTTTAGGATTTCGACGTCTAGATGTGGTGAGGCTGGCGGCACACCACTCACTCCACAGCCCTCAGTAGCATATTTCTGACCGCTTAACTCCACCTCTGTTCCTTGTACTGTAACCCAAGTCACTCTTACTCCCCACACAGACTATTGTTAGAGTTGCCTATGCTGTCTCTTTGTTGCCGTTTTCTCTTACAATCAGTTCTCCGCATAATTGCCAGTGTGTTTTTAAAACTGTAGACTAGATCATTACTTTCTTGCATAGAATCCTCAGTGGCTTCCAAATGCCTCCCATGACCCTCAAGCCCTAGCCCCAGTGGCCTCATGAACATTCTCCCCATTACTTACTACCCCTCCAGCCACACTGGCCCTCTTCTTGTTCCTTAAACACTTCAATCTAGCTCTTGCTTTGGGAACTTTCCCACTGCTGTGTCTGTGCCAGGAATGGTTTACACACTAATCTTCACATAATTGTCATTCAGTGTTCAGATCAAGCATCACCTTTACAAAGAGGCCCTCTTTGGAGGGCATGTCCTGTATCCACCCCCAACCCCCGCCCCCCCGACACCACCTGTTACTCTCTATCACATTAGGGTGGCAGTATTGCATGGTGGTCAAGAAAATGAAATCTGTAGGCAAACTACTCTATACTGTTACCACTGTGTGACTGTGGTCGAGTTACCTAAGCTCTCTGTGCATAAGTTTCCTCATGGGTAAAATAGGATTGATGTACAGCATCAGTGATTTAACACTAAACAGTAACAGTAAATACTCAACGTATGTTAGCTGCTATTATTATTACCTTGTTTCATTTTTTTTTCAGAGGATTTACCATTATTCAATTATATGCTTATTGTCTCTCTCTCCCCTTATCCCCACCCCCACCCCACACCTCCCTTCCAGGATGTAAGGTCTGTAGAAACAGGAAATTTATCTTGTTTTATTTGCCAGGATGTTTCCCCAGTCTCTAGAGCAGAGGTTGGCATATAGTAAGCAGTTATAAAGTGTATGTTGACTAACTAAATGAACAAAGAGCAATTGTCAGAAAAGCAAGAGAGTAACCAGGGAAGCGTAGGGTCATTTAGCTCATACCCAGCTTCACACACAGTAGTTTGAAACTTATTTGTTGGTGGTGGGGCAGGCACTTCAAAAAACAAAAGTAACATTCCTAGCACCATCGCCTGAATCACTTAAAAAGTTTAAGTTGGGCCCCCTCAAAGAACATACTTTTCTCTAATGACTGTTATCTTCTTTTCTTAACTGGTTAGCACAGTTCGTGGCTCAGAAAGGTGTATCTTAAATATCTATGGTATACACATGGTCTGTAACATAAGCTTGTAAGTTCTATAACATTTGTGTAGTGTTTACAGTTTACAAAGCAGGCCAACATTCCTTACAACATGGGTGCACAATGTCTGTGGTTGGCTTTAAATTTCTTCAGGACAGTGTAATATTCTTTGTGGGATATTTGGTTTAAGCTATGCCCTAGAAGCAGCTAGCATTCTAATAACTATGAATCCATACTCCGGAAATAGTTAGCTAGCATCATACCAAAAAGGCCACATTCCAGAGATGGAGCTACAAATAATTTAGTCACCTTGATCTCTGATAACACTGGATATTTTGTGAATTATCATAGTGAATGCCAGAAATGGCTTTTTTACCAGAAAAAAATGACAGTTTAATAATTATCATGATGAATACTAGAGATAAAATCTCAAAAGAATGCTCTCCATTCCTGATAAATCAGGGTTTAAAAATTCTAGTCCTCAACCTTTGCAGATGCCATCTGAGGCTTCATTCCTGTTAGTTCTGGCTTTCCCACTTGTCTGCAAGAGTTTCGGTTGCCAGATGCTGACAGTGGAATCCTGCCTCCACAGCCCTGTGGGTCTGTTTCTCAACTTGTCAGTACAAGCTGGTGGTCAAACCTACATACAACTGCACCCTCCAATAGTGTGATCACACTACCTACATGTGAATTTTGAGCATTTATATATGGCTAGTGTAAATTGTAAAAGATAGATATCAAATTTCGAAGACAGTGCAAAAAATGTAAAGTATCTCATTAATAATTTTTTATATTGGGTGCATGTTTAAACCACAATCTTCTGGCTATGTACCCATGCCTCTGAAGTGGGAGGTCAGAGCCTTAATCACTGGACTGCCAAGGAAGCCCCTCTTTTTACTATTTCAGATGTGGCTCCTAGAAAACTTAAAAATACGTTTGTGGCTCAATTTCTATTTTTATAGGACAGTGCTGACCTAGGACGGAGAGCACCACTTTCAACCAGCTAACAAGACAACTAAATACTAACTGTGCCTACTTTCTGGAGAAGGCAATGGCAACCCACTCCAGTACTCTTGCCTGGAAAATTCCATGGACGGAGGAGCCTGGAAGGCTGCAGTCTATGGGGTCGCTGAGGGTCCCACACGGCTGAGCGACTTCACTTTGACTTTCACTTTCATGCATTGGAGAAGGAAATGGCAACCCACTTCGTTGTTCTTGCCTGGAGAATCCCAGGGACAGGGGAGCCTGGTGGGCTGCCGTTCTGGGGTCGCACAGAGTCGGACACGACTGAAGCGACTTAGAAGCAGTAGTGCCTACTTTCTAATAAATATTCATTTCTGAACAAGGGACAAAAGTTGGTTTGAAATTTGCTTTCACTCACTTAACCTGGTGAAGTTACTGTGGGGTCCTTATCCAAACTGTAATAAGCCATAAAGAATTTAAAACTTTTAGGTGATTGAATGATTTATGTCAACTGTGAAGTTGTAAAAGTATTAAATAGAAGCGATGACTAAGATCATGTGTAAGATAATAAGAGAAAATATACTGGGTTTGAGTCAACTAGTTCTAAAAGTATCACGTTTACTCACTTTATTTTCACAAGACCCTATTAAGTAGAAACTATCAGTATTAATAATGTGTGTGTGCGCGCGCAAGCCCAGTCGTGTCCGATTCCATCCGATCCCATTGGCCACGGATTTTCCAGGCAAGAATACTGGAGTGGGTTGGCGTTTCCTTCTCCTAGGAATCTTCCTGATCCAGAGACCCACAAACACTATTAATAATCCCAATTTCACTCCCCGCTGATTTAAGCGTAACTTCGGATTCTCTATCTGAAAGAGCTTCAACTGGAATCACTTCCACCTCTGCTAGCTTTAGCCAGGGATTCTTAGGACTTCGGCCCACGCAGCACAGCCAATCAGAGCTGCGGGGTTAGCCACGTCACTCTCCTAAAAGTCCTCACCAATTTCCAGAGTATGCCTCTTCTCCGTCCCGCCCCTTTTCTATTTGTTAGAGGCCACCAGCGGCCATTTTTGATTAGGGCGGAAGTCCAGTTAAAACGTGCAGTTAAAAGGCTGAAAATTAAAATCAAGGCTGACTTTCACGTTTAAGTCAGAGTCTGAGAGGAGACATCTTCACAGACCAACTAGGAGACTAGGGGAAGAGAATGAGCCGTGGGCCCGCACTGGCGCCCACACTCAAGATGGCACCGGCCTGAGAAACACCTGCGCGGCCGCTCTATCTCGGTTCCGGGTACTCTCGCCCTCGTGGTGGCGTTGGAGGGCTGAAGGCCGGCATTCTTTCCGGCTTCCGGACCCGTCTCTATGGTGCCGGAGAAACCAGACTCAGAAGATTGTGGGTGTAGTGGCCAGAGGGTCACGGGGGAGGCGAGGGTGGTTGGTGTCAACACGGGGCGAAGAGAGGACCGGAGCTAAGACCCTTGGCCGCCTCCCCCACCGCTCACCAGAAGGTAACAGGGAGCCGCCGGCTGCGTCCTGCGTCAGTGCGGGCCTGGGCCGCCGGGGAGGGGGCCGGCCCGGGCCGGGAGCGAGGCGGGGGGCGCGCGCCCCGCTCGCGGGTCCGCGCTTGGGGCCCGCACGGGGGCGAGCTCGGCGCGGCACCGCGGCCGGTTGATCGCTGCTGGCCGCCTCCGCGCAGCCTCTCTGTGCTCACTGCCGGGGCCCCTGCCAATCTGGGCGTCGCGGACGACCCCCGCCCGGTGGGGCGCTGGAAGGGAGCCGCTGAGCCCGGCCTCGCGGGCAGGTGTGGAAGGTGAGCGGCCAGCGAAGCGGAATCGCCGCCCCGGCCTCTAAGCGACCCCGAGGAGTCGCGGTCAGATCCCCGCCGACCTCCAGCCTCCGCTCCCGGGCTAGCCCCCGGAAGGGCGAATGTGCGCGGCGGGGCGGGAAGGTGCCGGGCGCTTGGGCCCGAGCCGCGGGAGCCTGGGTTCGCGCCCGCCCGGGGATGCTGCCTTCATTCTCGATCGGAGACCGATGCGGGGCCCCAGAGGCCCCGCCGGCTCCTGTCTCTGGGTAGTGCATTTCGTTTAGAATAAAGGTGAAACATACATAGGAAACCGTACGAATACTCAGTTGGGTCCTGAATTTTGGAATCCCTGTTATTGTTGTTTTTAAGGACCCGTGCGCATACCCCCCAAACATCCCGTGCCTTAGCTGAAATCACACTTAGTTCTTAAGGTACGCAAAGGCTTCATTATATATTGCTGGACTGAGTTCATTATAGGGAATGTATACGTGGAACAAATCAAAGCGAAAGACCTCAAGTAATATTATCACCTGATAACAAAATACCGATCAATACCAGATGTCCTTTGAACTCTCAATGTAAAACCTTATCGTTGGAATCTCCAGCTCCAAGCTGAGGGAGCTAAGATCACGATCATCCCAATTACTTGAGGAGAGCGAGTTCCCCAAAGAACACTCATTTCTTAGTTTAGTGTATGAGTTGCTCAGTAACATAGACAAGGACTTTTAATCCCACAGGTGGCCTAGAAACTTGATGTACTGCCCAAGGAAGTAAAAGGATGAAGGAAGATAGGTGAACAACGTTTTAAAGAGAAGACGATGATACCTATACAAGTCAGAAACTACCCAACATTTTATTTTAGTGTCTCTGTGTGCGCGCGGGAGATCAAACGTGTCCAACTCTGCGACCCCATCGACTAGCCCACCAGGCTCCTTTAACCATGGAATTTTCCAGAGAAGAATACTGGAGCTTGGAAATGGGTTGACGTCTCCTTCTCCAGGGGATCTTGCCGACCCAGACATGGATTCTGTGTCTCTTGGTCTCCTGCTTTGGCAAGCGGGTTCTTTACCAGCGGAGCCACCAGGTGGTAAATTCTGAAAAATACCTATGCTAATATTAGAATATCTTTTTCTGCCTTTTTGTGACTTTTTCATTTCAAAGTTAAATGATTTGGTGCTTTCCCCTTTACTCTTCAAAACAAAAAAGAGCCTTTTGGAAGTCCAGGTGTTCTTGTTTACCAGTATTACATTTCAGTTAAGTCCTTTTTAGCTGAATTGTCATTTTTAAAGCGTTGTTTATAGCAACAGTTTTTGTGCCTCTTAGGATACAGAGTTGTGAAACTACGGATTAAGAATGACTGATTATAAGACATATACAAATGGCAGTCAGCAGCACATCTTTTTATTTCCCTCCTGATGTTTATTTCTCAATAGGGCCTACCCGGTGGCTCAGACGGTATTGAATCTGCCTGCAGTGCAGGAGACTGGGTTCCATCCCTGGGGTGGGAAGATCCCCTGGAGAAGGAAATGGCAACCCACTCCAGTATTCTGCCTGGAAAATTCTATGGACAGAGGAACCTGGTGGGCTAAGTCCATGGGCTGGCAAAGAGACACCACTGAGCGATTAACATTAACTAACTAATGAAGTTTCTACTGAAAGTAGGCTGTAATCCAGCTACTGTAAGCGTTGCAGGGTGGTATCAGTAGACTGCTGTCAACATTAATCATGCTTTCAAACTAATAAAATGTCATCCTTTTGAGTTCTCACAGGGAAGGGGTTCATTCCTTTAAATTTTCAGGTGGTATTTCTTTAGGTCATGGACCCAAATAAAACCCAGTTTGAACATCTTCCGAGAGCGGTACTTCATGATCTGTGGTTGGTCGGGTCCCCTTTGTTGGTTGAATGCACAGATGTGGGACTGCAGATATGGAGGGTCAGCTGGAAAGTTATACTCAGGTTTTTGACCAAGAGGGTGTGGGTGCCCCTAATTCCCTGTGATTTTAAAGGGTCAGCTGTTGTTGAGATACTTTTTAATACTGTTTCTTGTTGTCATTTGGGGTATTTTTTTGTTTGGTTGTTTGTTTGGTTTTTTTTTTTTTTCCCTCTATCATTCTTCAGGTCAGTTCAGTTGCTCAGTCGTGTCCAACTCTTTGCGACCCCATGAATCGCAGCACGCCAGGCCTCGCTGTCCATCACCAACTCCCAGAGTTCACTCAAACTCATGTCCATCAAGTCGGTGATGCCATCCAGCCATCTCATCCTCTGTCATCCCCTTCTCCTCCTGCCCCCAGTCCCTCCCAGCATCAGGGTCTTTTCCAGTGAGTCAACTCTTCGCATGAGGTGGCCAAAGTACTGGAGTTTCATTGGTAGGTAGGAGCTCAGTGGATTTGTTACAAAGCCAGCTTAGTTCTTATCCTCAGAAACATTCTTGGGTTTTAAAAAAACATCAATTTTGGATAACTTTAGCCCTTACACATGTTATAATCCTTATTCAGGTTTATATGTAGGTCTGTAGCCCTCTGAAATTCTTTGGTTGGGGTATGTGTTTTAAGCAGTATTACATACTCTGATAACCTAGTAAGTGTTGAATGGAACTTTACCAAAGTGGGGGGAAAAAATCCCAAGTAGAGGGTCTGTGTATAATGATTCTTGGGTTTATATTTACCCAAAGGATGAAGATTTTAAAGTAAATTTTTTAAAGATCCATCTAGAATTTTTGGCTGTTACTTAGAGCTCACAACTTGCTTCCCACGCTGCCAGAGTTAGTAAGAACTCTTTTTATCTTGTATTTTTAAAGTTATGGTAAAGCCAGAACTAGAAACTGACTGCTGTAAACTTTTCAGACATGTGTTGTTTGGCCTAAACAGGTTTAAAAATGTTGGAGCCGATGTTGAAAAAATATGGAAATTTCCACATAAATATTCAGGCTTTTGGCTCTTTATGGGTAAATCGTGTGACCTGGCAGTTCTGAAGTAGCAGTTCTGGTTGGAACCTTCTAATGGTGGCTCCCTTCATAGTGTAAACCCAGTCACAGTAGGTGCCTGTGTGTGCGCACAGTATGCCCTTTGCTACTCCACCAATACTGCTGAACCTCTGTGTATTGTTGTGGTTACAACATTTGTATCCTGGAAAGATATGCTCTTATTGTGGGACAATTGGGAGGTGCAGGCAAATGTATGTCTGTGTTGGTGACAAACATAGAATGTGAATTCACATACATTCACATTCATGTATGTGAATCATCCATGATCTGACATCTACAACAAACGTGTTAATACTTAACACATCTTTCAAGTGTGCGTGTGTGTAGCTATAGCAGCAGAGCCCCATCGCTATAATCATAATCAGGGTATACTGAATATATCCATTCCCCCCAAAGTTTCCCTGCACCCCGTTGTCTTCCTGTCCTCTCCCTTGGTTCCTCTAACTCGTCTCACCCCAGGCAACCACTTACCTGTTTTCTGTCCTTAAAGAAAAGTTTGCATTTCCTAGAATCTCACGTCTTTTTAATGTTTTGGATTTTACAGTTTTGCTTTTTCCCCTTTTTAGCGTCCTTTGGAGAGCAGTCATGGGATTGTATTTTTTCTTTTATTTGTTGTCATTTGTGTTCAAGATTTATCTGTTTCTCTTCCCATTATTCTGCTGGTATTTTATGTTTTCTTGATTTATACAAGCTTTCCATTTGTTAACATGTTTTTCAACATTTTTAGAAACATTTTCCAGTTTGTAGTGTTCTCCATATACTTGTGAGTTGTTTTAGACATCCAGAAGTTTATCATTTTTGAATGCTCAAGTTTTGCAGCACTTTCCTCTGTGAGATTGGAGCTAAGTGGGTTAGGGAGCCAGAGAGCCCTGATTCTGTATTGTTTCGCTTTTTCTCTGTGGAAGTTGTGTGTGTACGGTGGGGGTTGGGAACGACAGTAACTGCGTGTGTCTGTTTAGTTAAGTGCGTTTTTTTCTAGAGCTATTGCTTGTTCTTTGTCAAGCCTTGCAGGTAACTTGCTGAACTTTGACTGTTTTTGTTGTCCAATGGCCTAGTTGATGAGGATTGTAGGCAGTGGTAGGAGTTTCTACAGCAGAGTGCCTGGTCTGGTTACTTGGCTGTCTCTGGCTCATAGCTCAGATACTCAGTGTTTGGAAATGTTCTCTGTTTGCTTTCAGGTCTGCTTGGCTTTGAGAAGGAGCTGCAGCACCCCTGTCTCACCAAATAAGGGATGGGCTCAGAGAACAGCGCTTTGAAGAGCTATGCCCTGAAGGAGCCGCCGTTCACCTTACCCTCGGGACTTGCTGTTTACCCCGCTGTATTGCAAGATGGCAAACTCGCGTCAGTTTTTGTGTATAAGCGAGAAAACGAAGATAAGGTTAATAAAGCTGCCAAGGTACCTTCATAGATGACCACCTAATAGCTAGTACTTTTTACTGTCCTCTTGTTTTCTATTAAAAAAAATCTTGAAATTAATAAAGTTCCAAGGAGGTAGGTCATAGTAATATTTTCATTCATGGCCTTTGAAAATACAGTTGCCCTTACTTCATGGGAACGTCACCAGCTTGCATCACGAGGTCAAATACCATAGATAAGCCAAAAGCTTTATGCAACTCAGCGTAATAGCTCTTCTCATCATATTGTATTTTTTTAGTGAGAGAGTTTGGGAGGGGATTTTACATGGCTCACAGAAGATAAAGGGACTTAATTCTAGCTTAGCAAAAATGCTGTAAGTACGGACAGCATTTTAATTGGTGTGCTGATGATGGGATGGACCTGGAAATTATATATCTTAGGAACTGTAACTGCTGATTTTTCCTTTCCTGAGGCATTGTGGTGCTCCTGGAAAGAATATGAAACAGGAGTGTGGGATGGGATGCCCCAGAAAGACTGTGACCTGGGCCCTATTTCTTGCTGAGGGACGCTAGAGCATTAATCTCTAGCAGCTTCAGTTTTATTATTACGAAGAAGTTCCTCCCACTTCAGGCCTCCTAACTGCTGCTCCTGTGAAGGGCGCCAGTGAGCTAGTGAGCTAGCTGACCTGCTGTCAGGGGATCCTGGGCTGTCATTAGAAAAAATGACTCCACCTTGGAATATAATTCAAGAAAATAGCCCTAAGTATCTTTTCAGATTAGAAAAAAAGGAAAGTATTAACTGATATTTCTTTGGCTAGTTAGCCATTTCCTTGGGTGTTCAGGCATTCAGATTATCTTCAGGAAGGTTCTAAAAAGGAAAGCCCTTTCAGATTGATTCATTATCTTTATTTTGTTAGATGTTCTCATCTGTATTACCTTGAGTCTCTTTGTACTAACAATAAGAATGAAACATTGATATATATTTCGTGTTAGTTGCTCAATGTTTGACTCTTTGTGACCCGACGGACTGTAGCCCATCAGGTTCCTCTGTCCATGGAATTCTTCTGGCAAGAATACTGGAGTGGGTTGCCGTTTCTCCAGGGGATCTTCCTGACTCAGGGATCAAACCTGGGTGTCCAGAACTGCAGGGAGATTCTTTATTGTCTGAGCCACCAGGGAAGCCCTGTATTTCATGCTGCTGCTGCTAAGTCCCTTCAGTCGTGTCTGACTCTGTGCGACCCCATAGACGGCAGCCCACCAGGCTCCCCCGTCCCTGGGATTCTCCAGGCAAGAATACTGGAGTGAGTTGCCATTTCCTTCTCTAGTGCATGAAAGTGAAAAGTGAAAGTGAAGTCGCTCAGTAGTGTCCGACTCTTCGAGACCCCATGGACTGCAGCCCACCAGGCTCCTTCATCCATGGGATTTTCCAGGCAAGAGTACTGGAGTGGGGTGCCCTTGCCTTCTCCCCTGCAATGGCAACTCACTCCTGTATTTAATAGATCTGTTTAAATGGTTTATACCTTGATCGTGATTATAAAGGGCTATAGTATAATATGTATTGTTCAGTTCAGTCGCTCAGTCGTGTCCGACTCTTTGCGACCCCATGAATCACAGCACGCCAGGCCTCCCTGTCCATCACCAACTCCCGGAGTTCACTCAGACCCATGTCCATTGAGTCTGTGATGCCATCCAGCCATCTCATCCTTGGTTGTCCCCTTCTCCTCCTGCCCCCAATCCCTCCCAGCATCAGAGTCTTTTCCAGTGAGTCAACGCTTCGCATGAGGTGGCCAAAGTACTGGAGTTTCAGCTTTAGCATCATTCCTTCCAAAGAAATCCCAGGACTGATCTCCTTTAGAATGGACTGGTTGGATCTCCTTGCAGTCCAAGGGACTCTCAAGAGTCTTCTCCAACACCACAGTTCAAAAGCATCAATTCTTCGGCGCTCAGCCTTCTTCACAGTCCAACTCTCACATCCATACATGACCACTGGAAAAACGATAGCCTTGACTAGATGGACCTTAGTTGGCAAAGTAATATCTCTGCTTCTGAATATATTATCTAGGTTGGTCATAACTTTTCTTCCAAGGAGTAAGTGTCTTTTAACTTCATGGCTGCAGTCACCATCTGCAGTGATTTTGGAGCCCCAGAAAACAAAGTCTGACACTGTTTCCACTGTTTCCCCATCTATTTTCCATGAAGTGATGGGACCGGATGCCATGATCTTCGTTTTCTGAGTGTTGAGCTTTAAGCCAACTTTTTCGCTCTCCTCTTTCACTTTAATCAAGAGGCTTTTTAGTTCCTCTTTACTTTCTGCCATAAGGGTGGTGTCATCTGTATACCTGAGGTTATTGATATTTCTCCCGGCAATCTTAATTCCAGCTTGTGTTTCTTCCAGTCCAGCGTTTCTCATGAGGTACTCTGCATATAAGTTAAATAAGCAGGGTGACAGTATACAGCCTTGACGCACTCCTTTTCCTGTTTGGAACCAGTCTGTTGTTCCATGTCCAGTTCTAACTGTTGCTTCCTGACCTGCATACAGATTTCTCAAGAGGCAGGTCAGGTGGTCTGGAATTCCCATCTCTCTCAGAATTTTCCACAGTTTATTGTGATCCACACAGTCAAAGATTTTGGCATAGTCAATAAAGCAGAAGTAGATGTTTTTCTGGAAATCTTTTGCTTTTTCGATGATCCAGCGAATGTTGGCAATGTAGTGTTAGGAATATAATTTAGGCATTATGTCCGTCACACCAGTTTATTATTCGATGTCTCTGATCAGCCTTGAAATGAACAGTTGTAAGATGGTTCCTAAGGAAAATGTTTTACTCAGAATTCATTTTCCATTAATGTGCTCTGATAAAAAGTGTAGCTGGCTGTTGTATCACTAATTAATTGTGCTTTTTGGTAAGACCACACATTTGTCTCTTCTCCAGCCCATCTGGGAATTGATAATAATTTTTTATTGTAATTTTACAAAAGATACAATGCCTTGCCTCCCTGTCTTTTGCTTAGGTGCAGTTAATATCTGACATACTTCCTGTTATTTTCATCTAATAAGATTGCACATTTTTTAACAATAACGATTGACTATTACTAGTGAAGTACTAGAAATTTATAATCATTTGTAAGACCATAAGATTTTTTAAATTACGTTAATCTTTATGATGTGTGTAGCATGGAAGTTGAACAACCCAAATCATAAAAGTTTTAAAGGAAAGAAGCAAAGCTCATGCAGTGTTTGACAACTTCCACACTGTAGGAATTGCAAAGCTTGAGAAGGAAGATTTTTTCCTGCCCTTGGTATCTACACATACTCTTCTGAGCCATGACTCTTCTCAGGTAGTTTATAACTGTCCCTTAGGTTCCTCGGGCTATCATGTGGCTTTGAATACCTGAACCATGAATCTGAGAAATTTGAAATGGCAAAAAAATGATAAGTAGATGAAGGTCACAGTACTTGAGAAACGAATGGCATTGCAATGGGTTTTAGAAACTTGGTTTCCTAGATACCTGAAATATTGAAGTACCATCGTTAGCTTGCTTCCTTTCTCTAGAGATCAGGTTCCTAATCCTACCACTGACATTTCTAATAGCTGTCAATGGTAGGATTACCATTTCAAGCAGATATACAGTGTTTCCTTAGCCAAACATTGTTAGGTAGTGATTATACTCTTCTAACCTTGTTGTAAATAAAAAACAGCAGTCTCAGCATGCTGTTTAACCTCTGAAGTAAGATGAAATGCAGGTATAACCTTTGGCCACAAAACAGTATCAGAAATACTTCAAGTCCATCATACCTTCTCATTTTATCCTGAATTCATTAGCTGTTGATACAGCAGTATGATTTTCTCACTGGCATTATGATTCATTTCTAACCAGTAGTCTGCAAGGGGTGGTAAATCCTAAGTCCTAACTAAGTAACTTGGTTACTCTGTGGTTTGCTATAATATGATGTAAGTGCTTAGTTAGGGCCTCATGGTGAGTGCAGGCTCAAAGAATGGTTCCTCAGTGTCTTTCTATCAAGCAGCCACATCAGAATAGGTATTTAGATGCTGTGTAGGTGCTCTGTGTAGTGCCTTAGGAGACATGCTCTAATTCCAGGGTGGTTTCACGCTGCTGTTGGTCAACATACTTGAGAACCCACATTGTGTGGGCATGAGAAAGAGATAGAAGGGCTGATTGCTGTGCTTAAAGGAGCTTGAATTCTGTTGGGGAAATGCTTTACTGCTCTTCCTTATACTGACATTTTCTTTCTGTTCCACTCCCTCTCAGCCTTTTTTATGCTATTTACAACCCCCATTCTGGTAAGTCAACTTCCCTGTATCTTTTCAGTTTTGAAAAAAAATGATTTCCTTCCCCTCCTGATCAAAGTCTGGTTCTCTTACAAGGCTCCCAAGCACCACCCACTCAGAAGAACTTGGGAAGCGCTACCCCTCCCTCAGGGTGTTAGGGTCTGCAGGGGGCGCTGGCCCTTGGCCAGTTCCCACCACAGTTGGCAGACTTCACATTCTCACCCTTTCGTCTCTAAATAGCTGTCAAAACCTCCTGTCTGAGCTCCAGGTCTATTATTTCCCCGTGCCTATTCAGTATCTCCTGAACCCAAAAGCATGCTTTCCAGCATAGAATTCTTTATCCCTTTACCTTCCTGCATTTTATTCTTGGTTTATGACCCTGCCTCCAGGCAGTGAACGTTTAAAGAGAATGGACTTCTGTCTTTTTCTGCAATTTGCATTTTAGGGGTAGGAGGAAGAATATGTCTCCCTGAAGATTCTTGCTCACTGGTTTAGGCATCTTGTTATTTTGTTGTATTTATTTAGCAGAGTGACAGTAAAGCTTTTTCCCCTGTCTAAAAACTTAACAAGTGAATTTAAGCTACAGTTGAGAACTACTTTGTGTTGTTTTCAAAGTGAAGTAGCAAGTTCGAGGTAGAATGGTAATGAAAAGTCAAGCCCCTGAGGCTTGAATTAATTCTCTGAATGGCTGAGTCATAACTGATTGCTGAATAGTAGGAATGCCCACACACTTAACATCTGTGTGTGGGCATAGATCAGCAAAATATCTCCTACTACTCAAATTTAATAATATAAAAGTCCTTACTCAGAATTCTCTTACCTAGTGGAGTAAACGAGATGTGGTCGATACTTGGTAACTTTGCTACAAATGGTTTCAAATCTCTCTCATTCGACAGCAGTCACTTTTCTCCACCAGAACAAAACCATTTTTCTCTTTAATTGATGTTCATTGAGAAAATATCCTAGTTACAGTTAGCAAGTACATCTTGTCATTCCATCTGTTCTTTGGAACAGCAGAAGTTTAAATCAAGAAGTATTTCTATTTCATTCTTAACTGCTAACCTTTCCTGTGAATTTATGCATTATTTTAGGCATAACTACATATGCCAAAGAGGAGTGACAAGGTTTTTGCTAAGTTAAGTGCCTTATTCAGAATCATACAAGATTTATTCCATTCTTTCTTCCTTCATTTAAACAAATAAGAAGCCACTTGGGACACCTAATTAGTTAATGAAAAGAGAAAAGTTTTAAAGATGGTTGAATAATGTGCTGGATCATAAAACAGTTTTGAATGGATTAGTACCCTGATCCATGATAAACCGTTTAATTTTGTTGATCTTGCTTTCTTATTTTTTGCCTTTTTACTTATCAAACATTTAATCCCCTTAATCATATTCAGTTCAGTTCAGTTCAGTTGCTCAGTCGTGTCCGACTCTTTGTGACCCTGTGAATCGCAGCACGCTATCTTTAAAGCTTTTCTCTTTTCATTAACTAGAAAACTGATCATCAAATAAAGAATTTGTATTCTGCAATTGGATAAAGTGTTTTCTAAATCTCAGTATGATTCAGGTAGTTGATATTATTCAGGTTTTCTAAGTTTTTATTTATTTAGTTTATTTTCTGCTAGTTCTATTGATTTTTTTTTCCCTGTTGATTGTTGAGACAGGAGCTTTAAAATCCCCAACTCTGATACTATGATTTTGAAATTGTCTGTTTTTCCGTTTCATTTTCCCAGTTTTTACTTCATGTGTATCGAGTTTCTGCTCTTATACACATATACATTTATAATTAGTTATGTCTTTTTAATGAATTATCCCTTTTATTCTTTAAGTAATTGTCCCATTTTATCTCTGGCCATACTCTTTGTCTTGAAGTATATTTTGTCTGATAGGAATATATCCATGTCAGCCTTCTTTTGCTTACTGATATCGTTTTCCATCAAATTCATTTATTTTCTATTCATTTACTTATCTCTGTCTTTTGTCTAAAATATGTCTTCTATAGGCAGCATATAGTTGGATCTTCCTTTTTTAATCCACTCTTAATTGGAGTGTTTAGTTTTTTAACATTTAATGTAATTATTTATCATTTGTTTTCTTTTCATCCCCTTCTGATTTTTGTTCTTCTGTTCCCCCTTCTTGTGAATTATTTTAATATTTTTAGTATTCTGTTTTAATGTATCTTGAATGGGGGCTATATGTTTCTTTATTTTTTAAAAAATAGTTACACCGAGGACTTCAGTATACATGACTAACTTTTAATTAGTTATGGTTACTAACTGTGGTTAGTTAGTACTGACCACTAATTGTGGTTAGCATTATACTACAGTCATGTAAAATATAGAAGCCTTGGAATCACATAGATGTCTGCAGCCTCCAACCCTGCCGTCCTTTTGTTACACGTATATTAACTGTGTGCACACAGGCGTGCATATACGTCACACACATGGAGAACCTTACCAGGCAAGTGTTACAGTGCTTACTCTACATAGTCATATATATTTTATATAAGAGGGAAAAAATGTAACCTTCAGCTTTAACCTGCTATTTACTATTTCGGATGCTCTTCTTGCAATCCTGAAGATCCAGGTTTCCCTTTGGTGGTGTTTCCTTTTCAGCCGGAACTTTTCTTTAGCATTTTTGTAGAGCAGATCATCTAGCAACAACTTTTCCGTTTTCTTGATCAAAAATGCATTTAATTTGCCTTCTTTCCTGAAGGCTTTGATGATTTTTTTTGTTTCATTGCTTTAAAGATAGTTTCCCTTTATCTTTCAGATTGTTTTCTTCTGAGAAATCAGTATCATTCATTTTGTTATCTCTCCACCTGTGTTGTTTTTCTCTAGCTACTTCTAAGATTTTAAAATTGATCTTTGATTTTCAGCAGTTTGATCATAATGTTTTTAGGTGTAGTTTTCTCTGATTTATCTTACTGACATTCTTAAATCTGTTAACTTAAGTATTTGGCCAAATTTGGGGGGTTTTCAGCCATTATATTTTTTTATGTCCCAATTATTTCTTCTTCTTTTTTTTTAGAACTCCAGTTATGTGCATTAAACTTTTTGTTATTGCCACCCAGGTTTCAGAAGCTCTGATCTTTTATTTTTTCTTCTTTGTTCTTTAGCTTGGTTAACAACTTTAAGTTCACTGAGTCTTGTCTCTGTCATTATCATTCTGTTATTAAGTTCATCCATTGTATTTTTTTATTTGTAGTATTTTTAATTTATAAAATTTCCATTTAGTTCTTTTATGTAACATTCATTTCTCTTCTGAGAGCTTCTATTTTTCTACTTATTTTATAACTATTTTCTTTCTCTCTCCAGGCGGGAATGGTGGTGATAGCTGCTTCAGATTCCTTCTGATAATTTCTAGTATCTGGTGTCTGGTCAGTCTTGGGGTTGGTATTTGTTGGCTGTTTTTTTCACATTTTCATGATTCTTTATCTTCTGAGTGATTTTGGATTGCATCCTGGACATTTTGAATGCCCTGTTGCATAGACTCTTGGTTCTGTTATAATTCTCTGAAGAATGTTGTTTTTCGTTTGTAGATGGTTAATTCCCTCGGGTTCAAGCTTCTCTCCCCCACCCCCCGCCCCGCCTTTTTTTTTTAAATACTCTCCTCTCACCCTTCCTGTGCATGGTAGTTCAAACAGTTCATTTTTCAAAACTTTGCTGTGCTAATTTGGGTCTGTCTGTGCATGTTTGGTTCCGGGGTTAGTCTGAGACCATTGTGGGTATACAGATAACTGGGGCCTCTTCTTCTCCCTCCCTCGGCTCTCTCTCCTCTGGGACAGCTTCCTCATACTCAAACCTGCTTTGGTTCTTCTGGCCACAAAGATGGCAGAGTTTCCATTTGAGTTTTAGCCACCTTTGCTGCACTGCTCTGCACCTGGGGCCTGCCCTCAGCACACAGCTGTGAGAAGGGACATCCCCCAACCAGAAAACTCACCCCATGGGTGACTGCCATCCATAATCTACATGCTCTTGTTTACTTTTCAGAGTTCTCAGGTGTTGTTTTTGGTGCTTTGTTCAGAGTTTACAGCAATGATCATTGGAAATCTGGGCTCTTGGGGGCTTACACTCATGGAAATGAAAGTCTCTGTAGAGTAATATAAATGCTGGTAAAGTAAACACTGTCAGAACAAGTCATGGATTTTTCTTTGCCTTCTTTGAAACTTGGGGATTAGGTGGGGGAGGTAAGAAATTGGAGGAGACCTTGAATTTAAGTATACATTTTCTGAATTGATTACAATATATATGAGACTATAATTAATCTTGGGCTTCCCTGGTGGCTCAGATGGTAAAGCGTGGAGTCATTAACTTTACCGACTTTTCTGTTTGTATTTTTAAAGCACCTGAAGACCCTTCGTCACCCATGCTTGCTAAGGTTTTTATCTTGCACTGTGGAAGCAGACGGCATTCATCTCGTCACTGAGCGAGTGCAGCCTCTGGAAGTGGTTTTGGAAACATTGTCTTCTGCAGAGGTCTGTGCTGGGATCTATGACATATTGCTGGCTCTTATCTTCCTTCATGACCGAGTAAGTAACCTGGACAGTCTGCCTCACAGGCTTTCATTTAGACCAGGAGTGGGAGATGGAGGCTGATGTATGGGGTAGTGCCTGTGAATTTTGGTATCTATAGAAGTCATAAGTTACTATTCTCATCAGAAAGCTTCCTGAGGGAAAACAGCACATGAGATGCTATAGACAGACAAGTGGTTTGTGGAGCAGGCAACAAGTTCTTTGCCCCTGGGTAGTCATGTATAGAACTTTATTTCAGTTTACTATATAGTCTGTCTCTAGTTTTGGATAAGTCTTTACCTAAAAATATCTGCAGCTGGTATTTGTTATTAGGACGAGATAAAAGTTTAATAACATCAGGGCTGGTGTGGACCATGTTTCTATTTGTTTCCAGGAATTTCTTTTTTTTTTAATGAAAGAAATGATCATTTCTTAGAAAGAGGCAGAGTTTTACACACCCTTTCCCATTCAAGTAGGTGGTGCCAAAGATAGGCAGCCCCTAGTACCAGCATTTACTGTTATGGGGATAAAGTGGTCTTGTTTACTTGTGGTCTGTTTCTTATCAGTGTGATTGAACTACTAGTTTCTTAATGGGATTTCCATTCTGAAGTGTAAAGGCCTATGGCGGGCCTCCCAAGATCAAGAAACACCAGTTACGGGTTAGAAGCCCTTGCACTTGACTCATCTTACTGTGTTTTAAAAAAATTTTTTCTATTAATGGGAGATAGACTCTCCAAATATCACTTTGAATTTATTGTCTCTTAAAAGTATTTCTAAGATACACATAAGTAGAATTATTAATGCTGCACTGTGGTGGAACATTTTCTCTGCTGGAAAAATGTTTGACTGCAGAAAAATGTTTGAATAGTATGAGAGTGCAGGCAAGGAAACCAGTCCCTGTCCTTGAAGCCAGGGCCCTGCTTCTTGCCATAGACAGCCTCAGCAATCAGTGTGTTAGGCTGCGGATGCTCTTTGTGTGTCTTAAGCAAATATCTAAGTGTTTATTCGCCCTTATTTTTCTCAAGCGGAAACACACCCTAATACTATTCTAAGCTTTCCTTTAAAAATATATATACATACCTTGGAGTGTTTTATATAAAAAATGTGTACATATTGGATATGATAGGTAGAGTATTTAAAGTGCACTTACCTACTGGAATAATTTCTGGTTTGAGAAAAACCATACTTCATCCCTGTTCTCGTTTTCTTCTTCCCTCATTTGTTTGACTGTACTATTTTTTTTTACATAGTTTTAAATTTGGCTCTTCTGTGGTCTGTGGGATATTTCTGGTGGTCCTTATCATTCCATTTTCCTCTTCTTCAGGCAGAATTTTTTTAATGCCCACTGACAAGATTTCAGGTGAAGTGGATCTGGGTTCGTGATAGAATGTAGGTGAGAAAGAATTTAGAGGAGAAAATTAATACAATAACCTTATGGGAGCAAAGATAAATCTGTCCTTTAAAGGCGTTTGAAGCACACGATGTAGGCTGGAAAGATGTGTAAATTTACCTGTAAGGACGCCTGTATCTCCCAACTCCGATGGAGATGGGGATGTACAGTGTCTGCACAGTGGCTTTCGTGTCTTTATTAACCTGCCACACTGGGCAGGGGGAGATAAGCCTTTCCATTGTGTTTTTCATTTTTTCCTAACCTCATAATGCTTAAGCTGGATCATTGAATTTGTCATTTCTTAAAGTTGTAGTTCTGTTTATTATGCCACAGGTAGAAAGACTTGCCTTTTTTTTTTTTTTTTTTTTGGGTGATGAAGGTGTCTTAGTCTTCTAAAACTTCTACTCAGAAAATGGGAATGGCAATCTTCTTCCTGTTCTTTTTTGCCCAGGGACACCTCACACACAACAATGTCTGCGTATCGTCTGTGTTTGTGAGCGAAGATGGGCACTGGAAGCTGGGAGGAATGGAAACAGTCTGCAAAGTTGCTCAGGCCACGCCAGAGGTAAGCCAGGTGCCAGGCCCTCTGTGTCACTCAGAGTCTGATGGCATTTTGGTGTGTGGTTCTCCCGTAGGGACTTTGCTACAGCAATAGTGTGAGCTCAGGTTTCGAGACTTGGCTTTTTTGTCAATACTCAAATTCACGGGGTTGTCGGCTTTTACTGTCCAGAGGGGCTAGGCATCATCTCTTCTTTTCTCATTTTAGAGTGAAGGTATCTTGAGACTGGAAGAGGCTTGGTCAGTTTTCCGTTGCATGCCCACCCTCTGTGCTCGCGCAGTAACCTGCACTTAGTCTCACCACTGAGTGTTTAATGTCGAATTGCCTCCACGTGTCTACCTTCTTTACCAGTGGCTGAGCTTCTTGAGGGTGATAGTGTTGTATACGTATCTTTATCCATCACCTGGAATAGGGCCTGGCACACAGTAGGCACATTAGACGTGTTCACTGAGCACTTGGTCGTGTTTTCCAGTCACACATCACGTCCTAAGAGCTGGTGTCAGGGGCTGTGCATCGTAACTCCTCGTAGGCCACGGTATTGCTGCCTGTGCTCCGTCTTATAATTTTGTCTGACAGAGGTCTACAAATTCCCCTCGGGAGTTGAGCAGTCTTACTGTTCTCTGTTTTGTTTCTTATTTCCATAATTTTGCATGTTGCCGCTAGACTTAGCCTTTTAAAACACACAGACACAAACACACACATCGTGATTTCCCTGCTGATGAGGGGGCTCCCTGACTTCTGGCTCCACCTCACTCCCCCGTTCCCGTGTACGCAGGTTTCACGGGGGCCTTGTGGCGTGTGTACCTGCAGGGGCTCTGGCTCAGCTCAGATGCTCCTTCCACCATGAAGACATTCCTCTGTTACTTCTGTCCGCCTGGATCTCTTTCTTCTCGGAAGTCAGCTTCCAGTTAGTCAGGATAAGAGCCTAATTCCCTCTGCGGGGTGTATCCCAGACTCTGTACCGCCGGGTCCCGGGCCTTCACCAGCGCCCCCCCAGCCTGCCTTCAGCTCCAGGTGCCCCTCGGCTGTTGAGCTCCACTCTGGCTGCATCCTGTCCCGTGCAGTCCAGCAGGGTTCTCCTCCTTCGCCCCCTTTTTCCCCTGTGTGCCTTTCTTCCCCTGGACTCTGCAGGATGTAAGATGAGGCTGACGTCTCGCTGAAGTCTAGATCAGGCTAAGTGTCCTCTTTGTGGAGCCCTCCCCGAGGTGTCCCCTGCCCAACAGGAGTAGTCCTCCTGGGCTCCGCAGGTGCTCAACCAGCGCAGGTTGTCAAAGTTCTTAGTTTACATTTTAGGTCGTGAGCTCCTGCCGGGTACAGGGGTTTATTGCATTCAATATGTTTTCCTGGTGCCCTAGATGGCGTTTGGAACATACAAGCTCTTGAGAAATGATCTTTGATGAATCAGTAGAGGAATGTTGTTCTGTGGAGGCTGCTCTATCTCTCTAGTTTATAAGGTCCTCACATATCTCATGTGGCAACCAATTTATGACTGACTTGATTCAGAGAGCTGATTAATGATAGGTTTGTCCTATGCTAGAGAAGTCCTTTATTTGTTAATATCTCCATAGGATGAGGGTCTTCCCTGGTGGCTCAGCTGGTAAAGAATCTACCTACAATGTGGAAGACCTGGATTCGATCCCTGGGTTGGGAAGATCCCCTGGAGAAGGGAACAGCTACCCATTCCAGTATTCTGGCCTGGAGAATTCCATGGAATGCTATGGTCCATGGGGTCACAACAGTTGGACATGACTGAGCAACTTTCACTTTCACGTAGGATGAGAAAGACGTATTTCTAATCGCCTTATAAATAAATCAGATATAGAGATGCGTCTGAATACCAGAGGGTGTCTGTTAAACCAGCTGAAAGGAAAAGGAAAGGGAACTGATATTTATTTTCCACTAAGTCTTGTGCCATACCAGGCACTATATCTACATTTTTCAGTGATGAATATTTTTAATTTATGTATTTAGCCTGAAGCATTGGTTTGAGGGTTTAATTGGTGTTGATTGCTCTTTGCTTTTGTAACTTGACGTAAGAGATTGGTTCACCAAACATATGCTTGAATTTACTTTCCTTAATTTATTTCTCTAGTTTCTGAGAAGTATTCGGTCAGTAAGAGACCCAGCATCTATTCCTCCTGAAGAGATGGTAAGATGATAGACTTCAGATGTCACAAAGACTTCTTTGTGTAACTGAGTATGAAACTTAAAAAAAAAACACAAAAAACAAAAACCTTTCCTCTGCCCACCTCTTTGCTAAGTCATAGACACTTCCTAATTCCTCTGGCCTTGAAGGCTTCTGAGACTGATGATGTCATCACAGCAGAGAGCCTTTTTTCTTGAAACTCAGCTTACATTTTGGTCATGTAGACACCTGTGATGGTACTGAAAGATAAGAGGCACCTCGGTGTGAGCAGAGTGGAGGCACCGTGCCATTTCATGGTGAGCCTTTGTACCTTTGTGGAAGCCATGAGCGTTGAGGAAACAAGAGCCCAGCCCTTTCCTGTGCTTCACCCAAGCTGGTCATCTGCCTATCTGCCATTAGTTGGGATTCCAAGATGTGAGGAAGAGTGATTATTAATATTATGGTGCTGGTAAAGAAAGATAATATTTAACAATAAATTCAAAAGCACTTGTTCTTTCTAAATTTGTCCTTAACCACTATAGACTTTGATCCCCAAAGACATATTTAGTGTGCTTTGCAGGAAACACAAACTCAACAATATAAGTATAAACCTAGGACTTGAAATATCTCAGGTTTATTCAAAGCAGTGCTATGTGTATATACTAGTGGCTTTCAAGCCAACGATTTGTAGGTTTTGAATCAATTTAGGGGTCCTGACTGGCATTTTAAGGGAGAAAAATAAGGGAGTCAATAGAAAGTATCACTGGACATCTTGGGGAGCAAGACTAAGAACTGTTTTTTGAAACTTGTTTTTGTTAGGTACTTACACATATATGTGCACATAATGCTGCTGATACCTTTTTTTACTCCAGTTTGTAGTCAGAAATATTTCTGAAAGCCACAAACATATATTGTGGCCTTTTCCCCCTCCTTATTTAATATTATTAATATTTTTGATAAATTCTATTCACTAATCATTTTACGAGCTTAGAAATTTGTGTGTGATACTGTGTAGTTAACTTTGGATACACTAAATGCAAAAATGAGAGAAAGTGCTTCAGAGAAGATTAGGAATGGTTTCTAAAGCAGATCCTCTGGTTGTAATGGTCTTTACTGCTTTTAGTCTCCAGAATTCACGACTCTGCCAGCATCCCACGGACATGCCCGGGATGCCTATTCTTTTGGGACACTGGTGGAAAGTTTGCTCACAGTCTTAAGTGAACAGGGTGAGTTGGACTTGTGCTATCTGCATCCACAGAATTAGTGGGACAGCCATCCATGGTGGATGCTGTGGAGTTTGATTGTAGTACGGAACTGTTGCTTACCAAGAAACTTTGCAGGGCAGATCATAATAGCAGTGAGGGCAAAAGCTTTGGGCTTCTTCACTTTGAATAGTTAAAAGAATTTTAAGTAGGAAGCACTTGGAACTATGGCTTTGGGTATCTTATATTATAATCTTATTGATTGGTACTATATTTATGGTCTAAAGACTATTCCTTATCAAACCAGCCTATAAATAAATGAATGGTGCTATTGATGTGTATGTAATGATCTGAGGATAAGATTCAGAGTTTTTTACAATTAATTTCTAAATTAAGATTAACATTTCTTTATCTTGATTCTTTCAAAGTTCTTTCGGTTCTTTTTTTTTTTTTGGCCATGATTTCCTTTACTCATTACTTTTTTCTTTGGTTGGCCCTTAAAGGCCAAGCTACTGAGCACATAGTCCTCCTCTGAGTTCTCTGGTGGCATGCTTGACAGCCCGCTTCACTCTCCTCCACCTGCTCCGGGCCTTGAGATGTCCATCCTTTACATGTACTGGGGTCTGTGTACATTAAGCCCCTTCACCAGCCTGTATCTCATTTGCTGCAGCTTTGTGCACTTCTAACGCAGTTTTTTCTGCCTGGTTCATTCCATCCTCTGAAGTTACAAGCACCATTCAGCCATCAGCTCTGACCTGTCCCAGCCTAAACAGCCTTGAGAATTAAGCTCTAGGACGTCCTTTGTGGGTGATGAACTCACTGCTCTTCACTGTTTCTAGCATGGTGGCAATTATGTACCATCCTTGAGAGGAAATACAGTCCTTCAAATAACTTCCTGTGTCTTGAGGGTTAGGAGACTTGATTGAAAAGTCCCTCAAACCTGCCCTTACTCAGCTTCCTCCTCTAGGCCTGAGTTAAGCTGACAGTCAGGAAAGGTGGGGGCCTCCAAAGGGAGCAGGGGGGTGGACGTGTTGGCAGGATGAGTTTCTCCACCTGCCCAGAGTTTGACTTCAGGCCGGCAGGGAGCTGTTCAGCACCAGCCAGGGCTCTGTTTGTTTGGGCTTTTTCCAGGTTGGTTTTTGCTCCCGTCAGCCTCCAGCTGTAGAGGTCCTAACTGGAGGGAGGAGGCAGTGGGAACTAACTGTCGCTCTGGGTTTCAGTTGCAGCGGATATTCTCTCCAGCTTCCAGCAGACCTTGCGCTCAGCCCTGCTGAGCCCCAGCCCGCACTGCCGGCCCGCGCTCTGCAGCCTCCTGTGCCACGACTTCTTCAGGTGAGGCGCGCTGCCCGCCGCCCGCCCAGGGGGCCGCCCTCCTGCGGCGGGTTCACAGGGCCGGGCGGGCGGGCCTCTGCTGCTGCTGCTGTTGCCCCTCAGTGTTAGGAGGGAGCGAGTCAGTTCCACGTGGGAGGTAGAGGGAGGCGTGATCATTGCCTCTCACGTTCCTCTCACAGATTGGAAGTTCTAGAAACCCTTCACCGTGGACACCTGGGTCTAGACATTACAGCTGGATTCCTTAGGACTTCTGTGAACGTGAAGAAGCTAGGCTGTGTCCAGTGCTGTGGAGTTGGAGAAGTTAATTGAGGAACTTAATGTTAACACAGCCTCTCTGTTTTGCTGACATTGTATTATTTACACGAGTTTGTTGTTGAATTTTACTTGTCGGTGGGGGATGGGCATGGAAATGAGCTTATCTTTCTTCAGGCAGGCAGAAGATTGCTTTCTTTGTTTAGTAATTCGTGATGGAACAGCAAAGAAGTCAATTTAGAGGGAGGGCACAGTATAGCAGTCAATATTGTCGCTGGATTCAGAGAGATTTTTGAACCTCTCTCTTCAAGGTTAGTTTAATTATGTGTCCTTCGTTTTTTAAATTTCCGTGTCTGCAGAACTTCTGCACAGGTTAACTCCTCATTCGTAACTTTTATTAGCAAAATCAAACTCATGTCAGTTGTGAAACTAAAAATCCTTATGGGTTTGCAGTCGGAAAGCCTGAGAGAAATCAGAGTGAAGGGAGAGCTGATATTATCCCTGGAGGGGGCTCTAAGGTAGGATGAGGTGTATCATTAAACACAGCAGAGGGGGTATTTTCCTTGTGGTCACATGGGCTTTGTTACTTATGTTCCAAAAGAGCTATTCAAACCTTTCCCATTACGAGTCCTTTAACCAAGGTATCTCCATGTGTTCTGGGGGGAGGGGGGATGTTTCAGACTGATAGGCTCTCTGTGTAGAAGAATCCTTTACAGTAAATAGATTCTCTCATCACTGTGTGTGGTAGGAGTTCTTTAGTATGACCTGTGGATGAAACAGAGGGGAGAGGAAGGGGACATAGGTATACCTGTGGCTGATTCATGGTGATGTTTGGCAGAAGCCAACACAAGATCGTAAAGCTGAATTGAATTATCCTTCAATAAAAACAGGAGAGGGAAGGCAGAACCACACACCGGCCCCCTCTTTCATAAATTGTTACATGTGAGGGGATTGTTGCCCATGGGGGGATTGTTGCCCGTGAGGGGAAAGCCCAGCCAGGGGCAGCGGGAGGAGGCAGGGCCGAAGCTCCTACCGAGGCAGCCGAGCCGTCTGATTTTACACTCTGGTCAAGGCATTTGCGCTCTTTCTGCCAAGCCAGAGGGAAACAGGTGCAAAGGTGAGGTGTGGAGACCCCGGAGAGGAGGTCAGCCCTGCTGGTGGGGGCTGCTGGCTGCTGCTGTAGCCTCCCTCCCAGGGGCCGCGTTTGCTTGGCGCTGAGCTGGCTTTGGGACTGTCTGCAGGCCCTGCAGGAAACCACCCACTCTTGTCACCCTCTTCCCTTCCTGGCTGGAAAAGTGACCAGACAAAACAGGCGACATGAGAGGACCCCTGTGACTTGTACCAGAAATGCCTCTTTCTGCAACCCTCTTTAATAGTTATTACTTCCCCAGAGGAGACTTGAGAATCAGCAACTGTTCTGTAACAGTAAAAGCATTTCTCCGAGGACATTTCATGTAACCACATCCTATTACAACAAAATGTTTGGATGATTATGATGATTTTATTAAAACCACAGCATTTGTTTGCGTTTGTATATGCACACATGTGTGTGGTTAAGCATGTATCCTTTTCACAGATCTCTTTGATATTCTTAAAATATTAAATTCCCTGTGGGCTTGTCCTATAGCACTTGTCTTCTAAACTACTTAGTTACAGTAGAATCTTCCACCTGGTCAGGGAGATGTGTCTTTGTTGAGTAGTATTATCGTGTGGTCTGCAGTTATGGCTTTGATATTTAATGTGCCTTCTTTAATCTGTTGTCCTGCATTTTTTTTTCTTTTTGGCATTTAGGAATGATTTTCTAGAAGTTGTAAATTTCTTGAAAAGTTTAACATTGAAGAGCGAAGAGGAAAAAACTGAATTTTTCAAGTAAGTTCAGAAAATTCAGGCCTTAAAATTTAGTAACTTGGATTAAGTCCATGTAATCACTTCAGGTGTCCTAGAGAAGACGAGTCTGTCATTGGGTTTCTTAGACAGAGTTCAGTGACATTTCCTCTATGTCAGGCTCTCTGCTAGACCCTGGGAAGTATAGTTCTGGTGAAGGAAACAGATACAGACTGATAATCCTTAGACAGTAGTGGAGCTTGAGGGGGGTGTCCTGAGAACACAGAGGACGGGGCAGGGAGGAGGAGGAGGTTAGAGAAAAGCTATTCTGGGCAGAGAGGCAATGTGAACCAGTGCACAAAGTGCAGTAGGTCTTGTGTGGGGAGGGACGACCGCTTGAGTCCTGCTGGAGGGGCTAGGGCAGGTACCCTCGGATGTAGCCGAGAGGAGTATTGACGCTATTGGTAAGCAGTGGGCTTCAGGCCTTGAAACTGTCAAAGGAGTGAAAACAGGCTGTGAGACAGATGCCTCTCACCTTGGGTGGATTCCTCTTGTTTTCTACGGAGGGGGCGCAGCTTTACTTCATGTAAGATTTGGGTTGGTTGGCAGACCACGGCAGGCCAGCAGTAGATGGGAGGCCTCGTGTAAGGGCAGCGATGGTAGAGTGAAGACATAGATGAGAAATATTGAAACATAAAAACTGGCACGCCTTAGTGATTATCACTAAACGAGCTGGAAAATACTGGAGGGGAGACGTAGGATCTGGTGTCCATGTTGATTGGAAGTGGCTGTGGGCCTCCAGGTAGAGATGGACATGAGCCTTTGGGCAGATGGGTCTGCATCTCAGGAGAGGAGTCTGATGAGGATGAGCTGGAGGTGAATATTAAGGTTCATTAGCCTGTAGTTATTGACATTTTCCCGGAGAAAGTGGGTAGCATGCAAAGGACTTGGGGCACCCAGCTTGTCAGGGGGCTGGTGGGGAGGGAGTGGCTGACAAATGAGGCTGAAGCAGTGGTTAGGGGAGATTCAGAAACAGGAGGGCTGGTATTCCAAATGGTAGAGAATTTGAGAAAGACAGTAATGACTTTGCCATCAAGAGAGCTTTTGTAAGTTTGTCTTAGAAAAAGCCATTTCAGCAGAATCAAACTGCTGTGAATTGAAATGTGGGAGGAGGGTGAGAACATGGACTTTGGGTAAAACCTCCTGAAAAGCTTGTAGGAGAGGAACATGGAATTGCTACTGAGTTGCTAAAGGAGTCAAGTAAGGCTGTTTTTAAGGCTGGAAAAGATGGGAGCATGTCTTTGGACTCACAGAATGGAGCTGGTGGGAGCGAGGGAGGAACTGAAGCCCCCCTCGTGCTGGCGGGCTGTTGGCCTGTGGCCCTGGGGTAGGAGGGAAGGTTGGAGCGATGGCCCTGTGGCGATGGCCTTAAATAAGAGGAATCTCTCACATCCTTGGTACCTGGAAAAGAGGTGGGAATTATTCTGGCCATGGACCTGTTTGTGGATAGTGGCTGAGGGGCTTGAAGGAGGTAATGCTTGGTATGGCCCATTTCCTCATTAGGTAGGAGGCAAGATACTTGCTCAGGGTGATTGTATGGTGGCATGTTATTACTGTTAATACCTGATGTCTGTGTATTTTTTAACAAAGTGCTTGTACTTAGCTTCTTCTAACAAAGCCAGTGTTTTGTTTACCATAGAAACTTTAAGTAATGTAATATCCTATGTGTTTTAAAATGGGCTTCCCTGGTGCTCAGACAGTAAAGAATCTGCCTGCAATGCTGGAGACCCAGGTTCGATCCCTGGGTCAGGAAGATCCCCTGGAGAAGGGAACGGCAACCCACTCCAGTACACTTGCCTGGAGAATCCCATGGACTGAAGAGCCTGGTGGGCTACAGTCCATGGGGGTCACAAAGAGTCGGACATGACTGAGCAACTAAGCACATATGTGTTTTAAATTTGAGAAAGTACCTTTTATTAACAGAAAAGACTCTGGGTTATTAGCGGGGAAAGAGGACACTCTTGCTATTATTAATGCGGGGCAATTTGTTGAAAAAAATTTCCTAGCTTGGATTGGAGGTTGTATACGTACTGACTAGCTGGTGTCTCACACCTTCTGTGTTTTTCTTAAATATCTGGGGACCCACCTGTTCAGTTTCCCTAGCCACATTTCAGATGCATCACTTTGATGATGTGGGCTAAGGCTGCATGTATCTCCACTGCAATTAAGCTGCTGCAGTGTCTCAGGCTTTCCTTCTTTGTCCCCAGATTCCTGCTGGACAGAGTCAGCTGCCTGTCAGAGGAATTAATAGCTTCACGGTTGGTGCCTCTTCTGCTTAACCAGCTGGTGTTTGCAGAGCCAGTAGCTGTTAAGAGTTTTCTTCCTTATCTCCTCGGCCCTAAAAAAGGTGAATTTTTTTCCAAAGTATTCTTGTTAATTACAGAGTTTGGGAATTATTCGTCCTCATTTAAACAGTGCACACTTACTGTGTGGTGATCTGAATGACCTGGGGAGCTTTTTCTAAATTTGCCTGTGCCTGGTCCCCTAGGTCTGGGACAGAAGGAGGACAGGTGAATACATATTTTCAAAGGTCCCCAAATGGTTCTGATGCCTGTCTCTGTTGAAGGACCTTCCTTAACTGCTCAGAAGCGAGGACCAGCTCCTGTTGTAGCATTTAACACTTCCTGGCTTTGCAGGAACAATTGCAACAATAATATCAGTTGAATCTAGTATATGAAATTTCTCCTTGATTAGACATGAATGTATTAATACAGAGAGCTATCCACTCAGAATTATATTAAAACATAAGTTTTCTTTGCAGTACGTTAAGTATGATAAGAATGTATCAGAAACGCTCCAACAAGGTGGAGTGTACTTAAGACAGTTAAGCCTTGAGTCATATGGGGTCAAAGAAGCGCTTGCCTTTGGTTTGGGACATAAGAATTTCGAAGAGTACTTAGGACTGTGAGTGAAGTTCCAGGCTCAGTTTATGCACTAGGCTTCACGCTCCTTTCACTGAAGTGATGATTTTTTTTCCCCGTCTGATCTGGGGGAAGGCAACACACAGGGAGAAGCCCCCCGCCTCCTCTCACCAGCCCTGTTCCAGGCGCGGGTGATCCCTGTGCTGCTGCGGCTGTTCGAGGTGCACGAGGAGCACGTGCGCATGGTGCTGCTGTCCCACCTGGAGGCCTACGTGGAGCACTTCACGCAGGAGCAGCTGAAGAAGGTCATCCTGCCCCAGGTAGGGGTGCTCGGGTCAGCGGCGGGCGCTCCCTGAGCCACCCGGGGGCTGGGCTGGAAGGAAAAGGGAGCTTGGGGGCATTTGGATAAGAGCTGAGAAGGCCTGAGACAGCGTTTCAGTGTGGAAGCCTCCTGGAACCTGAAGGGTGGACACGAAAACTGCACTTGCAGGCCAGTCACCCAGGTGAAGGAGTTAAACCAGCGTGGTCAGTCTTCGCTTCTTTATAACTGGAAACCTGTAATTCTGCTTCTAATTCTTTGGAGGAAAACTAACAAGATTCGTTTGTGGGATGCTTTATGAAGAGAAACTGCACGTGTCATAATTAACTTACTATAAAATAATTAGACTGTAGCTGAGAGGAAAGGAGATGGTTCCTGTCCATGGATTTTAGCCCACTGATCCACCACCAGGGCTCCTGTTACCTGTGCCCACTCTGGGCTTCTGGGTTTGTATTGGTTTCCTGTGACTGATGGAACAAATTACCACAAACTGCGTGGCTTAAACAATAGAAATCTACTCTCATGATCCTGGAGGCCAGAAATCCGCAGTCAGGGTGTCCGCCAGGCCCCCTCTGGAGGTGCTGGGGGAGAGTCCTTCCCTGCCTCCTCCCTGCTTCTGGTAGCCCGTTTCTTGGCTTGTCGCTGTGTTGCTTCAGTTTCTGCTTTTGTTGGCACATGGCCTTTTTATAAGGACACTGGTCATTGGATTTAAGGTCCACTCTAACCCAGTATGACCTCATTTAAGGTCACATTCTGGGTGGGCATGAATTTTGGGGAGACACTGTTCAACTCGGTATGAGACTTGGAAAGATTTTATCTGTTTTGCTATGAGATTAATTTATTTAAGGGTGATTAGGCCTGGTTTGGGGCCAGTTCTTGTGCCTAAGTACTGCGGCCATAGAGGTGAGTAACATACTCCCTGCTTTCAAGAAGTGAGAAGATGGGAGATAGTGAATATTTGTTATCTGTGCAGCAAACTGCCCCAAAACTACTTAGTATATTAAAGCGACAGCCATTGTCCTTATTCGCCTGTTGATTTATTTGGCTGCTTTGGGCCTCAGTGGCAGCGTCAGGGCTCTAGCTGTGGTGCACACTCTTGGTTGCCCCACGGCATGTGGGATCTTCGTTCTCCAACCAGAGATCAAACCTGTGTCCCCCGCCTTGCAAAGTGGGTTGCTAATCACTGGACCACCGGGGAAGTCCCACGACACTTTATTGATTCTCGTAATTCTTTGGATTGCTTGAGCTCAGCTTGTGGGTTCTGTTGTTCCACATGACGTCAGTGGAGGCAGCAGTCATCTGGGGCCCCAGAACACGTCCACACAGCTCCTTGGTACCTCAGAGCAGGGGGGCGGGGGAGGGGGGGCGCAGAAAAGCCAGGCTTCTCTGGGGCTCTCTCTCCGCAAAGTCACTGGACATCTCAGGGCCCTTGTTCCCCCATGTGACATCTCCACATGATTTCCCTACCAAGGTCAGTGGACTTCTTACATGGCTGTCCAAGGTGACCACAAGAGCCCAAGCAGCCTTCCTAAGGCATGGATTGGGAACTGACCACATCACTTCAGTCACATTCTCTTGATTGAAGTGAGTCACAGAAGTCAGGCCAGGTTCACTGTGGGGTGGGTTTATACGAGGCCATGGGTCCTGGGGGTGTGGCTCACTGGGGGCTGGCTTTACAGCCTCGTTACTCTAGCATAGCACTTTGTGTTAACATTTGCAGCAGTAGTTGTCACTCTACCTGTAGCTGTTTTGTGTCTGAGAATGTAGAAGAGGAACGAAACCCTGTAAGTCTGAAACAGAGGTCCTGTCATAGATCCTGAGCTGAGATCAGTATTAGGTTTTTGAAATAGTAATAGTGATTTCAGACTCTGAATTTCAAATCATTGTAACTAGCCTCAAACACATCTATATTAATAAAAACAGGAACCATTACAGTCAACACATTTTTGCCAGTAAGAAATAAGTTTGTTAATTCCTGTAGCAAAAAAATCTGTGGTTCAGGATTCAAGGCACGCTTGGAAAGTGATTTTTGTGTCCTGATGGTTGGGGAAACATTTTCTATGCAAAAAAGTTGCCAAGGTGCTTGAAGAAATGGTAGTCAGTTGGTGAGAAGTCAGGTGAGGCAAAACTTTGTGTCCCAATTCATTCAGCTTTTGAAGTGCTGTGTGACTGGGCGTTGTTGCAGAGAAATGGGCCCAGTCTATTGACCAGTGCCAGCTGCAGGTGTTGAAGTTTTCATTGCATCTCATCAGTTTGCTGAGCGTACTTCTCAGATGTAATGATTTTGCTGGGATCCAGAAAGCTGTAGTGGGTCAGACTAGAAGCAGACCACCAAACAGTAACCATGACCTTTTGACCTTTTTGGTGTAAGTTTGACTTTGGGAAGTGTTTTGGAGCTTCTCCTGAGTCCAGCCACTGAGCTGGTCTTCGCTGGTTGTCATATAAAATCCACTTTATGTTGCACATCACGGTCCAATTGAGAAATGAGTCATTGTTGTTGGATAGGATAAGAGAAGACAACACTTCAAAATGACAATTTTTTTGATTTTCGGTCAGCTCATGAGGCACCCACTTATCAAGCTTTTTCACCTTTCCAATTTGCTTTAAATGCTGAAGGACTTTAGAATGATTGACATTGAGTTCTTGGGTAACTTCTTGTGTAGTTGTAAGAGGATCAGTCAGTGATGCTCTCAGTTCATTATTGTCAGCTTCCTATGGCTGGCCACTATGCTCCTCATCGTCAAGACTCATCTCCTGTGCAGAACTTCTTGAACCACCACTGCACTGGACATTCATTAGCAGTTCCTGGGCCAAATGCATTTGTTGATGTTGCGAGTTGTCTCTTGCTTCTTGACCCATTTTGAACTCAAATAAGAAAATCGCTCAAATTTGCTTTTATGTCTAACATCATTTCCATAGTCTAAAATACATGTAAACAACAAGTAATAATAATCAGCAAAAAACATAAAGCAATAAATGTGCATCAAAATGATGTGTGACATAACCACATTCAAGAATATATTCCAGTATCAAATGGAAAAGTTCAGCAGTGCAAACCAGTGATTACTTCCGCAACAACCTGTTAACAAGTAGATATTCAGCACGTGCAAAGCAATGAAAACTCTCAGTGGAGTTACTTCCCCTGCAGAGGAATCACTTAGCTGATTTCTAATGTTCACTTGGGTGGCAGTGTGGAAGATGGACTATAGCAAGGAGGTTCAGTGAGCACAGTATAGAATAGTCCTGCTAAGAGATGGTAAGGACTGGGGGAACATGGTGGCAGTAGTTAAGGGTAGAAGCGGGAGGACTCCGTTTTCCACTAGATGGGAGAGTTTTGAGGATGACTGTTAAGTTTTTGGCTTGGGTGGTTTCTTATGATTACCATAATTAGCTGACAATTCTAACCATGATTTAGTTTACTTGTACAGCTGTGTTTTGAGACAGTGCCTGGTTTGTTAGCATTGGAACTGATACTTCTTTATTGAGTCCTGTTGGAAACCTTTATCTTAGGTAAATGAGGAAACTGGACCAAAAAAATGAAACTTTTAATTGGCTAAGTCATATTGCAAATTCCCAGCAGAGATTGGACCAGAACCCAGGATTCCTAAACCCGTGATGCCCCCTCCACCAGGCAGTCCGGTCATCCTGGCCTTGTGTCTGACTGGTGCAGACGCTTTGCCTCTGTCTTTCTTCTATACATGTTTGCCAATTCAGAGCAAAACCTCTTGTGATAGCTCCTTGTGAATGTCTTAATCAGGGTTCTGGTTGCAAGTAACCAAAACCCACTTAAATGGGCTAAAGCCCAAAAGAGAGACTTTAATCAAAGGATGTCAGTCTACCTAAGAGGGAAATCAGGAGCAGCTGGGACTCAGCCATATGGTCTTCATTCCTTTCCTTTCTCTTTACATCCATTCACGTTTGACTTTTGAAGACCAGCTTTTGTTACACACATGGCCAAGCATAGTTGCCCCATAGTTTCCAAGTTTACTGTCCTCCCTTTAAGCAAACCAGAGATAACCAGTTTCTCTAAATTCCAGTTTTTATTACTGGGAAAGAGATCATAATTGGCTCAGTTTGGGACAGGTGTTATATGCATCAGATATCAAAAAAGTTTTCACGGTCCTGTTCTTGTGTGTTAAGCTACGAGGTGAAGGACACAGCTCTTAGTGACCTAGATGAGTGTTTCAAGTGTGCTCTGCAGAACATTGCCTGTCCGTGAACTGTTTGTTATGGTTCTGCTGCATTGAGCTGAGTACAGATATGGAAAATTAACATTTAAAATCTTTTTTTTTTTAATTGAGGTATATTATGGACATATAGTTTCAGGTATACAGGAGAATGATTTGATATGTGTATATATTGCAGATGATCACAATAAGCTTAGTTACCATGTGTCACCAGTTATGAAATTTCTCATGATGAAACTTTAAAAAATATTCTTTGTGACTTTGAAATATGCAATACAGTATTATAACCTATAGTCACTATGCTGTACATTATATCTGCATGACCTTTTTATTTTATAATGTAGTATATGCCTCTTGACCTATATTATTTCCTCTCTACCTCCTCACTTCCACCTGGCAGCCACTAATCTGTTCTCTGTATCTGTGTTCTTGTTTTTTTTGTTTGTCCTTTGCCCCACCGCCCCCACCCCCCCACACACACACACACATATAAGTGAGCATTTGTCTTTCTGTGTCTGATTTATTTCCCTTAGCAGAGCATAATGCCCTCCAGGTCCATCCATGTTGTTGCAAATGGCAAGATTTTATTCTTTTTGTACGGCTGAATAATCTTCCTGTGTGCATACTGCATTTTCTTTATCCATTCATCAGTAGATACTTTGATGTAAATAATCCTGCAGTGAATATGGGAGTGCATATGCCTTCCTGAGTTGGTAAGGTTTTTCCTCAAATAAACACCCAGAAGTGGAATCACTGGATGGTATGGTCATCCCATTTTTAATTTCTTGATGAACATCTATACTGTTTTCCATAGTGGCTGTACCCATTATGAAAATTCCCACCAGCAGCACACAAGGGTTCCCTTTGCTCCACATCCTCACCATCCCTTGATTCTTGTCTTCTTGATAATAGCCATTCTAACAGGTGCGCAGTGCTGTCTCCTTGCGGTTTTGATTTGTATTTCCCTGATGTTTAGTTATCTTGAGCATCTTTTCGTGTACCTCATAACCAACCATCTTTATGTCATCTTTGGGAAAACATCTATTCATATCTTCAACTTAGTTTTTAGTCAAATTGTCTTTTCCCTTGAGCTGTATGGGCTTTTTGTATATTTTGAACGTTAGCCCCTTATTAGAGATATCTTGCACATATTTTCTCCCATTCAGTAGATTACCTTTTTACTTTTTGATGGTTTCCTTTGCCTTGCAGAAGCTGTTTAGTTTGATGTAGTCCCATTTCTTAGTTCTGGATTTTATAACTTTGCTTTCGGTGTGATATCCAAAAATTCATCACCCAGGCTGTTGTCAAAAAGCTTACTGCCTGTGTTTTTTTCTAGAAGTTCTGTCATTTCAGGTCTTGTGTTTACATCCTTAATCCATTTTAAGTTAATGTGTTATAAGACAGTCGTCCAGTTTTCTCAACACTTTATTGAATAGACTGTCCTTTCTGCAGTGTGTATTGTGGCTCTTTCTGTCATAAGCTAATCGACCATATGTGTGTAGGTTGATTTCTAGGCTGCTTTGTCCCACTGACCTGTGTGTCTGCTCTATGCCAATGCTATACTGTTTTACTGCAGCTTTGTAATATGGTTTGAAATCAAGGAGTGTGAGGCTTCCAGCTTTGCTCTTCTTTCTGGAGGTTGCTTTGGCTATTCAGAGTCTTTTGTGGTTTCATACAAATTTTAGGATTGTTTATTCTAGTTCTGTGAATAATGTCATTGGAATTTTGATAGGGATTGCATTGGGTCTGTAGATTGCTTAGGGAACTATGGGCAGTTTATTAACAATATTAATTCTTCCAATCCATGACACAAAATATCTTTCCGTTTATTTATGTCTTCTTCAGTTTCTTTCATCAGTGTCCTGTAGTTTTCAATGTAGAGGTCTTCCACGTCCTTGGTTAAATTTATTTCTATGTATTTTATTCTTTGATGCAATTATAAATGGGGTTATTTTTTCTTTTTCTGACAATCCATTATTAGTGTATAGAAATGCTACAAATTTCTGTATATTGTGTATAGTTTTACAGTACTTCTTATTTTCTGATTTAAATGTCTTTGCCCCCCCTCCCCCCTCCTTGCTTAATTGCTATGGCTAGGGTTTCCAGCACTGTGTTGGCAACAGTGAGCATCCTTGGCTTGTTCCTCATCTCAGAGGGAAGGCTTTCGGCTTTTCAATGTAATGTTAAGTGTAGGCTTGTTGTATGTGGCCTTTATTATATTGAGGTATGTTTCCTCTATATCCAGTTTGTTGAGAGTTTTTATCATAGATGTTGAATTTTGTCAGATACTTTTTCTGTGCTCATTGAGGTGATCATATGATTTTTATCCTTCTTTTTGTTAATGTAGTGTATTACATTGATTTGTGGATGTTCAACCATCCTGGCATCACTAGAAAAAAATTCCACTTGATCATGGTATATGATCCTTTTAATATATTGTTGAATTTGTTTTCCAATTTTGTTGAGGATTTTGGCATCTTACATTCGTCAGGAATTCAGTGCAGTTCAGTCGCTCAGTCATGTCCGACTCTTTGTGACCCCATGGACTGCAGCACGCCAGGCTTCCCTGTCTATCACCAACTCCCAGAGCTTGCTCAAACTCATGTCCATCAAGTTGGTGATGCCATCCAGCCATCTCATCCTCTGTCTTCCCCTTCTCCCACCTTCAATCTTTCCTAGCATCAGTCCTCCAATGAATCTTCAGGACTGATTTCCCTTATGGACTGGTTGGATCTCCTTATAGTCCAAGGGACTCTCAAGAGTCTTCTCCAACACCACAGTTCAAAAGCATCAATTCTTTGGCGCTCACCTTTCTTTATAGTCCAACTCTCACATCCATACATGACTACTGGAAAAACCATAGCTTTGACTAGACAGACCTTTATTGGTACAGTAATGTCTCTGCTTTTTAATATGCTGTCTAGGTTGGTCATAGCTTTTCTTCCAAGGAGCAAGCATCTTTTAATTTCATAGCTGTAGTCACCATCTGCAGTGATTCTGGAGCCCCAAAAAATAAAGTCTGTCACTGTTTCCATTGTTTCCCCATCTATTTGCCATGAAGTGATGGGACCGGATGCCATGAAATTAGTTTTCTGAATGTTGAGTTTTAAGCCAACTTTTTCACTCTCCTCTTTCACTTTCATCAAGAGGTTCTTTAGTTCTTCACTTCTGCCATAAGGGTAGTGTCATCTGCATATTTGAGGTTATTGATATTTCTCCCAGCAATCTTAATTCCAGCTTGTGCTTCATCATCCAGCCCAGCATTTCACATGATGTACTCTGCATAAAAGTTAAATAAGCAGGGTGACAATTCACAACCTTGACTGTAGTCCTTTACCGATTTGGAACCAGTCTTTTGTTCCATGTCCAGTTCTAACTGTTGCTTCCTGACCTGCATACAGATTTCTCAAGAGGCAGGTCAAGTGGTTTGGTATTCCCAATTCTTGAAGAATTTTCCACAGTTTGTTGTGATCCACATAGTCAAAAGCTTTGGCATGGTCAATAAAGCAGAAATAGATGTTTTTCTGGAACTCTCTTGCTTTTTCCATGATCCAGAGGATGTTGGCAATTTGATCTCTGGTTCCTCTGCCTGTTCTAAATCCATCTCGAACATCTGGAAGTTCATGGTTCATATACTGTTGAAGCCTGGCTTGAAGAATTTTGAGCATTACTTTGCTAGTATGTGAGATGAGTGCAATTGTGTGGTAGTTTGAGCATTCTTTGGCATTGCCTTTCTTTGGGATTGGCATGAAAACTGACCAGTCCTGTGGCCACTGCTGAGTTTCCCAAATTTGCTGGCATATTGAGTGCAGGACTTTCACAGCATCATCTTTTAGGATTTGAAATAGCTCCACTGGAATTCCATCACCTCCACTAGTTTTGTTCATAGTGATGCTTCCTAAGTCCTACTTGACTTTGCATTCCGGGATGTCTGGCTCTAGGTGAGTGATCACACCATCGTGGTTATTTGGGTCATGAAGATCTATTTTGTGTAGTTCTCCTGTGTATTCTTGTCACCTCTTCTTAATATCTTCAGCTTCTGTTAGGTCCATAACTTTCAGTCCTTTATTGTGCCCATCTTTGCATGAAATGTTCCCTTGGTTTCTCTAATTTTCTTGAAGGGATTTTGGCCTGTAATTTTTTTGTGGTGTCCTTCTCTGGTTTTGTGTCAGGGTGATGTCAACCTTTTAAAAGGAGTTTTAAAGAAGAAGAAGTTTCCCTCCTCTGCTTTTTTTTTTTGGAAGAATTTGAGAAGAGTTGGTATTCATTCTTCAAATGTTTGGTACAATTCAACAGTGCAGCTATCTGTCCTAGACTTCTATTTGTTGGTAGGTTTTTGGTTACTGATTCAGTCTCCTTACTTGACTGTCCAGATTTTCTACTTTTTTATGACTCAGTCTTGATAGGTTGTATGTTTCTAGGACTTTATCCTTTTCTTCTAGTTTGTCAAATTTATTGGTACATTAATTGTTCATAGTGGGGCTTGCCAGGTGGCTGGCTCAGTGGTAGGGAATCCACCTGACAATGTACACGACATGGATTTTATCCCTAGATTGGGAAGATCCCCTGGAGAAGGAAATGGCAAACCACTTCAGTATTCTTGCCTGGGAAATCCCACGGCCAGTAGAGCCTGGTGTGTTACAGTTCATGGGGTTTCAAAAGAACTGGACATGACTTAGGGACTAAACAGCCACCATGGTTTTTCATAGTAATCTCTCATGACCCTTTGTGTGGTACCAGTTGTAACGTCTCCTTTCATTTACGATTTTGAGTCCTCTCTCAGTGAGTCTTGGTAAAGATTTGTCAATTTTATCTTTTGAATAAATCAGCTCTTCAGTTCAGTAGCTCAGTCATATCCAATTCTTTGCAACCCCATGAACTGCAGCACGCCAGACCTCCCTATCACCAACTCCCAGAGTCCACCCAACCCATGTCCATTGAGTCGGTGATGCCATCCAACCATCTCATCCTCTGTTGCCCCTTCTCCTCCTGCCTTCAATCTTTCCCAGTATCAGGCATTTTGCAAATGAGTCAGCTCTTCGCATCAGGTGGCCAAAGTATTGGAGTTTCAGCTTCAACATCAGTCCTTCCAGTGAACACCCATGACTGATGTACTTTAGGATGGACTGGTTGGATCTCCTTGCAGCCCAAGGGTCTCTCAAGAGTCTTCTCCAAACCACAGTTCAAAAGCATCAATTCTTCCGCACTCAGCTTTCTTCACAGTCCAATTCTCACATCCATATATGACCACTGGAATCAGTTCTTAGTTTCATTGAAATTCTGTTTTCTTTTTTCTATTGCATTTATTTCTGCTCTGTTATTTTCTTCTCTCTACTGACTAAGGTTTCTTTTTCTAGCTTCTTGAGATGTAGAATTACTTGCATGGGATTTTTATTTCTTCAGGTAGGCATTAGTATGAGCATTCCTCTTAGAACTGCTTTTGCTGCATCCCATCGATGCATGCATAGATGGTATGTTTTATTTCCATTTTCATTTCTCAAGATATTTTTGATTTCTCCTTTGACTCATTGGTTGTTCAGTAGCATACTATTTAATCTCCCCATTTTTTAATTTTCCAGTTTTCTTCTTATAATTGATTTCTAATTTCATACTCTTAGGGTCAGAAAAGATACATGATTGATTTCAGTCTTAAATTTATCAAGGTTTGTTTTGTCACATGACTTATGAACCATCTTGGAGACTGTTCCGTGTGCCCTAGAAAAGAATGTGTGTTCTGTTCTTTGTATATCTAAATCTATCTAATGTCATTTAAGGCCAACATTTTACTACTTTCTGTCTGGATGATCTAGCCATTGATGTAAATGGGATGTTAAAGTCCCCTGCTATTAATGTATTGTTCTATTTCTCTCTTTAGGGCCTGTTAATATTTGTTTTAGGGACTTATATGTAGCTCAGACAGTTAAGAATCTGCCTGCAATGCAAGAGACCTGTGTTCAATCCCTGGGTCAGGAAGATCCTCTGGAAAAGGGCATGGCAAACCCACTCCAGTATTCTTGACTGGAGAATCCCATGGACAGAGGACCTTGGCGGGCTACAGTCCATGGGGTCGCAGAGAGACACAACTGAGCAACAACCAGTGTTTGCTTTAACTGAGCTGCTCCTGTGTTTGGTGCGTGAAAGTGAAAGTGAAGTCGCTCAGTCGTGTCCAACTCTTTGCGACCCCATGGACTGTAGCCTACCAGGCTCCTCTGTCCATGGGATTTTCCAGGCAAGAGTACTGGAGTGGGTTGCCATTTCCTTCTCCAGAGGATCTTCCCAACCCAAGGATCGAACCTGGGTCTCCCACATTGTAGGCAGATGCTTTACCGCCTGAGCCACCAGGGAAATCAGTATTTATAATTTCATAAATGTTGGATTTATGTATCATTATGTCATGCCTTCTTTTATTACTCTTTAAAGTTTGTCTTGTCTAAGTATAGCTTCCCTAGATTTCTTTTGGTTTTCATTTGCATGGAACATCTTTTTCTGTTCCTTCACTTTCGATCTATGTATGTCCTTACATGAGAAGCCTCTTATGGCGTCATACAGATGATTCTTTTTTTTAATCCATTCAGCAACTCTATCTTTTGGATGGAGTATTCAGATTCGCCAGCAATTTGGGGAACTGCCTACAGCCTTACCACTCTGAATGCATCCATCTCATCTGAGCTCAGATGCTAAGCAGGGTCAGGCCTAGTTAGTACTTGAATGGAAGACCACCTGGGAATACTTGGTGCTGTAGACTTAAAAGGGTTGAGCCCTTGGGAGGACTCTGGTGGTGGCTTGGAGGCAAGAGCTGACAGGCATCATAATCTAAAAACTTTTATAGCAACTTAACAGAGTAATCTTATTTCTAATACATTTCTCATGTATTTATTTGACTTCATTTTTATTGTATCTTCAAAAAAGTATCAGGGTGTGCTGGATTGGGAAGGGAAAACATTGGTCCTTGACCACAAATAGAGTGTCACTGACCTAGAACACATCTAAGAAATGAAGTTCACTTGAACAAACAGTCTGATTGCAGCCCAACTACTTGTTGGGGCTGGGGGAAAGGGAGGAGAGACAGGCAATATGGTTGTGTACATTTACTACCCAATTTACTCCTAGGTTTTACTGGGCCTGCGTGATACCAGCGACTCCATCGTGGCCATTACTCTTCACAGCCTAGCAGTGCTGGTCTCGCTACTTGGACCAGAGGTGGTTGTGGGAGGAGAGAGAACCAAGATCTTCAAACGCACTGCCCCAAGCTTTACTAAAACTGTGGACCTTTCCCCAGAAGGTAAGATGATTAAAAGGTACAGTGTTATTGTCTTATTAGATTTTAAACATTATACAAGTAACACAGATTATATTCAAATGATACAGAGAATTAAAAGGAAAAAGTTCATTTCCCTTTTTCACCTCCTTCTGGGGCATCTATCTAAGGTAACCAATTTTATTGATTTAATGGAAATTCTTTCATCCTTTTTGTAAGCCCACAAAGACACAATGTATTTTAACACACACATAGATTTAAAAAAAAAACTATGCAGTTCCACAACTTGATTTTTTTCATGTAACAGCTTATCAGGGACCTGTTTCCAGGTCAATACATAACTACCTAATAATGTTTTATTGATAGCTGCCTAATATTTCATTGATTCATTCAGTGACTTCCCTCCCTGTTGATGGCTGTTGCACTCCTTTCTAAATTTCTTACTGAGTCAAAGAATATACAGAATATTTTACATCTTAATAGTGTCAGTTTCCAAGAACGCTGTAGTAGCTCTTAGTGACACCTTAGTGGTTTAAGTTCTAAGCAGTAATTTCTAGTCTTTATAGGCTGTAAAAGAGTAAGAATTTTGTATTGACAGCACCATTGCCTCTTTGCTCCTTTGTATAACCCTGAAGGATGATGGCCATGTTATGAAGCTCTGAAGCTCTGATTCAGTTCCCAGTGATCGAGTAGAAAGCATGGAAAGTTATTAGTAAAAAAGAACCGCCAGACTTTTCTCTAATTTTGCTGCCAAGAGAATTTTTAAAGCAACACTGACTCCCTCAAATTTTGAGTCAGTGCTTCCTTGGTGCTTGAGTCCGTTAGTGTAACCCTGAGGAGCTTCAAGAGGGTGATGTAGAAACTGTCGCCACCTCTTCAGCCATGAAACATCACACCAAACTGAGTGAGGTCTGTTGTTACCAGCTTTTCTTTCAGCAGAGCACACAAAGAGCAGATGAAGGGTTTATATTTCATACTAGAGGGATTTCTGGCCAGAGGAGAGGATATGCATAGTTTTGAGATAAGGGTTAGGGGCCAGTCTCTAGGGACAGCTTTACATGTTAAATTAACAGAAGTCCCCACTCCCAACAACTTTATTTATTGGATGGGGTTTTCTGGTTCTAGGTATTTTACATACTCTCCATTTGGATCACTCTGTAATCTGAATAGGAAACAGAAAAGGGCACCAAAGCATCAATAGCGGATAAGTTTTTATTAAAACAGATTTTCCTGAAAACTTGAATCCCACTGACTTGCCATGTTAGACTCTTCATCCAGGATGGCTGAGACCCTGGTAGCAGCTTGTGTTCCAGATTTACGGTAAAGAGAGGCCCTCGTCCTATAGGGCAGAGGGGCTGCTGGGAGAGGGGCGTGTGTAAAGGAGGTACTCTTAGATTTTTTTTCCTTCTGTTCTTATAGTTTACCTGCATGATCAGACTTAAGAATGAAGGCTGATACTAAGGTTTATGAAAAATGTACCTGAGGGAAATAAGTCTGCATGAACAAGAGTTAGGGAAGACAATGTAGAGAAGGGGACAATTTGTAAGAAAAATTAGTAGGTTTCAGCAGGAAGGATGGTGGTAGAAATACGCAAGAGGGTGGTGGGCTTGCAAAGATCAGACTAGGGTGAGGAGGGGAGGTGCGGCCTGTGATTACTCAGCCCAGGCCACCCCCTCATTTTCCTAAGGCAGAAGTAGTCAGAAATTTTGCTAGAATCCTTTTGACCCGTACTCATTCTTAAAAGTATGAACTTTCTAAAAAGTGCTCAAGACTACATTTTATTAAAACATTTTTCTTTTTCCAGTTGGGAGTTAAATGTCCATAACATAAAATTCACCGTCTTAAATATTTTAAAGTGTACAGTTTTGTGGCATTAAGTACATTCATATCCGTGTGCTTATACTCTTTATTCTTAAAAGGAAAGTAGAATCAAGTACAGTTTTAAGTCACCACTGAGATGTTTTTAAAGGCTGTTAACTTATAACTAGGTATCCTAAAGGCTTTCTCTCTCTATTCCAAATGCTTACCTAATGCTTGAATCCTTTGTTTACGACCATGTGGACATTTCCATAGTAGGTATGACTCTCTAAATATTTAGAGATGTCCTCTCCCAGCAGGTTATCTTTTATCTGTGTTAAATATACCCCTCCTCTTAACTGTTGCTCACCTAACATGTGATAGGAAAAGAAGCAATTTACTACTCTTTCATTTTTTGGAGTTTTTATTCATCTTCAGATTCTCCTGTGCACGTCACCTGCAGCCAGCGCAGTCAGAGCTTGCCAGTCATGAAGAACCCCTCCCCTGGCATACTCCCTAAATGTTTTTCTGGCAACATGCCCATCACCAGCAAGAAGCACATACCGAGAGATTACTACAGTGCTTTTCTACAGACAGGTAGATTTATTAAATTTACACAGCTGTTCCACTGCTTGGTGAATGTTTTCCTGAGTAATTAAAATTCTGAAACTAAAGGGCACTTTGGGACTATTGAGACTTAATTCTCTTATTATTTACAATTATGTAGTCAGCTTGGGTGCATCTTTTTTCCCTGGACTACAGGGTAAATACTTGTCTTTTCTTCGTAACTGGTGGAGACATTGCTTGCATTCTTTTTTGCACCAGATACTTCACTTTGGGGACTTTCCCCAAATAATATCAAAGTATGATAGTTCTGGAAGATGTTATCCGGTGTACCATGAAAGAGATCAGAGGAGTTCTGTGGTTAAGTAAGTTTGTGGGATTAAGCACACAGTCAGACCATACTACAAAGGACTTCATGACTTCACTGTGCTGCTGCTGCTAAGTTGCTTCAGTCGTGTCCGAGTCTGTGCGACCCCATAGACGGTAGCCCACCAGGCTCCCCCGTCCCTGGGATTCTACAGGCAAGAACACTGGAGTAGGTTGCCATTTCCTCCTCCAGTGCATGAAAGTGAAAGTGAAGTCGCTCAGTCGTGTTCGACTCTTCGAGACACCATGGACTGCAGCCCACCAGGCTCCTCCATCCATGGGATTTTCCAGGCAAGAGTACTGGAGTGGGTTGCCATTTCCTTCTCCTAATGAAAATCTATTTAAAATGAGGATATGTTAAAGTGAGGCAGCCTACTTGAGCATACAACACTTTCTCAAGGTATACACAATTAACATCTTGAGGGTATCAGTGCCTGGCTAGAACATTTTTGTATTTGTTATATAGTATGTTTGAGTATTTAGTAAAGAATTAGGTGCTCCAGTTAATTGTTGCTTGGTATGTGCCCATCAAATCACATTTGTTTACCTTGTACCTTGGTTGGTTTATGTTCTGCTGGGCTATATCACAGTTCAGTGCACCTGGGTTATTTCCAAGGAATTGGGTCTATACATTTCTTCAGTGTTAACTTTCTACTAAATATATTGCATGTCTTAACCAACATTTTATAACTCTTGTACGTATCCCCCAACAGATGGTCAGTTTTCTCAGCCTATCAAATTTCCCATCAATGGCATCTCCGAAGTGAAAATTACCTCAGGAGACAGTGAAAATTTCCCATCAAGTTCAAAAAAGTCTGAGGAGTGGCCTGACTGGAGTGAGCCTGAGGAGCCTGAGAACAAAACTATCAACATAGACGTTTGTCCTGCAGATCCCCGCGCAGTGGCCCAGTCCCCGCTCACTAACCTGAATGCAGAGGAGGAGCCTTGGGATGACTTTGAACCTGGCAGCTTAGATGCTGAAGTAAACCTGGAAGGTGGAATGATGGCCACAAGACCTGTCACCTCAGGGGAGCAAAAGGCCACTCCTGTTTTGCCTTCGAAATCAAGCCTACCCCAAAAGACCAGTCTTGCACAAAGCAGGGATGACCCAGGCCAAACCAAGCCACCGAAAGTGTTGTCACAAGAAAGGCGCCTTAAAGTTCCATCAGAACTGGGTTTAGGAGAGGAGTTTACCATTCAGGTAAAAAAGAAGCCAGTGAAAGACCCAGAGTTGGACTGGTTTGCTGATATGATCCCAGAAATTAAGCCTTCAGCTGCTATTCTTATTTTGCCTGAACTGAGGACAGAAACAGTGGTTCCCAACAAGGATAATGTCTCATCAGTGATGCACTTTTCCTCAAAATTTGCTGCAGCAGAAATTACTGAGGTGAGGATCATTAAATTGTGTTATTAGTTTACATATTTCCCTCTCACAGGCAGCAGTTATACTGTCCCATTTATAAAGAAAAAAAAATACACTCTTTCCCAGTGAGAGAAGACTGATGTCCACAACTGGTTTATTAATGTGATCAGAAAATGAACAAAATCAGTTCCTGTCAATGGCATCTTTTCTTCTTCCTAGGAAAATGTATTAATGGAAGTGCTTGGGCTAAGTGTTAAATAGTCCTTGTGAAACTTTTTTTTTAATGCTGTGATTTTGTAATAGCAGAACCAAAGTGACCCTACTTTTCATGTTTCTGTTATAGTAAATTATGTATGAAGAAATGTATTCTGGCATCGAAAGACATGTGTTGGGCCCCTTTTAAATACCCAATCTTTCAAATCTGAATGTGACTTGTTTCAGCAGGTTGCCCTTGTTTGCTCTCTTTCGTTGCAGGGAGAGTCTGCAGGCTGGGGGGAAGATGGTGATCTGAACTGGGACGATAACAGCTGGTGACAGTGGCTGCAAGTCACTTCTCAGGAAAAAGGATTTCTTTAAAACAAAGAAAAAATCAAACTAATACCTCAGGAGCAGGCACTGCAGATGAGAAAGCCCCAAAGCATCCTGTTCTCATGCCAGGAGCTCTTTATCCAGTCTGCCAATGAAAGTGAGAGGAGACCTGGCTTGCTGGCGGAGAGCCCTGGGCAGTGCAGAGGTTCACAGCCCTTCTCAGAGGAAGAGCCTGTGCGTCTGACGGAGGCCAGTTTCTGTGAAGAGCAAGTGGCTGTGGAAAGGTGGAACTTACTGCTTTCTTCCAGAGCAATTCTGGAAGTAAAGAAAATAAATACAAAAATTCAAGCTGATTAGCTTAATTCTGTGCCATTTCTTTGTCAGAAGAGTAAACTCTATTATGGAATACAACTTACTGAAAATCTTTTAGCTATAAAGTATATAAATGATTTTAAATTGCTAAGGTTTCCTTAGGCAGCTTACTTATTTGTTTACAGAGGTACTATCTGAGCGAGTGGCCCTGTGGAGACCTGGGCAGTTACCAACTGTTCCACTTGTATTACCTTGTACCAAAGTCCTTAATGAGAAATATCCCCCACAATCCTGCTCTCTAAATGTCCATAAATAAAGACTTATTTTCACTATATTCAACTTCAGAAAAGTTTTATGTGTTAGACCATGTACAGATATGTCAATATTTTCATTTATAAAATGTACTGTAGGGTAACAAAAAAATCATTTTCAACTCATTTACCTGGTTGACAAAATGGTCTAGTCCACTAACTTCACCTTAGCGTGCCTGACGTTTTAGCTTATCAACCCTTTCCTGAAGTGTCTCCATTTCCATCAGGAGCCAGTCTGGAGGAGGAGACTTCTGGAGCAGCAACTCGATCGCCTCCAAGGCCGCTATTGCTGCCTGCAGTGCTGATCTGTACTCATCTTCTGCGGGGAGCTCGTGACGGGCTCTTTTCACACAAGGCTGGCAAATGAGAAAAACATGTAATGCCATGATCCCCATTCCACATAGAACTTTCCTTTTGGACTAAAGCTTACAAGGACAAATTCTAAAATTATAAAGTTTTACACGGAAATTTTATTCTAGTCTTTGGCTCACAGGGGTAGGAGACCCCTGCCCCCACCTTCATCTGGAGAGAGACATGAAGGCAGCGTTGATTTGCAACAGGGATTCAGGGTGCTACCACGACTGATGCTCAGGGTCCGAGGAAACGAAGAGGTGCTGCCTCGTCCAGTGAATCCGGGTGAGTGTTCTTTAGCCATATAATCTGTCCTTACAAAAAAGCCCTAAGTATGAATTTTTTTAAATGCCCTTTTCTTTTTAATGCTAAGTTTATAATGATGCTTTCACTGCACCAGAAAGAGGACAAAGGGTTAGAGCCATACAGTTTTTAAAATCATTGTCTTCCTAAAGATGGTCGTAATATATAAATTCTCTAGGGCTTATTTATACCACTGATATATTTAACTTTGTAGACTTAAGGCATAAAAGTTAACGTCTTCAGTTCAGTTCAGTTGCTCAGTCGTGTCTGACTCTTTGCGACCCCATGAATCGCATCACGCCAGGCCTCCCTGTCCATCAACAACTCCCGGAGTTCACTCAAACTCACGTCCATCGAGTCAGTGATGCCATCCAACCATCTCATCCTCTGTTGTCCCCTTCTCCTCCTGCCCCCAATCCCTCCCAGCATTAGAGTCTTTTCCAATGAGTCAACTCTTCGCATGAGGTGGCCAAAGTACTGGAGTTTCAGCTTTAGCATCAGTCCTTCTAAAGAACATCCAGGAATCCTTTAGAATGGTCTGGTTGGATCTCCTTGCAGTCCAAGGGACTCTCAAGAGTCTTCTCCAACACCACAGTTCAAAAGCATCAATTCTTCGGCGCTCAGCTTTCTTCACAGTCCAACTCTCACATCCATTCATGACCACTGGAAAAACCATAGCCTTGACTAGACGGACCTTTGCTCGCAAAGTAATGTCTCTGCTTTTCAATATGCTATCTAGGTTGGTCATAACTTTCCTTCCAAGGAGTAAGTGTCTTTTAATTTCATGGCTGCCGTCACCATATGCAGTGATTTTGGAGCCCCAAAAAATAAAGTCTGACACTGTTTCCACTGTTTCCCCATCTATTTCCCATGAAGTGATATGTTTTGAAAACCAATTATTATTAGGTTTTTAAGAGTTGTAACTTATATTTACCATTATGGATTGCCATTCCAAATATACTATTAGTGCTCAAACAATTTTGAATATCCTTAGAAATGTCAGATTTCTGCCTTTTGATAGATGTAATTTCTGGACTGTGATGAATGAGGCAAAGGAGCAAACTAAACATTTAAGAAGGTATGTGAATCAGTTTTCTTCGGTGGTTCAAAAACGACTGCATTTGTAGCATCACTGGTACAAAGACATAACTTTTCCAAAGGTTACTGCAAATAATTTAAAGTTATATTAAAAGTATATTCAGTATGATGTTTAAAACTTTTTTTGGAGTCCCACCTCTGTTCTCTGTGTTGTTAGCCTTCCAGAAAGAAGAAATGTGATTTTTAAGAGAGCAGCTACCATAAAACAATTTCACATGTCTATTCTGTATGAGGCAAAGAACCACACTAGTTTATGTTTTACTTTTGTAAGTAATAAAGCAAGTTTTTTATTAAAGCTTGATCCACAGTGAAGAGCAGTCCATACCTGTAAAGATGACATCTTTGTTTCTTCTTGAGTAACTTTAGCAAAAGGCTCCCAGAAAGTACCTTTTTCCTGTTTGATACGTTCCACTCTCGCAGCTGTAGTTTCATCTACAAACCCTGTCTGCCAGAGATCATAAAGAACCAAGTAAATACCAACATTAGCACTCTCAACTCATTATCAAAACGGTGTGATACTCAATGAAAAGACCTGTGTGTATTAAATTCCGAATGCTTAACTACAAGGCTCAGCTTGTGAACCTGGCAAACTGTGGAAGTAAGTTGGACTCATCTGTAAAAATTATCCTCATTGTGATTTGGGTAAAAATATTTTAGAGTGTACGCCTTCCCTACAGGGGAAAAAAAAAAAGATCATCTGCTAGCCTTTCCTGAATAGGGTGAGAAATTTTTTAAAGAACCATGTACACACACTTACTTACATCCAGCTTATATGTAATATATGCATATATACAAAAAAGAGACATAGTCCACTTCAGTGAGATAGCCTTAAGAAAATTAAGTACTTAAGCATAATTCACTTTATCCTAGTATTCTAAATTTGTGGTTTAACTGTTCTATTAGTTTCAGTTAACCTTTAACTTACATCCTACCACTGTCCCCAAGTAAGTTTCAAAGCTCACAGAAAATATGAGAACCACTATTTGGAAAAGCCCTGATTGGATTATGGTGGTGAATATGACCCTCTTGGGTCTACAATTCCACGTGTGAGTCTAATGATGGTGAGTTACTGGTTAGGGATCCCGTGTGAGTCTAATGATGGTGAGTTACTGGTTAGGGATCTGCATTCTTTTTCTCTGGGCCTGGATGATCAATGCTGCAGTATCCCAGACTACAGCCAGAGTGACCCAAGTGTTTCACTTCTGACCTGCAGTAAGGTCCCAACTGCTTAATCAGCTAACAGGATATTCAACCTGGCAATAATTTTTTAAAAAGTAACATAACAAAATATGTTCTGCTACTTGGATGCTATACAAATAAAATACCTTCTCCAAAAAGGATACAACTTTTTTCTTTGTTTCTTCAGAACTGAGACATTGTGGAACTATCTCTTCATGAGTTGTTCCCTATTAAAAGATTGATAAAATTAATTTCAGTACATTTTAATAACCTGCAAAAAGAAGTACATAAGTTTTAAGAGCTGCTTTAATTAAAAATGCAACTTTAAAAGAAAAATCGCTCAAAATATAATAAGCTCATAGTTATTTGAGGGTGCACAAGTATAAAGTTGTGAGCTATAATGATTTCTGCCTAATCATCCCAACATTTTTTGGGTCCCATTATGATGAAGGACTATACAACTGTGGCTAAGAGTAAAAGCAGCCCAGGGCAGGGTTGCCTTCTCTACAGAGCTGAGCTAAGAGGTCTGTGTTCATCAACTTAGCTCCCATGAAAGGTTGAGATGAAATATATTATCATTCAACCCCAAATAGCATCTGAATTAGGACACCTAGTCTGAATGCTTGTTCTGATCATTACTACTGAGGACTTTAGGAAAATCACTTCCCTTCTCTGGCCTTCATTTTTAGATCCTATAAAACAGAAGGCTAGTAATATCTCCTCCAGAAATTTTATGGCTAAGATACAAAAAGCAGCTCTATACATGTTTTTGGAATATTTTGCAATATCAGAAAATGTTTTAGACATCATTGTGATAGACTGGCCTTCTAATTAATTACCTCAGCAAACTGAGTAAATGCCTCTAAGGAATGTTGTTCTAGTAGCCAGTTCCTGTCAGCTAGCAGTGAAGCAAAAACAGAAGGCAGGCTGGGCAGAATTCTGTCCTACAAAGAAAACCAAACCTTATTAGAGGAGAACCTGAGCAGAGTACATTCGTCATCAGTTTTCCATAATCCTGTCCCAGGGAACACAATAAAACATGTTAAATTGTGTCCCTCCTTTGCTGTAAGCCCCACTGCCTTTGTGTTAGCTCTCCTATCAAATGTGCTTCCAGCTGGGGGGTGTTCGCTTCCCATTTCCCCTGTTCTGGAGATGCCTCCTCGGGTACCTGCCTGGTTTGCTCCCTCAGCATCAGGTGTTACCCATGTCACTACGGTGAGGACTCCAGTGACCAAGTCTGATTTGACTCCACTCCCATGTATACATTCTTTCTTCCCCTTCTCTTGCTTTATTTCTCTCCATAGCACTCAACACCAATTTAGTCCTTTTCCTATATCCCCACTTTAGTAGTCTGTTGCTTCTCAACAGGCTGAGGGTATTTATTAGTTTGATTTACTGAATACTGAATCCCCAGTATTAAAATAGGGATTAAAATAGCACCTGACATACAGCAAGAACTTAACTTTTTCTTGAATGAATAAATGAATCAATATCACATGGGTTAAATGCCTCTCATATGCTGATGAATTCCCCCAAATTTCTTTAGATCTTAACTTCACTCTGGGAATATGTAAGGTAATTTCTGCTTTTATTAAACATTTGTTCCATAGGTTCTGGGCCCATTAGGGTCCATGGCTACGGCACTGATGAAGCAGAATTTCAGAATATATTTACATTCATTTTATGCTAAAAAGATAGCTCAAATGCAAGTATCTTTGAATACTTCTATCCAGAGAGTTGAAAAGAAGCTGTCAAGTCTACACTTACCTCAAGAAACACAACTTTACATGATGAAAACCAACAGTATGGTATTGTCTCCCTTTGAACAAGAGAGCCCTTTACAAACTAACCAGTTCAAGTTTTGGTTTCAAGGTTTTATTTAACATGTACTGAGAAAACATTCATCGTATTTTTGCCCCACTTACATAAAAAGTTCTCAGCACTGAAATCTTCATAGTATGACCTAGAAGTAGGGGAAAAATGTCAAGTGTCTAGAATTGTCTTAACCACAGTAATAAGGAAGGAAAAACTCAATTTAGGAGGAAGACTTCTTTTTGCTGAAGCATGTCTTAAGATTCAGTAGAAGTGTATCACCAGGCCTTTACGGTTTTATAAATAAATATTTGTCAACTATATATACTTCGCAAAATTTTCAAAAATATCTTCTAAAAAAACAAATAGGCTCCCTTTAGTGGATATAGAAACCAAGAGAATAACTGATAAATCACCCAGTTTCCTCACTATACATTGTTCCCTGGAAGACATATTTTCCTTCCTTAGGAACTTTGTATGCTAGAACCCAACTATCATAAATCTTACTGTGGCCAGTTCTATAAATTATTTGTATGTCAACATATATTTTTCTAAAAATAAATGACTTGAGTTCTACTAAGACAGTCACCTTCTCTTCACAAAATAGTTTTTCTCCAATTATCATTTGTCAGCAATCCACAGAATTCCAGCAATTAAAGCCTGAAAATCCCTCAGTAATTATTAGAGGTTTTGTTAACATGGGAACAACAGGATTAAGAGAGTATTACCTGGATAGTTTGAGGTATAAAAAGTTTTCCCAGAGAAGAGAGAAAATCCAGAAATGCCAATCGAACATGGTCAGGAGGCTCCAATTTAAGCAGTGACGTCTGCAAAGTTATGACCTGAAGGTGCAAAGACCAAAGAATAGTTACAAGCAGTTATAAAACAAGTGCTTTGTAGAGACATGACTAAGATTTTGATGGGTATGCAGGACAGGAAACAAAACCAAACCCAGGACAGTCAAAGATTCTACAAAGCCTATATATACTTCACAGGTGGAATTTGAATAAAATAATAAAATCACTCATTCAGTTACTACCACAATATTAGTCTTACCAACCATTGAAATAAATTAAAAATGCATGTGTTTCTGAAAAACAATACACCAGCGTTCTTCCTTTAAATCTTTAAAAATTATTTTGTATTTTAATTTCTAGAGGGAGAAGTTCATTCTTTAAACATGGATTGGCAAACTTTCTGTAAAGGGCCAGATGGGCTTGTTCCTTGTTGCACACACACACACCCACACACCCCCACACCCCCCACACACACACCTTTAAAAATGTAAAGAATTTTCCTTAGCTATGCTGAAAACAGAAGAGCAGAACCTAGTCAGGAGGCCATAGTCTACCTGGTGTAAAGGACACTGAGATAGTCTCTATGGCAGCAATGTCTCAATGAATAATTTACTTATGTTGACATTTTAAAATGTTATTTAGGATTTTTTTTTTTAAAAGGTAGGTACAATTACATCAAAACTATCAGTATTTTTCAAAAAAGATTAGAATCTTCAGAATCAACATATTTGAGTCAATTATTTTACTATATTCTCTGTAAATACATATATAGTAACTAAAAATATACCTAATTAGTAAACATTTTTTTTAATTTTAATTGGAGGCTAGTTACTTTACAATATTGTATTGGTTTTGCCATACATCAATGCTAAGTTCTTCATGTACACAACCAAAACCAGAGCTACTAAAAACAAGGTGTTGCTAGTCTCACTCTCTGCAATATGCTGTAACTTCCTAAATAGAAAGGACTAACTTTACCTCAGAAGTTTTTATTTCTTAAGTGACAGTAAGCTTAAACCAACTGAATTAGGGGATCAGGTCTGTCTATTATGAACTCATTCCAAATGCTCAAATCACTTCAGGTAACATGAAGGCCTTCTCCCCTTTTCCCTCTTTCCATCACTTAGAACCACCCAAAGTGAGGCATACCTGAGGCCTACAGTCCATGGGGTCCCAAAGAATTGGACAGGACTGAGTGACTAACACAACTTCAACAACAGCTTCTGGCATACCTTTGAAAATGCTATGAAGGCAGGGTTCCCAGGTGAACTGACTCCTAACCTCAGGGCTTCCTAAGCAGTTACCAGCAACAAAACAGGTCTGACTATTCAGTATCAAAGAGATAAGAGAATAGATAGCTTGCCCACTATTCTTACCTGACTTATCAGCTGAGGATCTAAAGCTTGAATGAAAAATCCCAGCAATGGAAGTAAAAGGCTGAGTGTCTGCTGAACATAAGGTTGACCTATTACCTTAAATAAGAAGCACAAAATAATTCTGGTGAAAATTTTCCATTACATAAGACTAGCAACATTCACATTTATTATATTCCAGGAAATATGCTAAGCACTTTATATTTATTACTTCACTTATTCCTTATAACTCTACGAAGCAGGTATTATTACCCTCACTTTACTACTAAGAAAAAGGCGTAGAGAGGTTAAATAATTTCCTCTAGACACACAGTTAGGAAAAAGTATAGCCATGTTCTAAACCCAGATTTAATTCAGATGGGCATCTCATTATTTTTATCTGTCTCAGAAAAAGCTTGCTTATTCCTTAGTCTTCTTAAAATTCTCCTCTCCAGAACTCTTGTTTCTATTATAAGCTTTATCACCAGGAAAGATCCTCAGTGAATATTTATTGAATGATTTAATGAGGATCAGGGGAAATAACTTGTTGAAGCTAAAATGCTACAACAGTGAAATCTAACCATATACATAAACTTTAATGATAAAATATCATCTGCAAAACCATTTCTGTTATTTCACAAATGTGAATGGTGCCTTCAACTTCCACTGACTGGGACACCCAGATAAGTATTTCAACTTATCAATAGTTAGATATTTAACTAAATATGATTTTCAAATTATAATTATCTGCGGGACATACATCATTCTAATTCTAGCCTGATTTTGGCTTTTCTGGAGAAGAGGAATACAAGTTAGCCACATCCATTTACTTGCCCCTTCTACTATTAAGCCAGACCACTCTCACACTACTCAAAAGATTTTATAAAAGAACTCCAGAATCACAGAAACAGGCCATAGCAAACAAAGAAAGAAGAAAAAACAGTAGAAGAAATTTTAAAAAAAAAGGGTCCAACTGGTCTTGAATAGTAGCTAGACTGTCACAGTCACTTCACTAGTTTCTAGTTTTATTAATATAATTCTATCACACTTAAACAGAACTGGCTGAAAGAGTAAAAGTAGGTATTTTTAAGTTCTAATCACAAGTGCTACCAAGAACCTAAAGTAATTACATACATTTTACTCTGTATGGAAATTTCATTCTCTTTTTCAATATTTTATTTGTTCTTCAGCAGAATGATTACAGTTGCTTTCCTTACCAGTTTAACGTTTAAAAGAATTGAAAGCTGACTTCCAACTTCCTTAATTGCCGTTTTCTGCCCCATATCCAGAGCTTCACCTGAAGAATTACATACAGCAAGCAGAGCAGAGAGCGCTGTGTTCTAAAGGCGAGACACAGGGAAAGGACTTGAGTGTAGACATCAGTCTAAAGGAGCTGGAACCCAATTACCTGCAGGTTTTGAGTTACCTCTAACTCTTCATAAAAATACTAGAAGTGTATTTCTAAGACCGAAAGCCATCTTTTCAGCGATGTCTTAATACATGTATTATGTTGACCAAATAAGATTTAAGATGTTATAGAAACACTCAAATTTTTGGCCAACCAATATATTTTGTTAAAACGACTTTTCCTTATACACCGAAACATTTGCTTCATTTTCCTAAAAAATTTTTTTTTCCTTTTAGGTTGAAAATTTAACAAAATGGAAACTATATGGTCAAGCTAACTCATACTATTTATCAACTAAATTTTTTTCACATTATGTACTTAGCAACCTTTTAAAGTTTACTAAATTACGGTTGCTGTTGTTGTATAATTAATCTTTAAAAATTTTAGCAACACTGCATTTAATAAACAAATATAGTACCTAAATACACTATTTAGAATTTAAAACAAAAGATAATTTTTCCTGGATTCACTCTTAATGATATGTCAAATATCTGTCTCTCTGACTGGCCAGGAATGGGGTTGGTTGGTGTGTGGTAACAATCAGTACTTTTGCCCTTCATCCATTATACTTCAACAACCACACTTAATTTTATGTGATCACCACACAGCTTTTAACTTATGATTTACTTATTTCCTTTTTACAATAAACATTAAATAACTTGCTGATCTAGTTTTGGTCATACAGTAAAGATCTGTTGAATTTTAGAAAATAGGTGCTTTTATTTTATCTAATACAAAAGTTTTTGTCTTTACTATAGAAATTTGTGTATAATGAATACAAAACCTGAACAATCTCACCATCTCCTAACTAGGTCTTGAATAGCTTTCTTAAAATAAAGGCACATAGAAATATTTCCTTTCAATATATGTAAATGTTTTAAATTATCTTGATGATTACAGTCAAATGCCACTATGTAATAGAGTATCAGAACATTTACACTCAGTTTAGAAATATAAGTCTCAAGAAAACCCTGAACTCAATTTAAAATTGCAAATAAACTCTCACCCCTTTGAATGCTCTGTGCCCATCCTTGCTTGATTTGTCTCTTATCACAAACTGATATATAATATGTATCTAAGTTTTACATATATATATATGTATATATATGTTACTTCTTTGTCTACAGCTAAAGAATGTAAGTCCATGAGAGCAGGAATTTTTGTTGGTTTTGTTCTTTGGTATATTTTTTATCTCCAATGCCTAAATCAGAGCTTGGCACATATAAGCACTCAAAATATGCTGAATGAATGAATGAATGAATGAATGAATCAAAGAATGTGCAAATGAACACCAAACAACATGTACTATATTCAGTTTTTTAAATTATATTTTGACTTATAGATCAACTTTTTTATTTCATTATTTTAAGAGGGAGCATTCTAAACAGAAACGTGTATAAAGACTCAGAAGAGATTTGCATAAAATGAGGGTTGTTCAAAAAGAATCTTCTCTATCAAATCTAGAAATATGTCAGCAAATATACTACAAATATTTTATAATGTGTTCCACCCTCCCCTCTCATATTTACATCAATCAAGATAACAGCACATTTCTCACAGACTCTTACAATGTAAAAATATGAAACTCTTGCTAGATTCTAAGAGCACAAGCTGTTTCTTTTTAACACATCCCCAGTAACTAAAGCAGCTTTATAAACAGCTACAGAATGAATCAAGGCCATCATAATGCACTCACCAGAGACTCAAGTTCTTCCAGCGTGCGGTTACTGCCTAGCCACTTCATACACCATGCAATACCTGCTCTGCTGACCTCAAGTGCAGTTTGTTTCCTAAGCTCAGCAGGTAATGCCTGAAAGGAAATATGCTGCCACAGAAGCAGATTTTCTGTTTCTTTTGGGGGAAATTTCTGGATAAACTCCACCTGAAATTAATTGTTAAAAAAACAAGAGTCACATAAGACAGTCTAGTGAACTGATACACCAAAGCTAAGTATTAGCGTCCACATTTAATTATTTTTTTTTAAAGTTCTTGGGATTTCCCCTGGTTGTCCAATGGTTAAGTCTCTGACTCTGCACTTCCAGTGCAAGGGGAGCAGGTTGGATCCCTGGTAGGAAAACTAAGATCCCACATGTTATGTGGGTGGTACGACAAAAAATAATAGTTCTTAACTGCATAACAGTATCACCAGGTACCAGATCAATGTAGCCTAAGTGAACATGCATTTTAGTTATTTTTGTTTTTGCATTTGTTTCCAAATTGAAAAACACAGGTTAAGTGGAACACTATATAAATGCATTAAGAAATATTAAATAATGTATTTCATTATTAGTCATGTCAGCTATTTTAAATGCTTCTACCCAATAAGTCTATTTCTTCCTAAGAATCGGTGTACTCAACAACTTGGACTGTAATATTCCAAAATACACCAACAAGATTGATTTAGCCAACTTTTGCGGCTTACTACTTAGCTATCACAGAGAAGCAAAGGTCAGAGGTTCAGTTTTCCAATGGGCTAGCCAGCTCTGCTCTACTTTAGACAACATATGGAACTCATTTGCAAGTGTTCAGAACAGTATGGTTGGAAAAACAATTCTACCACTGAAATAATTCAAAGTGTTTGCCAGGTTAACAGAAAAACAATACTGTTCTAAAATGCCATGTTAATGGGCTAGATAAAAATGGCAAACAAAAGTTATTTTAAGAAAGAGCTAAACTGTTTAAAATCAGTTTCTGGTAGAAAAACTGCAAAAGCAATGGGTATACGCTAGGAATATTGATGTAATTTTTAAGAAGAATAATTCAATTTACGAATATCCAAAGTCTACTTGCTGAATGAAAGAAAAAAAAATTTCTTACATCAAAAATGAGAAAAGAAAAAACATTCCACTATATTAAATTTGACAGAGAAACTCTTTACATTATATATCATATTTATATTTGAATTTTATTTGTTTGGAGAAAATACTTAGCTGTCAAAACAAGGGAGAAATTACATGGCTATTTTCTGGGACAGCTGATAAAGCCAGAAAAATGGATCCCTTCATGAGCTATGCATCTATTACAACAGGCAGCTTTACTCATGAAACCAAACTGCATCAGGAAAGCCAAGAGAACTGTGCCAACTAACATCAATTCAAACAAGACCTTTCTTTATAATAAAGTCCAGTGAGTGAATGAGTTCCCTTTCCAAAAATAGAATTATAAATAATAACACCCTGGACAACATAGGTAGGTGTTGCCAAGATCTGTTACATACAAAGACTGATTTATTTATTTACTATTCTGGGTTTGAAAACCTTGGCCTCCATACAGTTTTCAAGATTTAAAACTGCTAGTGCTGACAGTTCACAAGGAGTGAAATATAAGGGGATCTAACGTGCAGAGCACATGACTTCCCTCCTTAACACTGAGAGAAAAATACACCAGTGGGCTTAAAATGCAAATATATAAAGTAATCTTTCCTTTACATGAAAATGGTAGCATAGCTGCTAATGTGCTTCAACCAGACCATACTAATATCCTTTCCCCCCAGGTAACCTCAGGAAATAAAAAAAGCATATTTCCTAGGGTAAAAGGGAGTAAGGAGGCAGAGGCAATATCACAGCGGAGGCCTCTGAAGCAGCTGCATGAAAACCAGCTAAAAACAATACAGGAGCCACAGAAAGAGCACAGACTTGGGAGCAAAACAGATCTTATCTGAATCGTAGCTCAGTCATTTATTATGTGTGAGCTTGGAGAAGGTCTTTAATTATCCTGAGTTATTGAATCTTCATCTGTGAAATGGACATGATAACATATCATCTATCCCACAAGGCTGAGGTAAGGATTAAAAGAATTAAAGTGCCTATTACAAAACCTGGTCCATAGTATAGTCTGAAAAAATACAGGTTTCCCTGCTGCTTCCTTTAAGATGCTGGATCATGTCTTAAGAGAAAAGGAAAAAGAGATGACATGACATGACATGACAGAAGAACTAAGACTTGTTAAATGCTCACCTGATGCATATATACACTGTATCTCCTTGAGTCTCACAACTGCCATCTAAGTAATAATACTTCAATTTTAGGATTAACTAACTCTCCCAAGGACTGTCAGAACAGGAATTCAAATTCAGGTTTCTCCCTTAATGTTAAGTGTTATACAGTAACTTGAACACAGCAGGAAAAATCGGTATTTGATAAATGAAGTAAATGAAGGAAAATGTTACAAGTAACCCCTCATTTATCCATAACTTCATATCTGATAGTTGCAATTATTTGGAAATTTCAAAATAAACTGAGAAGTATGTAAGAGATCTCTAAACATACACTAGAGTTTGTTATAACAAACCTTCTAGAACTCACTTGGGGCTAATTCATTCTGAGTTGTATTAGCCTAAAAGTTTAAATTTCTCAACTCTGGGAAAAGAATTTTATTTCTATAAAGTGAGAAAATGGAGGCTCTCTTCCAAATCACACTTCTTCAGGAAGGGCCTGCCAGTTAAACAGGGCTTCTAGGAAGAACCATATACCAGGAACCAAGAGTATGACCTTTAAAGATAGGGGAGTGGAAGGTAGTAAAATTGCATTTGGAGCAGACAACTCTTCAGGAGTTTTAGAGCATGAACAGCAACCCTAACATGTTTCCTGGAGGGCAATGAGGTGGGCCTGCTGTGCTTTTCTGCCTTGGAGACACCTAAGGAAGAGGGCCAGAAGGTCAGTGTGGCTCCTCGCTGCCCTGCTATCCTCTCTTGGAGGGAAAGCAGGCATGGACTTGGGGTAAACACTCTGGTCAGAAATAACTCAGCCTTTACTGAGTAGCCTCTAAACTCGGCACTATGCTAAGTATTTCGTATATATTATCTCTAAATCCTTATGAAAATTTTCAAAATAGTTACACATTTCTGTCACTTTGTAGGCAGGGCAACAGTTTCAGAAACAATGACTTGCCCAAGGTCATATCAAACCAGGAGTCACACCAAGGCCTTTAACCCACTTCACTAACGTAGTGTTTCCCCAGTTTGTATCCATGTCAGAATCATGTAGGAATTTAATAATAACAAAAACAAGTTACTGAGCCTCACCCAACAGCCACCACTCCACACCCATTCTATTCACAGGCTTAGGTCCTGGAACCTGTATTTTATAAAAAGCTCCTAAGAGCTCCAAAGTGACTAATCCTAGGGACTATATCAGGCTACCAAGGTTCCTGTAACTGGAGAATCTCCATCACACAGAGCTTGTCTTCCTCACAATGGCAAACAACATACTTACAATTTTCCCCAGAAAGTTCAACTTGTTTACTTTGAAAAAGATAAAGATATTTTCATTTACAGCATAAGTAATAATCTAGCTCTTCAAAATAAGTTAAAGGGACAGGGATATAGAACCATTTCATTCCAAGTATCTTAAATGTATGAGAAGTAAGAAGAAAGAAGACAGAGTTAGATGTACTCAACCTCCACCTACTCCTCCGCCATCTTGTTCTCTCAGAAGACAGAGTTAGAATGATTATCTGTAACTTGCAGTAAAGACACTGACAAGGACTCTCTCCTTGACCAATCTTAAGTCAAGCTCTTCTTAGCTCTCTTCTTGAGAAGCCTTTGACCCTGGGCTTGTATCCATCTTTTCTGGGACTTGAATTATCCAGTTTTAGCAAGAATCATAACTAAATTTAGAAAGAATCCCTCACCCTTAGTATCTGATCATCCTGGTCTGTGTTCAGCAAGAATCTGGTCAAGCCAGAATGACCCCCTTACCTCTGATGTTTCCTTTTAGGAATTTTTATCCACAAGACTCCTACCCTGCTTCTTGACCCTAGATTCACACTAGTCTATGCTGTATTCAGAACTGAGCCCAGTTCTACACTGAAATCTCTTCTCTCCTATTGCAACAGCTCTGAATAAGATCTGTTTTTATCACTGTAACTTGATGTTAAAGTATAGCTCTGGCTTCTCTTTAACATCAAAATCTAAACCCACCTAAAAGCAATAAGCAAAGCAATCAATACATTAAAAATTTACATTCAGATGTTAACATTTACATGTAGAATAAATGGGAGTGAAAAAGCCTTCAAAAATATCTGAATCCAATTCTTAGCAGCTGCTCAAAGACAGTGACAAAGATGATATCCTTGCCTGTTGGGGTGGGGCCATGAAGAAGAAGAGACGCCTCAATAGTATTGATAGGTTGGTGAGCTGATAACATTCTCCAGGGCAAGATTTTATCTGGGAAAAGAGAGGAAAGAGAGCAGAGATCAAGAGACTTAAAATCATAGCTTTTATAAGCCAAAATAAAACAACAGCTCTTTCTGGGAAATAACATGGAATTTTAATTTTTGATTTGGTACTTTCCTCTAATTTTTTCTCTTCCATGAACCTAGATTACTTTTGTAATATGGAAACAATTTTGATATATTTAAAAATAATACTTTGGAATTTCTAATTACCATCTTGATTATAACTTGATATGTTAATCCCCCTACTGAAAGATAACTTGTGAAATTTTTTTAAGTCTAAGCACAAAAGTGCAAAGGTGAATATAACTGTAAGATGGAAGCATCATTAAAAGAATTTAAAATTCCTATCATAATGTGCTAGGAGAGCTGATATTTAAAGTAGTTATGATACAAATAACATAAAAGTCACTGTTTTGTGTAAGATGTGATGAGGATTTAGAAAAAAATTGGGTAAGCACTCCAGACCATTAGCCACGGAGACATGGATGTCAGCTGCCTGGTTATCATGCACCTCAGTGAACTTAGTCTACAATATCCTTATAGGGTAAACCAAGAAATATATGAAACAAAACACAAAAGACACATGGCCCACATAAAATCTTATCAAAATCCAGAGACTAAAAACAAAACAAACCAGTCATGCCCAAGCAAAAGAAGATCAACACTGAAAAGATTAACATAAGTCATCATTAACTTTCTCTTTGTATCTATTCACATTACTTCATTACCCAAAAGGCATTAATTACTATCACATTTAGTCCCTCTCAGAAAGAGATACATCAAAATCAAGAGTCAGAATGTCTAAGTCATATTAGAGAGGGCGTTGGGGCAGGAGAGAGGGGCCCGGGAGAGGGAAGAAGGAAGCAAGAGTAAGAACAACTCTGGGTAATCCACATTAAGGCTAACTCTTATTCTCTACTTTGTATTCAATATTAAATTTATCCTAAAACAACCTAATTTTTCTTCCCCAGATCAATGAAACTCCAAAAAATTGAAAATATGAGACAATTTCCCCAGTATTATAATCTTTCTAATATATCTTTCTCAATAGCATCAACATTGAAAGTGAAAGTGTTAAGTCACTTGGTCGTCTCTGACTCTTTGCGACCCCATGGACTGCAGCCTGCCAGGCTCCTCTGTCCATGGAATTCTCCAGGCAAGAATACTGGAGTGGGTCGCCTTTCTCTTCTCCAGAAGATCTTCCCAACCCATTGACTGAAACTGGGTCTCCTGCATTGCAGGCAGATTCTCTACCATCTGAGCTACCACGGAAGCTCAGCATCAGCATTAATGCAGAGCAAAAAACCTAATTTACTGTCAAAATCATGTAGCTAACATGCTATTTCTCCTTTTGATATTCACATTCTTTAAGATTATCATATCCCCAAAGGAAATGCATGGGAAGTTGAATGTTTTAGGCTTTATAATTCTACTTACCAGATGGGCCATTATGGTCACATGATGAGCACAGAGTTCAGCAGTCCCATATCTGTGATAGAGAAGCCAGTCTTCATACATTTATTTATACAATTATTCAGAAAAGCAAGATGAACTACTATAAAGCACTAAATATTCAAAACTGCAATTATTTCCATGGCAAAGGAATATCACAACATACAAAGCAACCTAAGCTATAGATTCTGTTGATCTGAGCCAAAGAAAGGAAGAGGGAACTCAGTCCCTAATTCAGTGCTGTGATGTGAAATCAAACTATTTTGGGGGGCTGTTAAAGGATTATCAAGATTTAATTTTCTATAAACTTACAAGTATAAAGTCATTTACTATCAATCACTACAGTAAATCAACCCCCAAATTTTAAAAACTATGCTGTACCGAGCAAGGAAGCACCATGCGTCCATAGCCAGCAAAGAGGTGATCATATTGGCACTAATAACAGCATTCAACAGAGCAGTGTCCTAATGAAAAACAAATGGTTATGATAAATTATCACTAACATAACATTTCTCAGAACAACAAAATACTATCACAATCCAAAAAAAACCAACAGATCCTCAATAGGAAAGCTCTATTTCCTAGGGTCTGAAAGAATCTATGTTGCCCTCAACATTTATTATGTTCAGCACTGGACTGGGCTATGGAGATGCAAAGTGATTGTCAATGTGTTAACTCAGTCACTAAGCTCCACAAAAATCCTCTATGTAGGCTGAAGTCTCTAAAACAATATATATAATACACATGCCTATACTTCTGTTTGTCTTAACCTATTCAAAGACAATATTTAATATGTGCTGAATATTACCCATTTATAATATCATAAATGATACTCATTTTTAAATAAATTTTAAGAATTTTTTTCCCTAGAATTTTATCAGAATCTTTTCTAATCTAATTTCAGTAAAAAGGGACTTCCCTGATGGTCTAGTGGTTAAAAATCCATGTTTCCACTGTAGGGATTCCAGGTTCGATCTCTGGTTGGGGTATTAAGGTCCTGTGTGCTGCATGGTGCAGCCAAAAATTCTTAAAAAACCAAAACAAACAATTCCAGTTTAAAAAACAAACAAACACATTAAGCCTAGGATCTGTAGGAGACTTGGTACTACATTCTGCTATTCTGTTTCTTTTTAAGAAACTGAATTAGGTGAAATCATAGACCCATTTTTCTTCTCATACTGTCTTTCCATACCTTTCCACCCCAAATGTTTTCTGATTTTAGCTAAATATTTCATCTGAATACTACAGGAATCTTAAAATTACCATTTCCTAAGACCCAACTGAATTAAAGCATAACATGTGCAAGCTGAGAGAATGACAGTCAAAAATAAATACACATTTCTGAGTCATATGGTAGTTCTATTTTTAGCTTTTAAGGAACCTCTATAGTGGCTGTATCAATTTACATCTCCATCAACAGTGCAAGAGAGTTCCCTTTCCTCCACATCCTCTGCAGCATTTATTGTTTGTAGATTTTTTTGATCATTGCCATTCTGACTGGTGTGAGGTGTTACCTCACTGTAGTTTTGATCTGCATTTCTCTAATAATTAGTGATGCTGAGCATGTTTGTTGCCCGTGTGTGTGTCTTCTTTGGAGAATTGTCTCTTTAGGTCTTCTATCTATTTTTTGAAGACACATGCACCCCAACATTTATTACAGCACTATTTATAATAGCAAGGACATGGAAGCAACCTAAATGTCCATCAAGAGACGAATGGACAAAGATGACAGGGATATAGATACATATGGATAAGATAATATGAGTCATCTATGGAGACATGGTAGAGTCTGCCATATAGAGTGAAGTAAGTCAGGAAAAAAAATATCATATATCATCACATATATGTGGAATCTAGAAACATAGTAAGATGAATCTATTTGCAGGGAAGGAACAGAGATGCAGATGTACAGAACTATACTCAGGGAGGGCAGTCGGGGTGGAGGTGGGTGGATGGATTGGGAGACTGGGATTGGCGTATGTGCACTGCCATGTAAAACTACTAGTGGGAACCTGTTGTATAGTGATGGGAACTCAGTTCAGTGCTCTGTGGTGACCCAGATGGGCAGGATGGGGTGGCGGCAGAGTTAATAGAGGGAGGGGATATATGCATACATATAGCTGATTCACTTCATTGTACAGCAGAAACTAACCAAATGTTGTAAAGCAACTATCAGTGCTCAGCCGTGTCCAACTCTTTGCAATCCCATGGTCAGTAGCCCACCAGGCTCCTCTGTCCATGGAACTTTCCAGGCAAGAATACTGGAGCGGGTTGCCATTTCTGTCTCCAGGGGATCTTCCTGACCCGGAGATTGAACCTGCATCTCTTGCATCTCCTGCACTGGCAGGCAGATTCTTTACCGCTGCACCACCCGGGAAGCCTGTAAACAACTATGTGCTGTGCTGTGTTAAGTCACTTCAGTCATGGCTGATTCTATATGACCCTACGGACTACAGCCTGCCAGGCTTCTAAAGCAACGATACCCCAATGTAAATAAACACATACATTTATTATCCCCATACTTTCTTCTATATCTGATTCACAGTTTCAATGAAAAGAAAGCAAAAGTGATCTCAGCTTAGCCCTGCAAGTGACAAACTTACCAGTTCAGGGAACAGTGAGGGATGAAGGGAAGCAATAAATGTACACAGATGAATGCAAACATGCTGATACAAGGTGATAGCAACCTCAGCTTGCCCTTTACTCTTTACTCCCTGTAAATGAACAGGCAGAGAGAGTTCACCAGAACACTGCTCAAAACTGGAGAAAATGGCTTTGAGTAGAGACACCCTGCAGGGAAATTGAGAACATTGAACCCAACGTTATTAGCATTTAACAATTAGTGGGTGTAACAACACTACAGAGGGTTATTTTAGCAAAGCCATAAGATGTATGTATCAGTAACAGTTTCCAATATATGTGAATATGTATCCATGTATCCATAAAAATAAAATACAGTTAGAGAAATCCCTTAAAGGAGAATTTTTCTATACGTCTTTTATCATTTACCAAGTGATTAACAAAATACAGAACTATACAAAGTCTGAGACAAAATTCATCAAGGAACCTGAAACTTAAATAGCTAAACTAGGTATCATATATTAAATAAAAAATGGGCCCTATTATACAGACAGAGAGGGGTCATTTTAAGATTGAAATGGTTTAAGAATTCTTCATAGAGGATTTAAAAATAAATTAAAAATAAGCAAAATATAATAGGTAAAGATGACAAAGCCTCAGTAAAAGGCAGACAGGAATCACCAGTCTGACAGAAGCAAGGTATATGTGTAGAAAAAGAGAGGATAAGGAGCAAAAGTTAATGATGACAATAGCAGGTTTTAAATGCAAAGCTGAGGACATGGGACATTATGCTTCAGTTACTGAGCAGGAGAACTGCAAGCTCAAAAAGCCTAGGTTTAGGAAGAGTAACCTGACAGTGGTACATAGGATGCCACTAAAGAAAAGGATAAAAAACTACAGCACAGCAACAGCCAAGGTGTAGGAACTAGAGCCTGATATTGGCAAGAAGAATGAATACAAGGGAGATTTCCCTTATAGCATCTAAGCATTCTGTTTATCAGAGCTCATCTTTAAATGTTATCAGCTACATCTCTACTCAATGTTTATAACACTATTAGGCAATACCTTTTAAAAGAGTGAACAAAATTAAAATATTTCAGCACCTGTCATAGATTTGTGTATTTTATATTTTTATTAAGTAGCAATATGTATGAGGTCTACGTAGTAGCTATTAATTAGAATATGTGATATAACAAAGAATTTAATTTCGAGGTCATTGCAAACAACAGTGCATTCTAAACCATGGTAATGTGATCGGAGATAAACAACATTGTGTCTGTTACCTGGCTGTAGCTTCTGAGACTTGGCTCTCTGTGCACCACAGGGCCTGCACATCCTCAGACCGAGAGGACAGCTCATCCATGATGACAACCAGCAGTAGACACTGGGGAAACTGTAGTTCACATGGCAGCTCTTCACGTGGTAAAAACACATTAAGTTATAGCAAATTGGTAAAAACATACTCTATTTTTATATAACTCTGATTCTATATTAAAAAATTATAATTTTTTTAAGTTAGAAATATACTCCAAGAAAAGCAAGTAGAAGAAACTTTAAAGAAAATTTTTTAAACTTAAAGGATGACTATGGAAGGGAAAATTACCATGTGTCTAACACATTGTAATTAAAGAGATGTTTTAACATTAAATGTGTTTTGAAGCTTACCTAATTTACTGTCCAAAACCACATCCACAAAAGGCTGGAATGTGAGAAGCTGACTGATGAGTGGACTCAGTGTAACCAGGAAAGTACCAGCTATTTCCTCCTGCTGTGCTTTAGAAATCCCAGCAGCATACAGGCTTGGAGGAAACTTACTGGAAAGGAAGGGAAAAAACTCATTCACTTAATAGCTACCTTCTAATTTTGGCCAGAGGCTAAGTATGCAAAATGATGTTCTTCTAGAAGTGAAAATATATTTAAAAATTAAGTAGCATGTGTTTTATAAAACAAAACTCAAAGTACTGAATTGATACCAAAATTGTATGAAGAACCTCTGAACTACATGGCTATAATTCTACAACTAGAATTTTATAATCTTAGAGAAAATGTTAGTATTATTTTGATGCATTTTAATACATTGTTGACAATGATACTCTCAAAAAAAGTTATAAAAATATGAACCAAATAATTAGTAAAAATATATATAAGAAAGATACTTCTGATAAATTCTGGATTAATTACTTCTATTGAAAGTTGTTTTCAAATAGGTAGAAGGCTAAACTGGCAATGAATTAATGCCTGGAAGCAAGAGCTTTATAAGAACAAAGTATACTAACACTGTAGGAAGATTCAAAGACTTTCAGAGAAAATGTCTCAGGAACTGCAGTTTAAACTAAACTTCATCAAAACTTATGTGAAATGAGATACATATTCAGTATATTTTGCAGTGTTAATTTTAACTGTGGCAAACTTGACAGAAAATGAGAATACCCTGGGGATGACAGCATTTAAAAGGAAGTCCTTAAGATAAACACTTGATATTTGGAGAAGGAAATGGCCATCCACTCCAGTACTCTTGCCTGGAAAATCCCATGGATGGAGGAGCCTGGTAGGCTACAGTCCATGGGTCGCAAAGAGTCGGACATTACTGAGCAACTTCACTTTCATGTATTTTATTGAAGTACAGTCAACTTATAATGTTTCAGGTACACAGCAAGGTGATTCAGTTATACGCATATATATACACATAGATTATTTTTCAGGCTATTTTCCATTATAGGTTATTACAAGATATTGACTATAGTTCCCTGTGCTATACAATAAACCTTTGTTACTTGTTGCATATCCATTTTTTAAAATTAGAAATCTAGCATTCTATTCATACTAAATCAAAAAGTGGAATCAAAATGTTATAAATTTTTTTAGTTAGGCAAAACTTCGTAAGTTTTCTAAAATATATATACTATACACACTATTTATATATATGTATTACAAAAGCTTTTTTACTACACTTGATAAAGGCTTGAATAAGAACATCAAAAAAGAAAAACGGAGACAGAGAAATTGGAAAATATAGACTAAATGGGAACACTAAGAAACAGAAAACTCTAGTTTGTTTCACTTTTTCTATATACTGCATATATACATATTTATTCTGAAGGTTATATGGACAGAATTTGCTAATGGACTAGATGAGGCATAAGAGAGCAGAGAAACATCAAAGATGACAGCAAGGTTTTTTGGCCTGGTCAATTTGCAAAACCAAGTTACTACTTAAACTGAAATGAGGAAGCTTGGTGGGGGGTGGTAAGGAGGGTCAGAAGACAGGGATTGGAATTAGTCCTGATTGATGGTTAGACATTAAAGGGAAGAGATATACATTTAAAGTCTTGAGACTAAATGACTACAGAGAAGAGAGAAGAGCTTGAAGACTCTGAGCCTGAGTGATGGGGCACATCCAACTTGAAGTAGCTGGAGAGACGAGGAGGAAACTGCTGAGAAGGAAGGTGGCGTGGGAGCCGACAGAGTAGAGTCTGAACGACAGTGTTACGCACTGCTGACGGATTACATAAGATGAGGCCTAAAACTGTCCATCAGACGTAGCAACGTGGAGGTCACTGATGACCTTGACGAGAGCGGTTCTGGTGAAGTGTTAGAATGGACAGTCTGACTGGAATAGCTTCAAAAAAGACAGTGGTATAGACAACTGTTTTTAGGAGTCTTACTGTAACAAATGTAGAATAAGGGGAAGGTGCTTATTCACAGGAGGATGCAGAGCTGAGACTGCTTTATGTTATTCTTAAGATGGGAAGAACAGCATGCTGTATGCTCGTGAGAATGACCCAGAAGGCAGGGAGGACTGGCGATCCAAGAAGGAAAAGCAGCAACTGTGACAGTGAGGTCCCCGAGCATGTGAGAGGGTGAGATCCAATGCAGAAACAGTGGCTGGCCTCCGACAGGCACACAGTCAGTTCACCCCTGGGAACGAGGAATACGTGGGCCGAGACACAGGCAGAGTAATAGAGATGTCAGAAGAAGAATGTGGAAGTTCTCTTTATTACTGCTTCCATCTTTCTAAGTGACACAGAGGGAGGACACTGACAACCAGAAATGGGGAGGTGGTACTGGACATTTTAGATGTTTGAAGAAGAAGAGATTATGAAAAGCTGTCTAGGAGACTAAATGGATTAAGGAAATATAAGAGGATTGCTGATGAATGAGCTGAGAGTCCTTTAGTGTCAAATCAAGGGTTCTTCTGAGGTTACCATCAATTTTAGACGTCATTCAGCCCTTATCTAAATTATGATACACTTTCTGTAACTCATCATTTTTTTCTAAGATGGAGTCAAATACTACTTGACTTAAATCTCATAGAAGTAAAATAAAAATTAAGATAAAAAACAGTATGCTGATACAAAATATATACATGTAAACATAACCTCTTTTTTTGCCTCTGGTTATTTATCATCAGACCAATTATTCATCACTTGGGTATAAAATACTAGTTAGAATATAAACATAAATAAAACTCATATGGAATCTATTCTTGAAAAGCTTCCATCTCCATTAATTACTTTTAACCAAGTATATAAAATACACTAAAATATTAAGAAAAATTACTGATACTTGCTTTTAATTTTAATTGAAGGCTAATTACTTTACAATATTGTAGTGGTTTTTGCCATACATTGACATGTGACACTTGATTTCTAAATGACATACACTAAAGGGCTGCATGGCTCAAATGGCTCTATTACATGTTAATGGTCATATAGCATTCTTCTTACCTGTATATCTGAAGATAAAGCTGGTGCAACGTACAGCAAGAATCAGAGAGGAAAGGAAGAAACTCCTAAAAATAAAGCAACTCTCTTCACTTCTTTGTACACAATATGCTTTGCTTATATATTTTTTCATCAAAGGCATGCAAAACAAAATAAAATCCTACATGTGCTACATAGGGAAAACAAATTTTCTTACATGAAAATAAAAAGGAGAATGAGGCTAAGCACCTAAAATTCTTTACTGTTAGCTATCAACACAACCACGATTAGTATCTATCATTTAATGAACATGTCCAAGGGCTCAGTAGACATGTAATGATTTTACAAACATTACTTTAGTTCTCTAAGACAGTAAAGAATCTGCCTGCAATAAAGGAGACCCAAATTCAATTCCTGGGTCAGGAAGATCCCCTAGAAAAGGGAATGGCTACCCACTCCAGTAATTTTGCCTGGAGAATTACATGGACAGAGGAGCCTGGTGGGCTACAGTCCCTGGGGCACAAACTGTCGGACATGACTGAGCGACTAACACTTTGGGGGTTCTCTGGTGGCACAGACAATAAAGAATCTGCCTGCAATGTAGGAGACCTAGGTTCAATCCCTGGGTCAGGAAGATGCCCTAGAGAGGAAAATGGCGACCTACTCCAGTACTCTTGCCTGGGAAATTCCATGGATAGAGGAGCCTGGTGGATTACAGCCCATGGGGTCACAGTCAGACACAACTGAGCAACTTTCATTTTTCAAAAACTATAATGACATATTACTGTCCCGATTTTATAGACTAGAAAGGCTGAAGCTAAAGTATCAAATAAGCTGAGTCACATGGCAAAAAAAAAAAAGTAAGGTTGGGATTCAAGTACAGTTGTGACAGCTTTATCCATTACGGCTATGCTATACCTTAGAATGTCAAAGAAATAAATTGTTATCATAGGGTATAGAAAACAAACTGATAATTATTTTAAAAATTCCCCTGTAAGAAAAGAACTAATTTTAAAAGGGTATGTTGTTATTGTTCAGTTCCCAAGTCATGTCCGACTCTTCGTGACCCCATCAACTGCAGCACACCAGGCTTCCCTGTCCCACACCACTTCCCAGAGTCTACCAAAGATCATGTCCATTGAATTAGTGATGCCACCAATCTCATCCTCTGTTGCCCTCTTCTCCCTCTGCCTTTAATCCTTCCCAGCATCAATGTCTTTTCCAATGAGTCAGCTGTTCTCATCAGGTGGCCGAAGTATTGGAGCCCAGCTTTACCATCAGTACTTCCAATGAATATTCAGGGTTGATTTTAAGACTGACAAGTTTGGTCTCCTTGCTTTCCAAGGATCTTCTCTAGCACCACAATTTGAAAGCATCAATTCTTGGGCATTCTGCCTTCTTTATTGTCTGGCTCTCACATCTGTACGTGACTACTGGAAAGACCATCAGTTCAGTTCACTTCAGTCGCTCAGTCATGTCCGACTCTTTGCAACCCCATGGACTGCAGCACGCCAGGCCTCCCTGTCCATCACCAACTCCCAGAGTTTACCCAAATTCATGTTCACTGAGTCAGTGATGCCATCCAGCCAATCTCATCCTCTGTCATCCCCTTCTTCTCTCACCTTAAATCTTTCCCAGCATCAGGGTGTTTTCAAATGAGTCAGCTCTTCGCATCAGGTGGCCAAAGAATTAGAGTTTCAGCTTCAACATCAGTCCTTCCAATGAACATCCTTTAGGATGGACTGGTTGGATCTTCTTGCAGTCCAAGGGACTCTCAGGAGTCTTCTCCAACACTACAGTTCAAAAGCATCCATTCTTTGGCACTCAGCTTTCTTTATAAAGTCCAACTCTCACATCCATACATGACTACTGGAAGAACCATAGCCTTGACTAGACAGACCTTTGTTGGCAAAGTAACTGGGTGTCATTTTTGGTTTGGCTATGTCTCTTTGGAAAGACCATAGGTTTGACTATATGGACCTTTGTCAGCAAAATGTTACCTTTGCTTTTAACACACAAAAAAGTCTGTCATAGCTTTTCTGCCAAGAAGCCATCATCTTCTAATTTCATGCCTGCAGTCACCATCCACAGTGATTTTAGAGCCCAAGAAGAGGAAATACGTCACTGCTTCCACCCTTTCCCCTTCTATTTGCCATGAAGGGATGGGGCCAGATGACGTGATCTTAGTTTTTTTTACTATTCAGTTTTAAGCTGGCTTTTTCACTCTCCTCCTTCACCAGCATCAAGAGGCTCTAGTTCCTCTTCACTTTCTGTCATTAGAATGATACCATCTGCAACCGGCAAGCTTGATCCCAGCTTGTAACTCATCTCACCCAGCATTTCACATGATGTGCTCTGCACATAAGTTAAACAAACAGGGTGACAATAAACAGAACTGTCGTACTCCTTTCTCAATACTGAACCAGTCAGTTGTTCCACACAAGGTTCTAACTGTTGCTTTTTTGACCCACATACAGGCTTCTCAGGAGACAGGTAAAATGGTCTGGTATTCCCATTTCTTTCAGTTTTCCAGTTAATTATGATCCACAGTTAATGTAGTCAATGAAACAGAGGTAGATGTTTCTCTGGAATTCCTTTGCTTTCTCTACAATCCAGCAAATGTTAGCAATTTGATCTCTGGTTCCTCTACCTTTTCTAAACCCAGCCTGAACATCTGGAAGTTCTCGGTTCACATAATATTGAAGCCTAGCTTGGAGGATTTTGAGCATAACCTTACTAGCATGGGAGATGAGTGCAACTGTCCAGTGGTTTGAACATTCTTTACTTCTGCCCTTCTTGGGAATTGGGATGACAACTGACCTTTTCCAGTCCTGTGGCCACTGCTGGGTTTTTCAAATCTGCTGACATACTGAGTACAGCACTTTAATAGCATCATCTTTAAGGATTTTAAACAGATCTGCTGGAATTCCATCTTTCCACTAGCTTTAATGGCAGCAGTGCTTCCTAAGGCCCACTTGACTTCACACTCCAGAATGTCTGGCTCTGAGTAAGAGACCACACCATCATGGTTATCCAGGTGATTAAGATCTTTTTTGTACAGTTCTACTGTGTATTATTTCAATCTCTTGTTGATCTCTTCTGCTGCTAATAGGTCTTTACTGTTTCTGTCCTTTATTGTGCCCATCTTTGGACATGTTCCTTTGATATTTCCAATTTTCTTGAAGAGATCTCTAGTCTTACCCTTCCTGCTGTTTTCCTCTACTTCTTTGCCTTGTCCATTGACCTGAAGGCCTTCAGGTCTCCCCTTGCTATTTTCCAGAATTCTACAGTTAGTTGGGTGTGCCTTTCCCTTTCACCTTTGCTTTTTGCTTCTCTTCTTTCCTCAGGTATTTGTAAAGCATCCTTAGACAAAGGATGCATTGCTTTTTCTTTGGGATAGTTTTGTTTGCTATCTCCTGTATAATATTATGGACCTCTGTCCATAGTTCTTCAGGCACTCTGTTTACCAGATCTGATCCCCTGAATCTATTTGTCACCTCCACTGTATATTCATAGGGGATTTAAGTCATACCTGACTGGCCTAGTGATTTCCCCCACTTTCTTTAGTTTAAGCCTGAATTTTGCTATGAGGAGCTGGTGATCTGAGCCACAGGCAGCTCCAGGTCTTGTTTTTGCTGACTGTATACAGCTTCTTCATCTTTGGCTACAAAGAACGTTATCAATCAGATTTTTAGTATTGGTCATTTGATGATGTCCGTGTGTAAAGTTGCCTCTTGTGTTGTTGAAAAAGAGTGTTTGCCGTGACCAGTGCATTCTCTTGGCAGAATTCTGTTAGCCTTTGCCCTGCTTCATGTGCATTCCAAGGCCAAACGTGCCTGTTACCCCAAGTATCTCTTAACTTCCTACTTTAGCATTCCAATCCCTTACAATGAAGAGGACATCTTTTTTTCGTGTTAGTTCTAGGACGTCTTCTAGGTCTTCATAGAACTGATCAACTTTTAGTCTCTTGAGTATAATTAGGCACATTTTACCTCCTACATATCAGCAAATTACTACCCAAAAGTACCACTGGAGCTAGGACCTCCTCATCATGTACCTCTGCCACTGAAATACATACCCTGCAAATTGCAGGGAACCCAGTGTCAGAGCAGCCAATTACGGTAAGTGGTTGTGGCCCAGAGGACAAACTCAGCACACTAACCAGGATGGCAAGTGTGTCAGAAGCCAGTGTATCTGTCATGGAATTTTGACTAATAAACAGTTATTGAAGATCCTTCTCTTTTTGTCAAAAAAGGAGGAAGACAGGGCAAAAACAAATTCAACATGAACAATAGTTTTTTAATTACTAACATTTATTATTAATGCTATTTCTTTCACTGGCTGCTGTTAAGCATCCCCTGCTCTTCTCTCTAAATAATCTTCCTTGACAACTTACCTATTCTGTTCATATATCTTCAACTATCATTATGCTACCCTGACGACTCCTAAATACGCAGATTTTAAAATTATTATACAGCTTGAACATTTAAAGTTTAACAACCGACTTTAGAAATAATTTATCAACAGTAAAGATAAACTGAATTATCTTTTAAAAAAACTGATCTGTGCTTCTAGAAATAATTTTGTTTATACTTACAAAGTAAATTTTTCAGAAAATTGAATAAAACTAGTAACAATATGATGGTAGCAACCTAAACAATATAACAGATGCTCAATATTTAATAAACAATATTAAACCAAAAACCCTACAAAATATACTCTTGACAAAATAACTTCAAGAGATTGTTTCTGGCAGGAATTAAAAAACAGGATAACTTACAATGTATTGTAGATTTCACATTCACGCATTATAAAAAAAAATAACCCTGGAGCAGGAAATGGCAACCCACTCCAGTATTCTTGCCTGGAGAATCCCCATAGAGAGGAGAGCCTGGTGGGCTATACTCCATGGGGTCAGACACGACTTAGCTACTCAGCNAATTAAAAAAACAGGATAACTTACAATGTATTGTAGATTTCACATTCACGCATTATAAAAAAAAATAAGCTTTACCTTAGTATAGTGCAAAAGGGAGTTGCCAAAGAAACGACACAATTTGAGTGTTTTCTGAAATAATCTGTAGTCTGCATTATCCTGTTTCAAAAACAAAGTAAGAAAGCATAATAAATATGAAAAGAAAATGAAATTAGCTAAAACTGTATATGAGACAGGATTTTCTAAAAATATCTCTTAATAAACACAGAGTGGAAACATTTTCCATGAGAAAATAATTGTTCTCTGAATTATTGTTAGAAGCAATACAAAACACACCCAATGATGATAAAGATATTTCAAAAAATTAGTCTGTATTACTGAAAATAATCTAAAACAGCAAAAGAGGTGATATTTGATTGAACTGACAGTGAAACTAACTTTAATATCTTAATTGTCTCTTGCTATATGGGGATCAGTAAATGGTCAAAAGAAAAAGGTCTCTGTTGTTGTTCAGTCACTAAGTCATGTCTGACTTTTTGTGACTCCAGGGACTGCAAGAAGATCTTACAAACCCATAAAAGAATGAGATATAAAAGAAAACAGATAAGAGACATGAGAAGGCAGTTTGTAGAAAAGAAACTACAAAATTTCCAATAAATATTGAAAGCCTCCAAATTACAACCAAATTACATATCTTTTGAAGCTGAAGGACAAGTGACTATTTGATTAGCAAAGATTTAAAAGACTGATAATATTCCAGTGTTGATATGAAAGTGTAGTAATAAGCACTTTGACATTTATGGGAGCATAAAATAACACCCTCTTTGCATTACTATTACAATTTGTATAATCCTATTATTATTTTTAAATGTGTGCTATGTGTTTAATGTTTCAAAATATTGAGCCATTCTTCCTTTCTTTAAAGTACTGTACTGATAAAAGAAAAATACTGATAAAGTCTAAATGTAGTGAGCAATAAATCCAACTATAGGCAACAATTTTAAAATGAGTTTTTCTGAATATAACTTTCTATAAGCATTACATTAGTAAAAGAAATTATAGTGCACATTTATATCTAAGAGCCTTACAAAGAAATTTTCCCTGTCTAAATTACTGGTGATAAAAAGCTTGTTACAAAGTCTATATATAATAGTTCATTTTGAAACCATGTTCAAGACTTAAGAGAGAAAACATCCCTTATAGGAGGTCATGGGTTTAACTGTGTCTCCTAAAAAGACAGGTTGAAGTCCTAATGCCCAAAACCCCAGGATGTGACTTTATTTGGAAGCAGGGACATTGCGGATGTAATCAGTTAAGATGAGGTCATACTGGAGTAGGATGTACATTTAATCTAACATGACTGGTGTCCTTATTATAAAGATAATGTGAAGAGACAAGGAGAGAATACCTTGTGATGATGGCAGTAGAGACTGAAGCTGTACAGATGAAAATCCAGGAATGCCAGTGACACCAGAAACTAAGAGAGAGGATGCAGCGGACTCTCCCACAGAGTCTGCAAATGAACAAGGTCTTGCTGATATGTTTCAGAGATCTATCCTCTAGGACTGTGAGTGAATAAATCTGCCACCTGATTTGCAGTCAGTTGTAATCATTTGTTATATAGCAGCCTCAACTACATAATTCAGGGACTCATACATCTATATGCTTCCATAAAAAGCATATTACCTATGAAATCTAGTGAATATCTTTCTGATATTTTTAAAAACAAGGTGAAAAAACTGCTTGCAAGAGTTTAATGAAACAGTTTGATTCCTCAATAAATATCAATAGTAAACAGCAGAGGGCATTGCTATTTAAATTTAGACTTAAGAATGGAGAAACTAGAGATTTTTTTCAAAGCTCCATTTCAGGCAATGGACAGCAGTAAGTAGTGCTAGTTACTCTTATGAATCCCAAATAAATAAAGAAAAACAAGTAAGGAAAAACATGAAAATCTACTTGGACAGTTAGGCAAGTTTATGACTCTCTGATTTTCATATACAAGGAGTTTATATGCACTGAACTTATATACCTTATGTACAAGCAGCCATCCTGATCAGGTACCCTCAGGACTTCTCTTTCCTCTTCCACTATAGACTGTGAGGTGGCTTCAGTTTTCTCCATTTCACTCCTCTCCAAGGAATCTATCTAATCTTACTCTCTGAATAAGTACTAACTGGGGGATCTGTGGTGTCAAAATAAGCAAGACAGAAACTGGGAAAAGAGGCTGCGGTGGAGGATATAAACGTACAGGATAAAGGAGGAGAAGGGAGCATCCTTTCTGCCAGTGACACAGGATAGTTAAGGAAATACCTTCTCCTTTCAGCAAGGTGAGGGGAATCAGAAAGGGTAAATGAAGGAAGTGGGGACAGAAAAGGAAAAAAGGGATGGAAGGGGAGGATAGATAAAAAGAAGAGAAGCAAGAAGGAAAGGGTTTGCTTCTTCCTAAAGCTACTCCTCACTCCTCCTTACCAATTTCAGAAGCCATTTTCAAACTTCCCATCCTCCTCTAAGTCTCTCTTTGCAGATCATCCCTGCCCTAGAAGTTGCGACCAGTTTTAGGAACTGAATGAATCCTCACATGCCCACCCCCACAGCTGCTGGGCAAAGAACAACGGACAAAGGAATTTCCTGTATCCATTCACAGGTCTACGACAGGAAGAGATGTTATTGTTATCCTATGGAAAAACATTTACTCATTTACCACTGAAAATTTAACGTCTATGCAGAGTACACCATGTGAAATTCCAGGCTGGATGAATCACAAATTGGAGTCAAGATTGCCAGGAGAGATATCAACCTCATAGAACTCTAATGGCAGAAGGCAAAGAGAAACTAAAGAGTCTCGTGATGAAAGTGAAAAAGGAAAGTGAAAAAGCAGGCTTAAAACTCAACATTCAAAAAACTAAGATCACGGCATCTAGTCCCATCAGTTCAATCGCTCAGTCGTGTCCAACCCTTTGCGACCCCATGAACTGCAGCACACCAGGCCTCCCTGTCCATCACCAACTCCCAGTTTACCCAAACTCATGTTCACTGAGTCGGTGATGCCATCCAACCATCTCATCCTCTGTCGTCCCCTTCTCCTCCTGCCCTCAATCTTCCCCAGCATCAGGGTCTTTTCAAAGTCAGCTCTTCACATCAGGTGGCCAAAGTATGAGAGTTTCAGTTTCAACATTAGTCCTTCCAATGAACACCCAGGACTGATCTCCTTTAGGATGGACTGGTTGGATCTCCTTGCAGTCCAAGGGATTCTTAAAAGAGTCTTCTCCAACACCACCGTTCAAAAGCATCCATTCTTTGGCGCTCAGCTTTCTTTATAGTCCAACTCTCACATCCATAAATGACTACTGGAAAAACCATAGCCTTGACTGGAAGACCTTTGTTGGCAAAGTAATGTCTCTGCTTTTCAATATGCTGTCTAGGTTGGTCATAACTTTTCTTCCAAAGAAGTAAGCATCTTTTAATTTCATGGCTGCAATCACCATCTGCAGTGATTTTGGAGCCCCCAAAAACAAAGTCTGACACTGTTTCCCCATCTATTTCCCATGAAGTGATGGGACCAGATGCCATGATCTTTGTTTTCTGAATGTTGAGCTTTAGGCCAACTTTTTCACTCTCCCCTTTCACTTTCATCAAAAGGCTCTTTAGTTCTTCTTCACTTTCTGCCATAAGGGTGGTGGCATCTGCATATCTGAGGTTATTGATATTTCTCCCAGAAATCTTGATTCCAGCTTGTGCTTCTTCCAGCCCAGCATTTCTCATGATGTACTCTGCATATAAGTTAAATAAGCAGGGTGACAGTATACAGCCTTGACATACTCCTTTTCCTATTTGGAACCAGTCTGTTGTTCCATGTCCAGTTCTAACTGTTGCTTCCTGACCTGCATATAGGTTTCTCAAGAGGCAGGTCAGGTGGTCTGGTATTCCCATCTCTTTCAGAATTGTCCACAGTTTATTGTGATCCACAGAGTCAAAGGCTTTGGCATAGTTAATAGAGCAGAAAGAGATGTTTTTCTGGAACTCTCTTGCTTCTGCAGATGTTGGAAATTTGATCTCTGGCTGCTCTGCCTTTTCTAAAACCAGCTTGAACATCTGGAAGTTCACGGTTCACGTATTGCTGAAGCCTGGCTAGTTCCATCACTTCATGGCAAATAGATAGGGAAACAGTGATAGATTTTATTTTTTTATGCTCCAAAATCACTGTGGACAGTGACTGCAGCCATGAAACTAAAAGATGCTTGCTCTCTGGAAGGAAAGCTATGACAAACTTAGACAGTGTATCAAAAAACAAAGATATCACTTTGCTGACAAAGGTCCATATGGTCAAAGCTATGGTTTCTCCTATAGTTATGTATGGATGTGAGAGTTGGACCATAAAGAAGCATGAGGACTGAAGAAGTGATGCTTTTGAACTGTGGTGTTGGAGAAGACACTTGAGAGTCCATTGGACAACAAGGAGATCAAACTAGTCAACCCTAAAGGAAATCAACCCTGAATATTCATTGGAAGGACTGATGCTGAAGCTCCAATACTTTGGCCACATGATGCAAAGAGTCACTTCATTGGACAAGATCCTGATACTGGGAAAGATTGAGGGCAGGAAGAAAAGAGGATGACAGAGGATGAGATGGTTGGATAGCATCACCGACTCAGTGGACATGAAGATGAGCAAACTCCAGGAGACAGTGAAGGACAGGGGAGCCTGGTGTGCTGCAGTCCACGGTGTCACAAAGCGTTGGATATGACTTAGCAACTTAAAAATAACAACACATTGAAATTATTAGTTATAACTGTTAAGTCATGAGTACGGTTAGTCCTTTAATTTAGGACTATTATGAGTTAAACTTTAAAGAGCTAGTCTGAGAACAACTATGCATAATAGTTATAGAAAAATAAACTGTAATTCCCAATAAGCATATTACAAATTTTTAGAATACAATCTGTTTTATAAAACTGATGCTAATTCAACACTATAATTTTTTGAAATCTATATATATAAGTATAAACCAAGTTTAGAAGACTGACAGATACACACACATACACACATGTGTATACTGCTTCTCTACAAGTTGCAATGGATTGGTGAAGAAAAGGTTCACTGTGGCTATTTTAAGACAACCTTAAATAAAAATAGCACTAAGGAATCAGAGGATTCTGAGGAGAATGCCTTGACCAACCAGCGAGTGTTTAAAAAGGCAGGGACAGACTGACTGTAGAGAGAATGAAAGTAGAGGAGTTATAGGAGTCTAATGTAACATCTGGGTGAAAAGTAATATTGGGCTACAAATAATATCACAGGTTGAAAACAAAAACAAAACAAATTAAAACCCATTTTGGTAAACTGATCCATAGATTCAGTAATAACTGTCAAAGGAAAAGGAGCTACTGTTCACAGTGCAGTCAGCCCATATTTTTACCTGTGCATCTGACTGTATCATCTGCTCAGCTAACTGTAAACAAGAATGGAAGGAGAAAAGAATGTCTTCACACAAGCTAGTAATTATATCTTTGTGTTTCAGCTGACTCTTTATAACCGACTGGTGCTTAAGGCTCTGCCTAAATGAATAAAAAGAAAATATAATCACCACAATTAACACATCAAATAACTTAGGACCATAAAAATATGATTTGATAGAACACATAAAAAAATCCAAATGCATCATTTATAATAGACATGGCATAATTAAGACGTGCTGACTTTACCTCTGAAGTTGTCATATTAGTTTAAGTTGCTAATTTTTTATTTCTCCTTATAAAATATTAATTGAACTCTTACTATACACTGGAGTCTGTGAGGGCCTGAAGATAGAGGAGTGAATGAAAAGACACAATCCCTACCCTGTCTATATGGAATTTCTGGTCCAACATGACAGAAGATTAAATAATGTAAGAACTGATTGATTGCGGCTGTGACAAATGCTAAGGTGGAGAAGTTCAGGGTGCTACAACAGAGACATCTACTCTAACTTGGATGGATTTTAAACAGTAGAGTGACATGATTTGACTGACATTTTTAGAAGCAAATCAGTCTGAATGCAGAATAGAAAATGCATTAGAAGTGGGCAAGAGTAGATGATATTTGATGGTGACGGCGTGTGTGCTCAGTTGCTCAATCGTGTCTGACTCTTTGCGACCCCGTGGACTGTAACCTACCAGGCTCCTCCGTCCATGGGATTCTCCAGGCAAGAATACTTAGGTGGGGTGCCATTTCCTTCTCCAGGGGATCTTCCTGGACCAGGGAATCAAACCTGCATCTCCTGCATTGGCAGGCGGATTCTTTACTACTGTACCACCTGGGAAGCCCTGATGGTGATGGTAGTATGACTAACTCACTGAGTACTTCACTAGCCTTGCAGAGTTCTAAGCACTTCACACTGATAAACTCAATTAATTCTCACTATACCCCCATAAAGAAGGCACTTTTGTTATAACTTCCATTTTCAGATGAGCAAACTAAGGCTCAGAGAAGTTAACTAACTTGCCTAGGACTTCCAAAGGATAAATGATTTCAGAAAGGATTCAAGTATATGCAGCATGGCTGTGAGCTGACACTTTTAACCACTGCACTATTTATTACTTGTTGGCAATGTAATGACCTGGTGCAAGAAAAGCACCCAAGACCTGAAAGTATTACACTGATCTTTAATGTTTTATGCATATGTGTAAAATAGAGGTTCTTAACCATTTTTACATCTCAACTATAGTCCTTCCACCCTCAAGAATCTGATGAATGCTATGGACATTCTCCCTAGTAACCTCACACAATGTTCTAGTTAAAATTATAAATGGAATTAAACTTAACTCAAAAACATATGAGGGGATTGTATTCAGCTCTAATTATAATTATTAACTTACCTAAGCCTGGAAAAAGGATAGTTGATAGTTAAACACTAGTAGCAGTAGGCACGGAGAAGGCAATGGCATCCCACTCCAGTACTCTTGCCTGGAAAATCCCACGGATGGAGGAGCCTGGTAGGCTGAAGTCCATGGGGCTGCTGAGGGTCAGACACGACTGAGCGACTTCAGTTTCACTTTTCACTTTCATGCACTGGAGAAGGAAATGGCAACCCACTCCAGTGTTCTTGCCTGGAGAATCCCAGTCTGGTAGGCTGCAGTCTATGGGGTTGCACAGTCAGACACAACTGAAGTGACTTAGCAGCAGCAGTAGGCAAGTGGTTAAGACCCATGCCCTATTATTTCAGATGTACTAGCTAACTGAGTAGAACTTTTTTTTAATTTTAGAAATGGCAGGATAAAGAAGTAAGATTTAGTTTGGGAGTTACATGTACAATATCTGGATTATCAGAGAGCAGTGTCAGTAAATATTACACAAACCCATACAAAATATTTTAAATGCAATCTAAAAAACTTACAAGTAATTAAGACTTTAGATATGGAAAATATATTACAAAAAGTAAAAACAAAACAAAAACTTACTTAATTATAAATTTCCAAGTATTGGCATGAAATGCATGGTCCATACTGGAAATAACAGAGCAAATATCCAACAATGAATGAATAACTACAAGGAAAGAGAACAGAACTCTTAGGACATTGAAATATTATATGGAGTGAGTTTAAAAATATCTAATGAATGATCTTAACATTTCTTAAAATAAGTAATATAGTTTTAAAAAATTACATCAAAATAATTAGTGAAAGTGTACACTTTTGATTGTTTTTATAAAATATGGAAAATTAAGTTTGATACTTATAGCTACTCTATGACCTAAATAAAATGAAAAATGTTCAGTGAAGTAAAATTTGTGCCCTATTGTAACTGAAATATTCTGCAGATATTCTAATAAAAACTGATAATATTGCTAAGGAAAGAAAACTTAACGAAGAATCAAAGCAAATTTGTACAGTACTTATTAAGGTTTCTACTCTGCCTGTAGTAGATAATTTGTAAAAATAAGCACAATAAACCCCCTTTCTATGTCCATGAGCTTAGGCAGTTCCCTTCCACAGACCCCAGGCATGGCCACATAACTTACTTTGGTCAATAGGACAAAAATAAACGTAAGGCAAGCAAAGACTTTAAAGTGCCTGACTACGGGGCCTGCCCTCTCTTGCTGCTCTGACAACACCTGAGGCTATTAGCAGGTAGCTGATCCCAGGCTAACCTGCTGGATGATGGGGGGTACACATGGCTGACTCAGCACACTATTCCTCCCTCTGCTCACAACCTCTCATGAGTAAGGTCAATGGCCACAAACACCAAGGTGAGCCAGTTACACCCTGTGAAGCAGAGAAATCTTGTCCCACCTCAGCCCAGCCTAAAAATACTAACTCAGAACTGTGAATAAATGAAACAGTAATTGCTTTATTTTTCTTTTCATTTTTTTTGGGCTGTGCCACTCAGCTTGCAGGATTTTCAGTCCCTCACCAGGGACTGAACATAGGCCCTGGCAATGAAAGCCCCAAGTCCTAACTACTGGGCCCCCAAGGAACTCCCTAGTAGTTGCTTCAATATAATGGATTTTGGGGTGGTTTTTCAGAGCAAAAGGTACCTTATAATACTGTACAAAACCAACTTACTCTCCTTATGCTGGAAGTTACAAATGAAACCTTTGCCCTTATGGAGTACTGTTTCTTAAACTCTCGGACATGATGCATTTGGCAAGTGATGAAATTAATGAAGGAGCAATCAGCACTTGACTAAATATATCAGTTCAGTTCAGTTGCTCAGTTGTCTCTGACTCTTTGCGACCCTATGGACTGCAGCACAGTCCATCACCAACTCCTGGAGCTTACTCAAACTCATGTCCATTGAGTCGGTGATGCCATCCAGCCATCTCATCCTCTGTCGTCATCCTCTGTCTTCTCCTCCTGCCTTCAATCTTTCTCAGCATCAGGGTCCTTTCAAATGAGTCAGCTCTTTGCATCAGGTGGCCAGCGTATTGGAGTTTCAGCATCAGCATCAGTCCTTCCAATAAATATTCAGGACTAATTTCCTTTAGGATGGACTGCTTGGATCTCCTTGAAGTCCAAGAGACTCTCAAAAGTCTTCTCCAACACCACAATTCAAAAGCATCAATTCTTTGGTGCTCAGCTTTCTATAGTCCAACTCTCACATCCACACATGACTACTGGAAAAACCATAGCTTTCACTAGATGGACCTTTGTTGGGAAAGTAATGTCTCTGCTTTTTAATATGCTGTCTAGGTTGATCATAGCTTTCTTTCCAAGGAGTAAGTGTCTTTTAATTTCATGGCTGCAATCACGTTCTGCAGTGATTTTGGAGCCCAAGAAAATAAAGTCTCTCACTATTTCCATTGTTTCCCCATCTATTTGCCATGAAGTGATGGGACTAGATGCCATGATCTTCGTTTTCTAAATGTTGAGCTTTAAGCCAAGTTTTTCACTCTCCTCTTTCACTTTCATCAAGAGGCTCTTTAGTTCTTCACTTTCTGCCATAAGGGTGGTGTCATCTGCATGTCTGAGGTTATTGATATTTCTCCCGGTAATCTTGACTCCAGCTTGTGCTTCATCCAGCCCAGCATTTCACATGATGTACTCTGCATATAAGTTAAATAAGCAGGGTGACAACATACAGCCTTGATGCACTCCTTTTCCTATTTGGAACGAGTGTGTTGTTCCATGTCCATTTCTAACTGTTGCTTCTTGACCTGCATACAGATTTCTCAGGAGGCAGGTAAGGTTGTCTGGTATTCCCATCTCTTGAAGAATTTTCCAGTTTGTTGTGATCCACACAGTCAAAGGCTTTGGTGTAGTCAATAAAGCACTGGACATCACCAGATGGTCAATACCAAAATCAGATTGATTATATTCTTTGCAACCGAAGATGGAAAACCTCTATACAGTCAGCAAAAACAAGACCAGGAGCTGACTGTGGCTCAGATCATGAACTCCTTATTGCCAAATTCAGACTTAAATTGAACAAAGTAGGGAAAATCACTAGACTAAATATATAAATCTGTTAATGCATCAAATATCAAGTTTACAAAATCTAAAAATTGAAACGATTAAAAGTTTACTGGATAGGATTTAAATTTTTTATACATTTAATATCATGAATCATTAATTAGAAACAATGATTGGGTTCAATAATTTAATTGATGCATGGTTTATAGTCAATATACATCACATACTAAGTAGTAAGTTTTCCTCACTCACCTACTACCATATTCAAAATATCATCATGTTCATCTATTAAAGGGTTCATGCACACCATATCCAGCAGTTCCATGAGCTGCTTCTGAAGAGAATAGGCTTCCTTAAAAAGAGCCTGCAGAAGGTCTGCGACGAGGTGTAGACGCCCAGAATAGACAGACTCACTATTCTGATCACAAAAAAATAACAATGAGAAGAAAAAAGCAAATCAGAGAATGCTCAGGAGCCAAATTTATTTTAAATCATTCTATCAGAGCTTATAAATTTAATATTTTTACTGAGTGTCATATTCATTTATTAAAGAAATGCTTAATGAACTTTCACCGTATATAGTGTACTTTGAGGGATGCAGGCATGTATAAAACACAATCTCTGACTTCTAAGATCTTACAAATATAGAACAAAAAAGGAGATCAATAACATTAGGTCCATGGCATGACATTTTAGTACCCTATCACCAAAGAGAAGGATCAGGTAACTAGAGAGGTACATTCACCCAACAAATAGCATTATCAAAATTGCCTGTGACCCACAAATCCTAAGCCAGCTTTTCTGCTTTAAAGCTGCCACAGGACTAAATAAAGGTCAAGGTCCATTTATAGGCACCTAATTGTTAAGGAATTCACCTGAGTCACCAGTGCCACAACAGAACTATTTCAGGATCCCTGTGACTCAACATGAATCCATATCACTTCTTTCCTTACCAAGAGGAAATAGAATAAGACAACGACAAGGAAACTGCAAGAGCCCCCTTTGTAAGATTTCTCTATAACTACTTATTTTGAAACAAATATTTACATACATGCTTTTTGCCCTGTGGAAAAATCCACTGCAATAATACAGGATAAATGTAAGCTTACGAACAAACATAAACACTACGAACTCAGGCCCTTTGCTCATGGATTCTAGGCCATTTAAAGTGTACTTAGACCCATTACTTACCTTACAATGTACAAATGTACTTTTGATTACATGTAGGACTGAGGAGGGAAGACTATGAATATTTTCTAGAATGACGGATTCCTGAGTGGCACAGACATGCTGAACACATCCAGTAAGAGCTCCTAATAGCTGTACCATTGTCTGGAAATAAGGAAAGAAGTTTCACTCAGAACATATTTTCTGTGCATCTGAACGGTATACTAAGGATATAGCAATGAACAAAACGGACCCTCTGTTCCTCCTTACCCATAACTTTAGTCTATCAGAATTACAAATATTAAAACTGGTTAGACATTTGGTTAAAAAAAGTTGGCATACTAACCCACACATCAAAGTATATGGCAGGTGTTGTACACATATGCCTTGGAATTATAGATAGGGCATGACATTTTGATTATATTTTTCTTATACTAGTTTATTACTTGTCTAAACTTATACAAGTTTATTAAGATGTTTATTAAGCACAAAATTATATAAAAATTCATTTATGCCTTCTGCAATATCTTTAATTCTATAAATTTAATTCTAGCATTGGGTCATTACATAAAGAGTATACAGCTAATATTAGTATAAAAATACTCACACTCTTGAAGTTCTGCCCCACCCCCCTTCCTAATATACTTGACATACTTGTAAAATATTTCTTAGAGTGCTCTGGATTTCTAAATTTTGGCTTGACAGTTCTCTGGCTTGACTGGTTAACTCATATATCATGTCATCAAATAATCTCACAGTCTGTGAAAACAAAGCAGGTCATAAACAGCAGTAATAGAAGCCACTAGAAAAGGAAAGACACACTGTTCAAGAAAAAAATTGACTTGATTTTGCATTATTAATAGCCACAGGGTATTGTCCAGTATAACAACTGTATCTAATAAAATAAAGTTAATAATGTGTGTGTGTATAGTATTTTTTATATAGTGTTTCCACAATATGAGCTCTTTGAAAAATACAAAGTGTTCAACAAAAATTAATGTCTTTTATTTCTGAAATAACATCCATAAAGAGATCACTCAAAGTTCACTTTTTGGTGCTGTAACAAAAGTGCTACTCTTACACTTAAATAAATAAAAGATGATGATCTTAACCAATCAACATCCATGTGAACATTAAACGGATATTTTCTGGTCATGGTAATGAATCTGTGTTGAATTACCTATTTACTTGTTTTCTATCCAGTTTTCATTTTTGACCAACTCAAAACACCATTCCTAGATTAGAGACACAGTACGTAACCTCAGAACTAAGTGTTTTTGTCTGAAAAGTTAGCCAAATTAAGANGTGAAAAGTAAATAGAAAAGAACGCAAAATATATGGGTAAAGTAGCAAGGATAGTCTTAATTCTCTACTTCTTCTAAGTAAATAAGTAAATTACATCAAGTAAGAGTAATGGAGACAGATGAAGATAAAGTCAACTTTTCCAAATAACAAATTAGTCATGCCTAAACAATCAGCTTTTTGTAACTTAGAAAGTATTTTCTAACTGACAGTACATGAACAAAGAGGTTGAGGGTTATTCAGTAGACTGCAGATTATGATTTTTATAGGTCTAACCAGCTTAACAACTAATATTTAAAATGTACATTGTGCTCATCACACGTTATCAAATAGAACACTTTTGGTATCTATGCAGACTGAAAGTTAAATTTTTTAAGTACTATAATTTGAGGTAATTGGTCATTTTAACTAACTGAAGATTACAAAAGTTGTAACCCTACAATAGGAAGAATAAATTTAAAAGGAATATGAAACTGTATTGAGATGTGGGACTCAAGTTTTAATGACATCAAAGCTATCATACAATTAAGACAATTTTACTTACGAATATGCTCAATCCAACTGTCAGAATGCTGATACATAGAGTAAAAAAATTAAGGGAGATACTAGTATTATAGTATTAAGATGTTCAATATCATGGTAATCCAACTCTATGCCTTGACCAGTAACACTAAAGAAGCTCAAGTTGAACGGTTCTATGAAGACCCACAAGACCTTCCAGAATTAACACCCAAAAAAGATGTCCTTTTCATTATAGGGGACTGGAATGCAAAAGTAAGAAGTCAAGAAACACCTGGAGTAAAAGGCAAATTTGGCCTTGGAGGCCAAATCAGGGCAAAGGCTAATAGAGTTCTGCCGAGGGAATACACTGGTCATAGCAAACACCCTCTTCAACAAAACAAGAGAAGCCTCTACACATGGACATCACCAGATGGTCAACACCAAAATCAGATTGATTATATTCTTTGCAGCCGAAGATGGAGAAGCTTTATACAGTCAGCAAAAACAAGACCGGGAGCTGATTGTGGCTCAGATCATGAACTCCTTATTGCCAAATTCAGACTGAAATTGAAAAAGTACGGAAAACCACTAGACCATTCAGGTGACCTAAATCAAATCCCTAACAATTATACAGTGGAAGTGAGAAACAGATTTAAGGGACTAGACTTGATAGACTGAGTGCCTGATGAACTATGGAATGAGGTTCATGACACTATACAGGAGACAGGGATCAAGACCATCACCAAGAAAAAGAAATGCAAAAAAGCAAAATGGCTGTCTGAGGAAGCCTTATAAATAGCTATGAAAATAAGAGAAGCAAAAAGCAAAGGAGAAAAGGAAAGATATACCCATTTGAATGCAGAGTTCCAAATAGAAAGGAGCAATAAGATAACCTTCCCCAGTGATCAGTGCAAAGAAATATAGGAAAACAATAAAATGGGAAAGACTAGAGATCTCTTTAAGAAAATTAAAGATACCAAGGGAACATCTCATGCAAAGATGGGCTCCATAAGGGACAGAAATGGTAATGGACCTAACAGAAGCAGAAGATACTAACAAGAGGTGGCGAGAATACACAGAACTGTACAAAAAAGATCTTCACGACCCAGATGATCACGATGGCGTGATCACTCACCTAGAGCCAGACATTCTGGAATGTGAAGTCAAGTGGGCCTTAGGAAGAATCACTACGAACAAAGCTAGTGGAGGTGATGGCATTCCAGTTGAGCTATTTCAAATCCTAAAAATTGATGTTGTCAAAGTGTTGCACTCAATATGACAGCAGATTTGGAAAACTCAGCAGTGGCCACAGGACTGGAAAAAGTTAGTTTTTATTCCAATCCCAAAGAAAGGCAAAGTCAAAGAATGCTCAAACTACCGCACAATTGTACTCATCTCACATGCCAATAAAGTAATGCTCAAAATTCTCCAAGCCAGGCTTCAACAATATGTGAACCGTGAACTTCCAGATGTTCAAGCTGGTTTTAGAAAAGGAACCAGAGATCAAATTGCCACCATCCACTGGATCATGGAAAAAGCAAGAGTTCCAGAAAAACATCTATTTCTGCTTTCTTGACTATGCCACAGCCTTTGACTGTGTGAATCACAATAAACTGTGGAAAATTCTGAAACAGATGGGAATACCAGACCACCTGACCTGCCTCTTGAGAAATCTGTATGCAGGTCAGGAAGCAATAGTTAGAACTGGACATGGAACAACAGACTGATTCCAAATGGGAAAAGGAGTGCATCAAGGCTGTATATTGTCACCCTGCTTATTTAACTTATATGCAGAGTACATTATGAGAAACGCCGGGCTGGAAGAAGCACAAGCTGGAATCAAGATTCCTGGGAGAAATATCAATAACCTCAGATATGCAGATGACACCACCCTTATGGCAGAAAGTGAAGAACTAAAGAGCCTCTTGATGAAAGTGAAAGAGGAGAATGAAAACATTGGCTTAAAGCTCAACATTCAGAAAACGAAGATCATGGCATCTGGGCCCATCACTTCATGGCAAACAGATGGAGAAATAGTGTAAACGGTGACAGACTTTATTTTTGGGGCCTCCAAAATCACTGCAGATGGTGATTGCAGCCATGAATTTGAAAGACGCTTACTCCTTGGAAGGAAAAGTTATGACCAACCTAGAAAGCACATTAAAAAGCAGACACATTATTTTCCAACAAGGTCTGTCTAGTCAAGGCTATGGTTTTTCCAGCAGTCATATATGGATGTGAAAGTTGGACTATGAAGAAAGCTGAGCGCCAAAGAATTGATGCTTTTGAACTGTGGTGTTAGAAGACTCTTCAGAGTCCCTTGGGCTGCAAGGAGATCCAACCAGTCCCTCCTAAAGGAAATCAGATCAATTAATTTTCATTGGAAGGACAGATGTTGAAGCTCAAACTCCAAAGTTTGGTCACCTAATGTGAAGAGCTAACTCATTTGAAAAGACCCTGATGCTGGGAAAGATTCAAGGCAGGAGGAGAAGGGTACGACAGAGAATGAGATGGTTAGATAGCATCACTGACTCAATGGACATGAGTTTGAGTAAACTCCAGTTGTTGTTGATGGACAGGGAGGCCTGGCGTACCGCAGTCCATGGGGTCGGCAAAGAGTTGGACACCACTGAACGACCGAACTGAACTGAGTAAGATATTCACTACTGAGATTAGGTTTTCAAAGACCTTTCTTGAAGTTTAAGCAATGATAGTAAGAGACTAAAATTAGACTCAAATTACTGGCTTAATTTTGCTTTTAAAAAAGTAACACTAATTAGGCTAACAAACAATAGGACGAAAATACTTTAAGTATTTTCAAAACACTCAAGGATAAACTTATCTCTTCGAACTATATGTAATTATGACATATTTCTGACAGATGAGAAAACAATCCATAATAATCTATGGTTTCTGAAACAAATTTATTTTTCCTTAGCACTTCTATAGTACTGTATCTACACCTGTCACCGATCAGTTTCTACTTTCTTTTCATGTTATTAGCATATCTATCTTATCACTTTATCAGACTGAAACTCTTCTGCACATAGGAGCTTACAAATACGTGTTAATAAACTATCCTTTGTGCATTGTAAAAGTTAACAGTAATCACATTATAAACTATACACTTTCAAACCGTTAAAAATAATTGTTAAAGTTTTTACTGTAAAAATAATATAAGAATTATTAAAGCATGTGTCAATCAGAAAAATTAAAAAAACACAACCACATCGCAGTAATATAAGAAGTCATTCTTCTTCTGAAATCTTACTTTGCAACTACATATCTTATACTAGCAATCAAAATGAGGCATGGTCATTAACTCATTTTAGTTCAGTAGAACTAATTTAGTTCAGGGCAGAATCTGCCTCATGTATAAATTTTAGAAAAGGTTAAAAAGAAAATTTAACCTCTTTAAAAATTTAAACTTCAGTTATGATTATGCAGACATGCAGGCAAAGACTGAAAAATAACATGTAAAATACAAAAGATAAAAATAATGTTTGGGTGACAGAACTGTGGATTTATAGAAAATTTCTTTCATTTGTTGAAAAGTGCTGTAGTAAAACCAAAAGCTGAAATTATATAATGAGACTTCAGGCCGTTTTAAAACATGACAAAATTTTTTAGCCCTTCACTGAATGCTTACTATGTGCCAGGAAGTATTCTAAGTGCTGGAGACAATGCAGTGAAAATAAAATTCCTGCCTTTATGAACTTCACAGTATAGTGAGGAAAAGCAAAAAGAAAACGAAGTAAACAACATAATTTCTATTAACGATCTGACTGCTCTTTAGAAAACTGAACAGAGCAATGTGATTAAGTATTACTGACTGGGTTTGGGGAAACCACCTAAAACTGAAGGCTCTGAAAAGGGCTTACCTGAGCAGGTGACATTTGAGCTGAAACCTGAATAATGAGACCTACCAAAGGCTGGGAGAAGAGCTACACGGAACACCAACAAACATGAAGATCCTAAGGTAGGTGAGCTTCATGAATCTCTGGTTAGAATGTAGTGAGCTAAGCAGGAGAGGACAAGGCTTAGAACAGAGGAGACTTGAAAGTAAAAGTTTAGATTTTATTCCTAATTTGTTAAGAAGCCCTTGTGGTAAGGAAATGACATGTTTTTCCACATGAACTTTTTTTGGAGAGATTATAAAAGGACATGAGTAGAAGCAAGAGAACTATTAACAACAGCCCAGATGAGAGATTATGACGGTTTGGAGCAGTGACAGGAAACCGGGATGATGGATTCAAAATATAGTCTGAGGGCAGAAATGAAAGAACTTGATTAAAGGTTTTGGCTTGTGAAACGGTTTAAGAAGCCTAGGGGTTTTGGTTTTTTCAATTTTTGAGATGAAACTTAAAATTTCATCAAAAGAACAGGATTTGGTTCTTTTGAATTTTGAGATAAAAACCAGGAGGGAATGTTGACCTTTTGGAGGGGGGTGGGG
>SJYQ01095393.1:0-29926 GCA_006410935.1 Redunca redunca
CAACATTCAAAAAACTAAGATCATGGCATCCGGTCCCATCACTTGATGGGAAATAGATGGGGAAACAGTGGAAACAGTGTCTGATTTTTTTTTTTTCTGGGCTCCAAAATCACTGCAGATGGTGACTGCAGCCATAAAATTAAAAGACACTTACTCCTTGGAAGGAGAGTTATGACCAACCTAGACAGCATATTCAAAAGCATTACTTTTCCAACAAAGGTCCGTCTAGTCAAGGCTATAGTTTTTCCAGTGGTCGTGTATGGTTATGAGAGTTGGACTATGAAGAAAGCTGAGGGCCTAAGAATTGATGCTTTTGAACTGTGGTATTGGAGAAGACTCTTGAGAGTCCCTTGGACTGCAAGGAGATCCAACCAGTCCATTCTAAAGGAGATCAGTCCTGGGTTTTCACTGGAAGGACTAATGTTGAAGCTGAAACTCCAGTACTTTGGCCACCTGATGCAAAGAACTGACTCATCGGAAAAGACCCTGATGCTGGGAAAGATTGAGGGCAGGAGAAGGGGACGACAGAGGATGAGATGGCTGGATGGCATCACCAACTTGATGGACATGGGTTTGGGTGGACTCTGGGAGTTGGTGATGGACAGGGAGGCCTGGCATGCTGCAGTTCATGGGGTTGCAAAGAGTTGGATACAACTAAGCGACTGAACTGAATGACAACCTTATTCCATTGGATAAAAATCTGATTCCCCTGCAATAGAGTCTTCTGTTTGAGATACCTCACTAAAATAGATATTGGAAAATTAAAGTAAGATATGCTGGGATTTGGGGCTTTCTGGGTGGCTCAGTTGGGAAAGAATCTGCCTGCAGTGCAAGAAATCCAGGTTCAATCCCCAGATCAGGAAGATCCTATGGAGATGAAAATGGCAACCCACTCCAGTATTCTTGCCTGGGAAATTGCATGGACAGAGGAGCCTAGTCGGCTACAGTCCATGGGGTCACAGGAGTCAGACACAACTTAGCAAATAAACCACCACCACCACCATTGTGAAATTTGATAATGCTACTTTACAGTATAACTTCATATGAATTAGAAAAGCTTTAAAAAAAAAAACTCCAATCCACAGGGTCTTAAACAGTCAGAAATGTATTTATTTCTTTATTTTTACATAGCAAAGAGTCTAAGAAGGTTTTTTTTCTGGCATTGGGTCATTGGTCCAATGATGTTAAGGCTGGCATCTCTGTGATTCAGCTAACCTTTCCTTTTGGTTGCAAAATGTCTATCAGCACTCCAGACATGCCATCTATGTTCACAGCAGGAAAAAGGGGAGAAGGCAGGCTATTGACTTGATCTGTTCACAATATCAGAAAAGCAAAAGCTTTCTCTGAGAAAACTCCAAAAAGATGTTCCCTTATATCTCATTCATTAGAACTGTGTCTCTTGGTCATCTTTAATGCAAGAAAAGCTGGGGATATGTTGGGTGGAAGGCAGCTAGGAAGAATGAGATCTATTCAGCCAAACACTGTTATCTGCCACAATTGCCATTATTTCCTCTCCCTTTTGGGAAAAAAAGAAAAGAAAAGAAATATTTCAAGTATACACAAAAGAGAGAATTCATACTGGTCTAGCTTAGTCAAGTGTCCTCCCTGATTCATCAGATATGGCTAAGATACAGACACAACTGCAGGTTCGTTACTATAAAAAATGTTTGTAATGTCACCCAAACAAGCATACCCAGCTAAAAAAGAAAAAGAAACATTGCAAATCCAATTGAAGCCTCCTGTATATTTCTCAGTTGCACTTCCTTACTCTGACCCCATAACCAATCACTATCCTGAATTTGAAATCTATTATTCCCACACACATTTTCATTGTATATACTTACTCTCATAGTCTTGCTTGGGCTGTTTTAAAATTTGTGCAAATACTATAACTTAGCCTGCCCTCTTCAACTTCCTTTCTTAGCTAATTAGATTCATGTTTATACATATGATCTAATTCATTCAGTTTCACAGCTGTATAATAAGTATTTGGTGAATATAGCATAATTTATTTATCTATTCCTTCACTGATAGACATTTGAATTATTTATAATTCTTTGTTACTCTAAAAATGCTGCAATGAATTTCTAGTACATGCCTCTTTCTGCATACGTGAAATTATTTCTCTAAGGCATACACCCAGAGGTGGAATAGGTGGGTCAAAGGTTCTCTCAACTTTTAATTTTACAAAACATGCCAAATGGCTCTCCAAACTGGTCTCGCAGTTAGCCATCCAACACAGGGTGTTATTGTTCTAATTGCTTCATATTCTCATCAACTCTTGGCATTGTCAGACTTCTCAGATTATGCCAATCTCATAAGTGTGGGTATTCTATCTCTTTGATTTCCCTGATTGCTAGTGAGACTGACCATTATGCCAGATGTTTATTGGTCATTTGGCTTTCCTCTTCCTTTAATTTCCTGTTGATGTCATTCACCCATTTTCCCATGAATGTGTTATCTTTTCCCTATTTTTCACATCTTTCCTTATCTCACTGCCCCAACCAGGCTAGTGAGCATCTCTAGTTGAGTCAAGGCTTCCACCATTCATTCAGTTAATATCCACTATGTATATGCTAGACACAGTGGAAGCACTGGAGATTCAGATCCTTGCCCTGAAGTTATTATTATGTCTTTATGTTCTTCAGGTATGTTTGGCACATAAAGAGAGTTGTTGAATGAATAACCAATTAACACAATTCTAAGGGATCTGACAGCTGTCTCTGTGGTCTTTGTGTGGACAAGTCCTCAAACTTACTCTGTAACAGTCTAAAGGGAAGAGTGATTTTAAACAGATAAAAGCTACATGGGCTCAAACATAACAAACTTTCTAATAATAAGATATGTTCAAAGATAGAGTAGTGAATACCCTCACCACTGGGGTGTTCAAGTACAGCCTGATTAACTACTGAGCAAACCCACTGTGTAAGGAATAGAATATCAGATGAGGAGTTGCACCAGGTAAGGTCTTTCTCTATTCCCTGAAATTTTATAAAAGCAATGCATCATTTTAGTTAACTCAAGATTCCACTTTTTAAAACTATCCCTCATAATTAAGTATAAAATTCATATCTGTCCATCTGATGATTTTCATATTCAAATACCTGAAATTATTCACGAAGTGCCATAAATTTGACCTTTTCTTATACCTGTGTTAAGTTTCATGAATCGTTTTCTTTGTAGCCTTTTCAAGTTATATAACTCTTCACATTATAACAGAATGGACTCAACCTTTTATTTCATGCAGTTGACCTACTGTGTTACACCGTAATCCTTAAGAAAAGGTGAAGAAAGACTGGCTTCCTACCCCAGCAATTACTGCTCTGAATCCAGACTTTCTATTACCATACATGCATCTGAAAACACAGAAGCATAAAGCTTGGAATTAGGCTCCCCATTGGTTTAAAAACACACAGTTTCTCCTAGAATCACAGATTTTAAAGCAGGAAGAGACCATAAAATCCTTTATGTTTACTCAAGTCAGGCCTCTGGTATTGGGCGGCACTAAAGAATCAAAGAGCACTCCTCTGAATATCTGCCTTGTTTGCACATCGTAGATTGCTATATGGCCGCTTAAGTGATCAGTAAACACTTTCTGGAGTGCCTGCTGGGAATTTGACAGTGTGCTGGAGTTAGGACCTGGCTGGATTGTAAGAGAGTCACTGCTCTCCAGGAACTTTCGGTCTTAGTGGAGAGAGAGATGTCACATATATAGAGAACAAAGACACTATCGTAGATATGAATGAAAGCCAGAGTCTGGTCCATAGTCAGCATCATTAAGTGTGTCTGTAACAAGAGAGCCCAGGAAGGACTCCAGAGTTCTGGCTTCTGTGCCTGGGTGGATGGTAAAGCCATTCACTGAGAGAAGGGACTCTGGCAAGGTCAAGATGGACAGCAGAGGCAGGGGGCAACAGGTGGAACAATCCTGAATCTGTCTTGGCTGTACTGGGGATAAGATATGATTGAGAGTCCAAGAGTTGGGTATAAGAGTTTATTGCAAAGAGGGAATATCTGGGATAGGATACTAATTTGTGAGTTGTTTGTACATATGTGGCAAATGAGAGAGCCTAGGGCTGTACTTGGGAAAAATGCTGGGTAGAAAAAGGTGTATCCACAGAGGAGGCAGAGGAGGACAGGTGGGTATCACAAAGAGGTAGGGGGACAGGAGCGGTCAGCAGAGTTGAATGCTGCCAAGATGCCAAGTAAATGAGGGTGTGGAAGGGGTTACTAGCTTTATTTAAGATGGTGAAGTCAGGGCTTTTGCTGATTCCGAAGTGCAGGGTGGGGATGGTACCCAGACATGGAGAGGAAGAGCACAGACATTCTGGGAAGGGGAACAGCACCACCTAAAACCCAAACAGCAGAGTAGCCATTGGGGTTTGACGTGCGTCACAATGGAACTTTCCCATTTAGTCACCTTCCAGAAGGGGACACTGGAGAAGAAGCCTGGGCTAGGAGGGCCTTGGTTGTCTGGCAAAGAACTTGGATTTTCCTTTCTAACCAAAAAGACCCATCGTTGGTTTCTGAGCCTAGAAGAGACTCTGTAAAGCCATGACACAGGCTTCGTAGTTACGGAGGATGCAGTCCTTCTCATAAACTGGGTGGAGGCACACTTCCGAAACACAAAATCAAGCTAAGATTCAGTAACAAAGGACAAAAACACTCTTGAGTGGGCAGATTTGTTGTACTGTCTTATGAGCTCATGGGTGGGAAACTCTCCACCCTCCAAGGGAGGCCCTATTTAGAGATGTTGTTGTTATAGTAATAGCCACTGCCTCTCCCTCCAAGGGAAAGAGTAGAAAACCAGGGCTCCAGGCAGAAAGTAGGAAAACAGTAACAACTCTCCTCTTATAATTTCTCACTGAGTGAGTTACATAAGGAGGCGCTGTACTGGGTCCAAGGTTCCCACAGCAGGGCTTTCATCTCCTCTACCTCCATGACCTTGGCTCATTTGACTACCGTGAGTTCTCTGCTTGCTCTGGTGCACTCAAGGCCCTTAGGGCAGTTGTGAGCAGGGATTCACATGTGTGTTTGAAAAACAAAATACTGTGGTCCTGATCCCTCTGCCTTCTGCCTCCCAGCAGGGAAATAGAGGAAGAAAGAAAGATAAAGGAGTTTGGAGTCCTTTCTAGGGGATTGTGGGGCAGAGGAGCTGCCCCAACAGTCAAGAGAAGCAAGAAGAGAGGGACAGCAATGAAGCAGAGTTCCCTCTGTTTGCCACCTTCTTCTCCCAACATTCTTCCTTCCTTCACTGACTTTTGAGAACTTACTCCACACTCAGCTCTGACCTGGGCACTAAAGATCACCCAGGGAACAGCTCAGATGGTCTCCCTACCCTCATGGAATTTGCAGTCTAGAGGAAGAGACAAGAGATTCATGTGATTTCATCAGCTGGTGTGCATTTGCAAATATAATGAGTGCAGACTGACTGCTAAGAATGAGGAGGAAAGGCCAGACCACAAGATCAGGTTGGGAGGTCTTCAGGCCAAACTACCCAGTGTGCCACCCCCTAGCCCGCAATTGATCAGGATACAGGTAGCTATCCTAAAAGCACTCAGGAGCCAAGGAGCGTTTTAAGCAGGAGGTAGATGCAAGATCAGCTTTATATTTGAATCCTCAATGATAACAATAATCATGTGAAGGTTACTGCAACTAGCATGTCTTACATATTTGAGTTACCAGGATGCTTCCTCCTCTTCCTTTGCCTAGGTTTGTCCCTGACCCTGGTCCTGGCCCTGTACTTTTTCCGGGCTCTGATGAAAAACCCACCTGCAATGCAGGAGACAAGGATTCCATCCCAGTGGGAAAGATCCCCTGGAGAAAGAAATGGAAACCCACTCCAGGATTCTATACTGGGAAATCCCATTGACAGAGAAGCCTGCTGGGCTACAGTCTATGGGGTTGCAAAAAGGTTGGACATGACTTGGCGACTACACCACCACCACTACATGGATCGCTTGGCTGCTGCAGAAGGAGAAAGAGGCAGCAGGCAGATGTTCCCCTGGAATAGTGGCCAAGAGAAACTGCTTTCAGGCAGCTGGCACACACTTAGAAACATGGGAGTCAGATAAGGGCATCTTGGAACTGGTTAGAGGTTAAATGAGCCCGCTTAAGAACGCCATGCAAATGAGGGAAATACCCAAGCTACACTGTGCAGTGGAAAAAGCCAGGGGCAAAGCAACAGAGGCAGCATCCAATGCCCTGGGTGTCTCTATGTGCTCAAGTACTTAGAGGTATGCATCAGTATGTTTGCATAGAAAAGAAGCATAGAAGTCAATATACAAAACTCTTAGGTAACTGCATAGTGGGACTGTGGTGATACTTTTATTATTCTTTATGCCTTACTGGGTTTCCCAAACTACTCTGCTCCTTAGAATCTCAAACTGCACCTTAGAGGGACCAAGGAAAGGGATCACTCAGTGATGTCTTCAATGCACCAGTCATCACCGAGTGGCTCCCTCATGACAGGAGCTGTGACTCATGCCATGGAACTTGAACTCACTGTGTAGGGTCTGAAAGTTAGGGATATAGAAAGTGTTCAGAAATGTTTCTTGATGTATTTGTTAGGAACCTTTGAATAGCTAATGAAGCTGAAGTCAACAGAGAGTTTTGCATAGCCGAAAAGTCCTGAGTATCACTGAGTCTCATTGGTCTGGCCTAGTCCCATGTCCATCACTGACCCAGTCACTTTTCTAGGAGGACAGAATATATTGAGTAGCTTGATCTGGGTCAGGCACCAGTCTATGGAGCCTGGGCCTCCCGTGGAAGCTCAGATTGAGTTTAGGTTGGGAATAGTTCCCCCAAAAGGAAATTGAAATATTATTGCCATAAGAATAAAGGAATGGATGCCCATCAGGCAAAAACAGCAGATGCCCAGAAAACCAAGGGAATAACTTAAAGGCTTTCTGGAGATATTTGCTTCCAGCTGAGTCCTTGGAGGACTCAGTGTGGTGTAGTAGGTGAAACCCTGGGCTCAGAAAGAAGAGACCAGAGTTCTAGACTCACTAATCCTCCTGCCTCTTGTCCATCCCCAGATTCATTTCCATGGTATTACCATGATGATCCAGCTAAAACGCAAATCTAACCATGTCTCAGCTTGAAATTCTTCATTGCCGCCCACCCCACACCTATCTCCCAACCCCAGCCCCACAGCCTGCCAGATCAAGCACAGAGGCTCTCACAGCATGCGAGACCCTCTACCTGCTCGTCAGCGTCATCTCCCTCGGCTTCAGACTGCCATCCCAGCACCCTGAGCTCCCTGTGGCACACATACACACACCTAGCTAAGTCTGTTCATGAATTTAATTGTGCCTTTCTCTGCAGTACCCTCCACTTTTCTAACCGAACTTTTACCTTACCCATTCCATCTCATCCTGGATAACTTGGCCTAGATATCATCTCCTAGAAGCCCTCCCCTCCGTCCTTCCATGAGCACCACCTTACCCTAAACATACCTCTTTCTTTGCACTTAAAGTATTCTAATTACCTTTTTGTGATTCTATTCCAACTAAAGAATTGTGGTAGAAATCCTGTCTTTCTTATATGTGCCACCCAGGTGCTGGTATACTCACTGGCCCCAAAGAGATGCTTATTATATGTTCATTGAACTGAACATTTCAGGACTCCTTTCCCTCTTGCCTAAAATGAGAACTTTGGACCGTATGAGCTATGAGATGCCTTCTAGCTCTGAATGGTCACAGGTCAGTCCAGCTCTTGTTACTAGAGAGGTCAGGAAAGAATGAGACACAGAGAAGGTGAGTTTTGATTTAGGAGCAGAGATTCAGAATAAGTAATCAAGAGATAATATCATGGCCCAAATTGGGCAGCACATGAATTCTGTATACTTAAGAGAGAATAAGGTTAGTGTGCCTCCAAAACAAGTGATGAAAAATAAAGCTGTTTTATCTCTAGATGTAAGATCACCACCTAGAGCATGTGGCCACTAGAGACACAGCATCTCGTGTGCACTGGTCACAGAGTAAGCACTCAACAATTTTGTTGAATGGAATGCCAGAGCCCAGCTTCTTCTGCTTCTCCACCCAGACGATGGATTCACATTTGCCTGGTAAGGGAAGAGTCAAGGGAACATGTATTTGTGTCATGCAAACAACCACACACTATGCTGACAGATTCCCACCAGACCTGTAGTCTAACCTGGAAAACCTGTAAGAAAGCTTCTGCTAGCCAAAAGGGAAAGGCAAAAGCTTAAAGAGTGAAAACTTAGGTCCCATAAAATCCCATAAAATGCTAAAAGCTTAAGAGCAAGAAGATAGTCCCAGCAGACTGTAAACCACTTGAATATTTCCAAGAAGTCTCATCTGCTGTTATCACCCACTTCTTCAGATTTCTTTGCTGTTCTTTTGACATCTGATAGAGACTGAATGAGAAGCAGATAGAATTTATGGTTAGTGAAGAACCTACGCTGAAAGAAGGACAAAGAGAGTCAGTATATCATCCTTGTTAGGCAGAATGATGGGCTGAAGAGCTTCCCAGTTTTCAAAAACTGCATGTCAGTTACTTGAGGAGGGTGGAATATAAATTAAAATTTTAAGATCACATATTCTAGGATTAAATGTAATCAAAGCATTAAGGATGCATTTGCATCAAAATAAAATTAATTCTATTTGATTGATCCATCACTGATTTTTCTAACACTCAAGAGAGGTTTATTTTCAGGAGCATTACCTCATCATCTGTGTTGCTGGTTTGTGTTTTTAAATCCCTATGTGTTTGTGCCAGGAGATGTGTTTTGTCTCATGACCAAGAGTTTTGGTAGTATAAATGTACTTTGCTTTGTTTAATTTATTCATTTAATTTCTTCTTGGGTGATAGTTGTCTGTCTTTTCTCCCCTTCTAAATCAGACTTCCTGACAATTTTATGTAGAAAATTAAAGTCATATTCTTTCTGAACCTGAATTGATTTTGCCCAGGTCTTATTTCAGAAATAATGGCAAAGAGAAATAATAGACTCCAGGACCTTGAATTTCACAGATTCCTTCTTTGCAGTCTGGCTTGAAGCCATCATATGAAGTCAGAGCTTTTCTCTCTGTCCCTCTTTCTCCTCTTCATTGCCCACATTTAAAGAGTAATCACTTGATTTGTGTCACTGGGTGGTATGACTTTGTTGTTACTGCTGAAAATAAATCAGTTCAAGGACTGGTAATTAAATCATCTGCTTATATATTTTTTTCTCTTTAAAAATCACTCAGAAACCAGAAAGTTTCCCTCCTAATTCTGGGAGGCAATGTCAAACAGATCTTAGACTCTTAGGCTCTTAATGTTGATGGGAACCCTCGAGGTTTTAAAGTCCAACAAAATGAGATGGGAAGGAGCGGCAGTCACCTAGCTTTTTGTATTAAAAAAGTCACAGTCTTTTTCAATACAATTTTCCGAGATTAACCTCCATTTGCACTTATAAAATATTGTCCATATTCCCTGTGTTGAACAATACATCCTTTGAGCCTGTCTTACATCCCTTAGTTCGTGTCTCCCACTCCCCTGTCCAAATATTGCCCCTCTTCCCATTGGTAACCATTAGCTTGTTCTCTGAATCCATGAGTCTACTTATTTCTTTACTATATTCTCTAGTTTGTTGTTTTTTAGATTCCACATATATGTGATGTCATATGATATGTGTCTTTCTCTGTCTGGCTTACTTAATATGATAATGTTAAGTCCATCCATGTTGCTGCAAATGACATTATTTCATCCTTTTTATTGCTGAGTAGTAGTCTGTGTGTGTGTGTATGTGTGTGTTTGTGTGTATACAACATCTTCTTTATCCATTCTTCTATTGATGGACACTTAGACTGCTTCCATACCTTGGCAGTTATAAATAATTCTGCTATGAACTACAGTCCTAAAATTAGCTGCATATTCCTCCAACAATGTTTCATTCCTAACATCAAGTGACCTCATGATACAGGGCCAACGTGCCTTTATTAAGGTAAGGATTTGAGGGAGCTAAGCCTTAGACCCAACATTGTCTCTCCCCAAACGTCGGCTGATAAAGCTTCTTAAATTCTGTGGCTCTCGGTGTCCAAACATGTAAATTCGACCTCAAAGTTTCTTCTGGTTCTAACAGTCTGGAGTCTTTGATCTCTTCTGAATATCTTCTCTAAACACCAGTATTCTCTTTATAGTCCTCTTATGATCTCCTACTTTAAATTATTCTTAAAAGAAGCAAAAGACCCATGAAACATAAGTTCTTCACTTTGATCACACACTTTTCCTAACATCCGTAGGAAAATATGTGATTTTGATTGGCTCTGTCAATTGTCAGTTTAAAGACATCCCCCCCCCCACTTTTTTTTTGTAGAGGGCAGTTCTTGCTGCCCTAGAACATGCTCTGTAGGGGCTAATGTGAAAGTGAGCTTTCTCTCATCTCACCCCACTGGGACCCTGCCCCACCACAGAAAGGGCTCAGCCACCAAAGTAAGAGAAGTATTTCCAAACCCATTCTCTCAGCTCCCCCTTTGTGACCTGAGGTCACATTGAGACCCAAGCTGTCAAATAGATGTGCTACTATCCCCATGTGGATCTTGAACACTTGAAATGTGTGAATTAAGATGTGTTACTAATATAAAAATACACACTAGATTTTGAAAACTTAGTAGGAATATATGGGTATAAAATATCTCATGAATAGTTTTTCACATAGATTCTATCTTGAAATGGTAATATTTTGGGTACATCTGGTCAAATAAAATCTATGATTAAAATTAATTTCCCCTGCCTCCTTTTTGGGGATGTGTCCTAAAGTAGATATTAGAAAAGTTTATTTTTATTTATGGCTGTTTTGGGTCTTCGTGGCTGCACAGACTTTTTTCTCTAGCTGCAGTGAGCAGGGGCCACTCTCCAGTTGTGGTGTGCGGGCTTCACTTGCAGGGGCTTCTCTTGTTGTGCAGCACAGGCTCCAGGTACACCGGCTTCAGTAGCTGCAGCTCCTGGGCCCTAGAGCACAAGCTCAATAGTTGTGGCACACGGGGTCAGCTGCTCTGTGGCATGTGGGCTTTTCCAGGACCAGGGACTGAACCCTTGTCTTCTGCATGGGCAGGCAGATTCTTTACCACTGAGCCACCAGGGAAGCCCCAGAAAAGTTTTATATATGTAACTCACATTCAGACAAAAGAGATGCAGATCTGAGATCCATATCCACTGGGCATATCTGACTCACCAACAAAGGGGTTTTGATCAATCAGAAAAATCTACCATGGTTGAAGAGCCAGGAGGAGGGCATGAGGCCCATTCTGGGAGCAACTCAGATGAGCACATTTCTTCACACCAGGCAAAGAGGAGAGGCCCAATACCCCCAAAAGGAGAAAACGGTTCTCAAAGTCAGCTTACATAATTTCTGATGTTTTTAAATTTCTTGGTAAGAAATTCGACAAATTTACACTGATTTCAGCACCAGGAAACCTGCCAGTTTGGCAGTCCCATGATTAATTTTCTCTCTGATCTGAGGTACAAAGTTCCTGAACTGTGTAAGTTTCCCTTCCTGCTATAGTACTTCTGACCTGCTTGGAAAGCTTACAGTCAAAAACGTAAAACTACAGCAGTGAGACTGCGTTATGATGTGGGACAAAGTTTGTTCGAGTGGAAACGAAACAGAACTCAAACAGCCTGTGATACTAATGCAAAGAGGGAGGGGAAAAAATCGACTTTTATAAACTTGGCTCTAAGAAGTTTTTAAACAACTTGCAAAACTCTGCAATCAGATGTATGCTGTAGGCCCCTCTTTACTTCCTACATCTTAAATCTGATGGATTCCTCTCTGGCTGCCCTCCCTACTAATCTCCCCTGACTCAGTCTATGCTGAGCCTTGCTCCAAGTTGTTTGCAAAACTTGCTAAACTGTTTCTCACATTTTCCTTAATCCCCTTCCTCCACCTGGGAAAAAATTTTACATATCTTTCAAAACACACTTACAGCTTGGTTTTCTTTCTGAACCCTCCCTAAACATCAGACCAGGCCTCTATTCAAGCTTCGAGTCCCACACACTTAACGCCTATGTTGCATGCTGTGTTTTCCTCCTCCAGTTTGCAAGGTGCTTTAAACTACAAACCGAATACTATTTATATTTCTTTCAGCAGTGCTTGCATAGTTTCTGGCCCATTGTGTGCTTAGTTACTCAGTTGTCTTTGACTCTTTGGATGCAACCCCATGGAAGCCAGCCCACCAGGCTCCTCTGCCCATGGGGATTCTCCAGGTAAGAATATTGGAGTGAGTTGCCATGACCTCCTCCAGAGGATCTTCAAGCCAGGGATTGAACCTAGGTCTCCCACATTGCAGGTGGATTCTTTACTGGCTGAGCCACCAGGGAAGCCCAAGAATATCGGCGTGGTTAGCCTATCCCTTCTCCAGGGGAACTTCCCAGCCCAGAATCAAACCGGGGTCTCCTGCATTGCATTCTGGCCTATTACTGGCAGGTAAAAAGTGCTTGTGGAAAGAATAAGTCAGTGAATGAAAGAACAAATGAATAGTGAGTTCTATTGCTTCAGTATAAAAGATGGGAATTATTTTGATAACGAAATGGAAATGTTACATTCTCTAGTGCTAAATATACTGTCTTCACTTTTGAACTTTGAAGCCTCTGCATGAGACTTAACCTTAACTCCAAGAGACATAGAGAGATGATCTATTTCTCCACTATTTAGTTTACGTTGAATTCTGTTTATTAGCAAGTGTTCAGGGGGCATGATGAAGAGGCAATCAGATGGCATTTGATGATAGATAAGCCATCTAGATGCATTATCAATCAGTCCATAGGACACACGCTTTGATTTTTTGGTCTAGGAATCAGGATAAGGGCAGATTCATATATCTATATTCTATTATGCAGGCCCTCTGTGATCAATAGAATGAATTTTGCAAAAGGTTTGGTAGGTGAGAGATATATTTCTGTAACCACAGAAAAACTGACTGAAATCAGCTAGCCGACACTGAAATGGAGGCCATTCCATCCTTACAAAGGTTAAAACAAAAATGTTTATTCATTCTCTTACTGATTTAGGGCAAATCATAGTATATGTCAGTAAAGAAAATAAAAAAAAAACTTCTGTTTTTACACCTTCTATGATATACTGTTATCTTCATGAAGGCAAGGATCTTGTCTGTTTTGTTCACTTAGCAGTGACAACGTCCACAGGAAGTACTCCTTAAATATTGCTGACCAATCAGATGAAAGAAAGAACTTACATGTGAGGTAGAAAAACACCATCAAATTGCTCTCATAACCACTTGGTGTTAAGAATGGCTCATTTTTGGCAAATATGTTCTATATTCTAAAAGCACTATGATGTGATTTTGTTAGACTGTAGCTTTCTCCCCACACCATTCTTGAATGTAAAATTAAGAGAATCATATTTTAGGTCAAGAGGAAGCTAAATGAATGATGGAAACAATTTTTCATTCCAGAAACATCAATAACCAAACACAGGAAAACATTTTTCTGCAAAGTTACCACATTGGCAGATTCTTCATTATATAGGAAAGGGGGTGCTGGTACCACGAGGGAGATAGCAATCCATGGGGACTTGATACATGACTTCTTCCCATTGTGTCAGCACAAGTTGGGGAAAAGTTGCACTAAGTTTCTGGGTTTCCGAGTGATTTGAACCTTTCAGAGAATATTGAAAAGAGAACTTGGGAAGAAAATGTTTCAGAGGATGGAAAGTTACAGCCTTAAGGGGACTTGGTGCCAGAGTTATGACTGGTTAAAAATAATTGGTTTGCAAAGAGCAGTTGTTGTTCAATCGCTAAGTTGTATCCAACTCTTTGCAATCCCATGAATTTCAGAGACCAGGCTTCTCTGTCCTTCACTATCTCCTGGAGTTTGCTCCAACTCATGTCCATTGAGTCAGTGATGCTATCCAACCACCTCATCTTCTGTTGTCCCCTTCTCCTCCTGCCTTCAATCTTTCCCAGCATCAGGGTCTTTCCCAGTGAGTCAGCTCTTAGCATCAGGTGGCCAAAGTATTGGAGCTTCAGTTTCAGCATCAGTCCTTCCAATGAATATTCAGGACTGATTTCCTTTAGGATTGGCTGGTTTGATCTCCCTGCAGTCCGAGGGACTTGCAAGAGTCTTCTCCAACACCACAGTTCAAAAGCATCAATTCTTCCACTCTCAGCCTTCTTTATGGTCCAACTCTCACATCCATACATGACTACCGGAAAAACCATAGCTTTGATTATACAGACTTTTGTCTGAAAAATAATGTCTCTGCTTTTTAATATGCTGTCTAGGTTTGTCATAGCTTTTCTTCTAAGGAGCAAATATCTTTTAATGAAATGACTACAGTCACCATCTGCACTGATTTTGGAGCCCAAGAAAAATGTTTGTCAGAATTAACTACACCTTTACTGATGTTACTCTAAAGGTAGCCTAGTATCGAAGGAAAATAGCAGAAGGGACACATCTTACTCAAGTATGAGTGCCCAGACTAAAGTTTTGTCCAGTTCACTAAAGTAGCTTGTTGTCCCCAGGATGCCACCCAGACATGCTCAAGTTTGTAAGCCTTTTCCCAGTACCACAGTGTTGAGCCTACTTTCTGGATTTGCTTGTGGGCCATCTGCAAAACTTCACACTCACCCAGTGATGGGCCAGCTGTGCTTGCGTAGGAGGCACCAGAGAATTGGGGGTGTCTGAGGGCCATTTGGAAACTCCATGAGAAGGCTAGGCTCCTTATGGAGTCTGTAAAGCAGTTAATAAGAATCCATAGCCCTCTGTTGATTTCTGAACCCTAGTTGCTATAAATCCCTACTTCTCTTCTCCACTCCCAGTCTCTCCCTACCACTGAGCCATGCTAATCCTCTCGGTGTTTAGGGTGAACGGAGAAACAAGTGTACCTCTTGGGTTGCATTCCACACAGCTGGAGGAGCTGGCCTCTACCTCCACTCTCACTTACCCCTGTGGGGAAAAACTGGGGCTGAAGATGTCTTTCTTAGCATTAGACTAAGCCACCTTGGTGTGAGGGGGTGATGCTATAAGGGAACTACTATTATGCTGCCAGCGTGTGTATTCCTGGATTACTTTTTCTCCAGTGGTGTGATGGAACTTCTCTGCTGTATTATCAGACTTCCACAGTGGTACTCTCAACATGGAGGTTGTCAAAATTGATGTTTGGTTGCGGGGAGGGAGGGGTGTGAGGTGACAGCTGAAATTCCACGTCCACCATCTTGTTGATGTCATTCTTCAGTGAAAGTTTGCTTTAAAAATATTGTATATAAATTATTTTCTATCGTCATTGTTGTCATCAATGCATCAATGTGTGCAGCCCTAGCACCTAAAGAGTCACTGGAGATGCTGTAGTCATTTGGAGGTGTAATGGTCCAAAATGTGGTCTGTTGTACTATAGAGTCAAGCTAAATCTTCCATTTATTAGCAGTTTGACTTTATGTGGGTTATTTAACCTCTATGAGAATGGGAATAATAATAGTATCTTCCTACTTCACNTGAGTAAAAGTGTGGTCATTTGGGGCCAAACTGAAATGTTTATCTTTTGCTGCTGCTGCTGCTGCTAAGTCACTTCAGCCATGTCCGACTCTGTGCGACCCCATAGACGGCGGCCCACCAGGCTCCCCTGTCCCTGGGATTCTCCAGGCAAGAACACTGGAGTGGGTTGCCATTTCCTTCTCCAATGCATGAAAGTGAAAAATGAAAGTGAAGTCGCTCAGTCGTGTCCGACTCTTAGCGACCCCACAGACTATAGCCCACCAGGCTCCTCTGTCCGTGGGATTTTCCAGGCAAGAGTACTGGAGTGGATTGCCATTGCCTTCTCCATTTATCCTTTGCTGACTATGAAAAAAAAAAGTATGCTATTAACAAAAATCACAAAATAAACAAGGTTGTAGAAGGAGGAGTATACTTTTATAATAAAAAATTAAGACATTTGATTTTTATAAAACACAATTTACCAGTAATGGTGCATTCAAACTAATTATAAGTTTGCTCATCTATACTTTGAAGAATCTCACTGTGTTAGCATCTCTGTCAGTATGTTTGCAGCTTCATTTGTGTCATTAAATATAGTTGAAAGCTGTAAACTATAATTATTTTTAAAAATATTCCTAAATTCAGATTGTTATCTATTGTATCATTGTATAGAATTCAAACAAATGAGTTTTGTGAGTGTGAGTTTTGGAGAGAAGGGAAAGGAGGAAAGAAAAGTCGTTTATAAGTTTACTTGTAAAGAAGACATTTGCTAGAAAACAGGTTTACTGTAAAACCATCTTTGCCTGTGGAAGATGAGCAAGACTACATCCCTAAGTGACTTTGGAATAGCTCTAAGGACTGACAGATTATACCCTGTTAACTCAGTTCTTTGTTCCCAGCAGTGTATTTCTCAAAACCACAGCATGGGATGAGGGAGTTTCAAATAAATCATGACCATTGAGACTAGATGGACTGCACAGTTATCAGACTCTGAACTGTTGCTTTAAAATTTGGTTTGGCCCAATTTAACCTTGTAAAGAAAATGTAAAAGTTACAATACTGAAAAGTTGCCAGCAGGCTCCTCTGAAGCAGTTTGTTCTCTCTTCACTTACATTTATGTATTTTAGTTCGCCTGTATGTCTACCATGGAAGGAGATATAGGTTCTGGCAGAATTTTTAACCATTCCAATATTACAGATTAACTGGAGATTCTGTATTTCATAGATGTACCGAAATTATTAGATCGCAGACTGTCTGCTTTGGCTTTACTGGCTTCCTTTCTTCAGGGAGAGGATATCAAATATAAGATCTATAGTTCCCATTCCAGACATTCTGAAATCACATTTCTAGAGTGGAGGTTGGGGGAAGGACTCTATATACTAACAGGTGATTCTTGTGTGCAATAGTGTTTAGGAATGGCTGATGTAGGACTCAGACCATGAAAAGCTTACCTGGATGACCTACAAGGACCCTGTGGCCCCGTTTTCCATATATGATGCTGTAAATTGTAACCAAAATAAAGAATTCTAAGTAGGAAGTGGGAAGGACAGAGGTCACGCATCATACGAGACATCCTCTTCATATCTCTGCCTATTCTTTATGTTCAGATAGTATCTTTGTTTTTAAACATAGTTCATTCCATGTTTATTGAGCACCTACTAGGTGTGCTAGATGAGCAACAACAGGCTGGCCAATCAAGGGAATGTTAACTGGCTCCAACATATGCTGGTGCTATTAACTAGTAGCATGGGAGCGTGGAGGAAGAAACTAACTGATGAGGGAGAGGAGAGGACATTACAAGGAGAAAACTCACAAGGTGTACCAGGAGCTACTTCACTGAACAGAAAAGTGAGGGAGAGGCATTTAAAGCAGTGAGACTACAGGATGGTTTTGGTATTTTCAAGAAATGATGAAAGTCTCCTGAATCCTTACTGTTCTCCAATAGAACGTAGGAATAATAGCTACCTTAGCTGAGAGGGCCTAGGAGAAGTGACCTGCCAATGCCTAGATCTCAGTTTCTAATATCGTCCTCCAATAAAGGGAACCAGGGCTGCTTGGAGAAATGACTAATTCCAGAACTAGAGCAGGAAATTTATGAGGCAAGCCAGTGGAAGGAGCATAGGAGCCATTGAAAAACCTCCCAGTGACCCAGGTTGGAGCAGTTTGAGGGAGAAATAAAGTAGTGTTGAATTAGAACCCAGGGCATAAAATAAATACCCATAAGTCCACATTGATATAAATGATGGACTGAATAAATAAATGGGGGCAAAGAATCAGATCTCCCATCCAAGTTCAGTTCCGTTCAGTCGCTCAGTCTTGTCCGACTCTGCAACCCCGTGGACTATATAGCATGCCAGGCTTCCCTGTCCATCACCAACTCCTGGAGCTTGCTCAAACTCATGTCCATCATGTCAGTGATGCCATCCAACCATCTCATCCTCTGTCATCCCCTTCTCCTCTCGCCTTCAATCTTTCCTAGCATCAGTCTCCCATCCAAAAGACTTTTGAATAACTAAGTATATGTTTTCCAGAAGGAGGGCATCACTCCCTACCACTGGGTGTGCTATGCATAGTGACTTCCTTCCAAACAGTACAGTGTGAAAAAGGAAGGGACAAAGCTCAGTTTACTGGAGAGAAACCTGACAAACACTGTCTCAGCCAGGTAACCAAAACTTGCATCAACAGTGATAAGCCATCCTTTTTTTTTTTTTTTTTGAAGTATAGTTGATTTACAGTTGTGTGTTAATTTCAGGGTGGGAGGGTACAACAAAGTAATCCAGTTTTATATTTTTTCTGATTATTTTCCATTATAGGTTATTACAAGATACTGAATATAGTTCCCTGTGCTACACAGTAAATCCATGTTGCATGTCTGTTTTATATGTAGTAGTTAGCATGTGTCTGTTAATCCCATACTCTTAATTTCTCCCTAACTCTTCCCTTTCCCCTTTGGTAACCATGCATCCTTTTTCCTGTCTGTGAGTCTGTTTCTGTTTCACAAATAGATTCGTCTGTATTACTTTTTTAGATTACACATATTCATTGATACCATGTAATATTTGTCTTTCTCTATCTGACTTACTTCACTTGGTATAATAAGCTCTAGGTCCATCCATGTTGCTACAAATGGCAAAATTTCATTCCTTTTTAAATCTGAGCAATATTTCATTGTATATATGTACCACACTTGATCCTGTGCACCCTTAGAATGATGAGATGCGAAAGGCACTTCTCTGGGATCTTCCTCCTAAAAATGCATCACCTCAGTATAATCAAGAGGGAAAAAAGCTTAGAAAAATCCCAATTGAGGGCCTTTCTACAGAATACCTGATCAGTACTCCTCGGAAGCTCTCATAAAGGTCATAAAAAAAAAAAGGAAAGTCAGAAAAATGGTCACAGTCAAGAGAAGCCTAAGAAGACTTGAGAACTAAATGTTCTGTTGTTTCCCTGATGAGATCCTAGAAGAGAAGAAGGACAGTAGGGAAAAAAGTAAGGAAATCTGGATGAAGTACGGACTTCAGCTAATACCAGTGGATCAATACTCGCTCACAGTTGTGTCAAATGTACCATGTTAATGCAAAATATAATAATAGAAACTGAGTGCAGGATGTTAGGCGCTCTCTGCCTTGTCTTTAAACATTTCTGTAAATCTAAATCTGTTATAAATTAAATATTTTATTTTAATAAACAAGAGATGCTCATCTGTTTGCCTGCCCTGTATGGTCACTATGAATAACAAACGGCTTAATGTGAGTGACTTGCTAAATTCTGATGTATACCACGAATATAAAATGCATTTAAATGTGATACTATTTCAATAAAACTATTATTTAAAGTTTTTACTTAAATTATTTTAAATATTTAAAATTATTCATGGTGTGAGGATGGATAGAGATGATTAGGCAGGCTGTGAGCACATTATGAAGAGTCCCAGATGTGTGAAGGAGTTTGAATTTGATTCTAAAGACAATGGATCATTAATTTCAGTGTCTCAGTCATGCCCAACTCTTTGCAACCCCACAGACTGTAGCATGCCAGGATTCCCTGTCCATCATCAACTCCTGTGGCTTGCTCAAACTCATGTCCATTGAGACAGTGATGCAATCCATCTCATTCTCTGTTGTTCCCTTCTCCTCCTGCCCTCAATCTTTCCCAGCGTCATGGTCTTTTCCAGTGAGTCAGTTCTCTGCATCAGGTGGCCAAAATATTGGAGTTTCAGATTCAGCATCAGTCCTTTCAATGAATATTCAGGACTGATTTCCTTTAGGATGGACTGGTTTGATCTCCTTGCTGTCCAAGGGACTCTCAAGAGTCTTCCAACACCACAGTTCAAAAGCATTACTTCTTCGGCACTCAGCTTTCTTTATGGTCCAACACTCACATCCATGCATGACTACTGGAAAAATTATAGCTTTGATTAGATGGACTTTTGTCAGCAAAGTAATGTCTCTGCTTTTTAATATACTGTCTAGATTTGTCATAGCTTTTCTTCCAAGGAGCAAGCATCTTTTATTTCTTGGCTGCAATAACCATCTACAGTGATTTTGGAGCCCCCTAAAATAAAGCCTCTCACTGTTTTCATTGTTTCCCCATCTGTTTGCCATGAAGTTATGGGACTGGATGCCATGATGTTAGTTTTTTGAATGTTGAGTTTTAAGCCAAATTTTTCCACTCTCCTCTTTCACTTTCGTCAAGAAGTTCTTTAGTTCTTATTTGCTTTCTGCCATAAGGGTGGTGTCATCTGCATATCTGAGGTGACTGATATTTCTCCCAGAAATCTTGATTCTGGCTTGTGCTTCATCCAGCCCAGCATTTTGCTTGATGTATTCTGCATATAAGTTAAATTATAAAGATGACAATATACAGCCTTGATGTACTCCTTTCCCTATTTAGAACCAGTCTGTTATTCCATGTCTGGTTCTAATTGTTGCTTCTTGACCTGCATACAGATTTCTCAGGAGGCAGGTCAGGTGGTCTGGTATTCCCATCTCTATAAGAGTTCCACAGTTTGTTGTGATCCACACAGTCAAAGGCTTTGGCATAGTCAATAAAGCAGAAATAGATGTTTTTCTGGAACTCTCTTGTTTTTTTGATGATCCAGCGAATGTTGGCAATTTGATCTCTGGTTCCTCCACCTTTTCTTAAACCAGCTTGAACATCTGGAAGTTCACAGTTCACGTACAGTTGAAGCCTGGCTTGGAGAATTTTGAGATTACTTTGCTAGCATGTGAGATGAGTACAATTGTGTAGTAGTTGGAACATTCTTTGGCATTTCCTTTCTTTGGGATTGGAATGAAAACTGAACTTTTCCAGTCCTGTTGCCACTGCTGAGTTTTCCAAATTTGCTTGCATATTGAATGCAGCACTTTCACAACATCATCTTTTAGGATTTGAAAATGCTCAACTGGAATTCCACCACCTCCACTAGCTTTGTTCGTAGAGATGCTTCCTAAGGCCCACTTGACTTCACATTCCAGGATGTCTGGCTGGACAGGTGAGTGATCACACCATCGTAGTTATATGAGTCATGATGATATTTTTTATATAGTTCTGTGTATCTTGCCACCTCTTCTTAATATCATATGCTTCTGTTAGGTCCATACCATTTCTGTCCTTTATTGACCCCATCTCTGCATGAAATGTTCCCTTGGTATCTCTAGTTTTCTTGAAGAGATCTCTAGTCTTTCCCATTCTATTGTTTTCCTCTGTTTCTTTGCATTGATCACTGAGGAATGCTTTCTTATCTCTCCTTGCTATTCTTTGGAACTCTTTTCCTTTTCTCCTTTGCCATTAGCTTCTCTTCTCTTCTTGGTTATTTGTAAGGCTTCCTCAGAGAACCATTTTGCCTTTTTGTATTTCCTTTTCTTGGAGATGGTCTTGATCCCTGTCTCCTGTACAACATCACAAACCTCCATCCATAGTTTTTCATGCACTCTATCAGAGCTAATCCCTTGAAACTGTTTGTCACTTCCACTGTATAATCATAAGGGATTTGATTTAGGTCATACCTGAATGGTCTAGTGGCTTTCTCTACTTTCTTCAGTTTAAGTCTGAGTTTTGCCATAAGGAGTTCATGATCTGAGCCACAGTCAGCTTCTTGTTTTTGCTGACTGTATAGAGCTTCTCCATCTTTGGCTGCAAAGCATATAATCAAATTGATTTCCATATTGACCATCTGGTGATGTCCATGTGTAGTGTCTTCTCTTCTCTTTAATGGGTCATTAAAAGTTTCTAAGTGAAAGAGTACAATTAGACCTGATTTTAGCAGTGACAGTGGAAAGAAACTGAAATACTGGAAACCACAGAAGTCTGGGCACAGATACTCAGAACAGGGCAGAGGTGGTACAGGGAGGAGTCAAGTGGCAGTGGCAGCCCTCTGATAGGGATGACTTCCCCTCTGTACCCCAAACTAGTCACCCTCCAGTTGAGACTTTCTAAGGACAGTTAATTTGATATCGTTTTAATATTTTAAATAAAAATGATTCATTATTGAATAAGTATATACAGTGTTTATACCTTGGTTATAACTTTTATAGACACATAAATCATGGTCAATCACAATACCACATTCCTTGATGTACAGTGATAGGGTCAGAGAAGATCATGTGACTTAAGCAGAGCAAATCAAAATCTGTAACCCTGCCAAGCTGAAAAAATACAGCTCTGGGGATTCCAGAAATTATTTTTCTGCCAGATAGGGAGGCTCTACCTCCAGCTGACTGAGGGAAACCAACAGACAAAGAAACAGAGACAAACAGAGGAGAAAGACATAGGGAGGCTTAACAGCATTGGTTAAGCCTCCAGAGGCAGCATTACTAAACTTTTCATTTATGAAAACTGATATATAACTCTCCTTTGTTTTTAGCTTGAGCAGTTTTACTTGGGTTTCTTTAACTTGCAAAAAAAAAAAAAAAGAGTCCTGACTCTGTTTCCTCTTCTTTCTGCTCTGTCAACACTGTACCCCCTGATACTCTGTAAGCAGTTACTTAAAAATTATGCTCTCAGTGAAGTCATAAGAATGTCATTCCATGTGTCTGATTGGGGTTTGAGAATATTTTACCCTTATTGTGGCAACCTAGCACATGTTATTGGTTCATTCCTTGGCCTCTGTTTCCTTCTCTGTAGCATGGGCATCATAGGTTGTTATGAGGGATAAATAACCAATGTACAAGCATGTGGCTCATTGCCTGGCATGTAGCAAGCCCATGGCAAATGGCAGCTGTTATTAATGGTGGTAATAGAAATAATAGGCCTCTTTGACATTGCTCAGGAGAATGAATAAATATAGTGAAATAAATAAATTCCTGTTGCTACTCACCCTGGAGCCCTGTGTATGTTTGCCCTAGTGAGAACTAGGACATTGCTAATAAGTGTCAACAGTTGGGGGCATCCGCTGTCAGTGACTTTCTTCTTGAGGCTCACATAAAACCATTGTTTCCGTTCTTTGTCTGCTTCATCTTAACACATTGTAAGCACTCAACAAACATTAGGTTCTTCTTAGTAGCTTTATTACTATCAATAGCACCATACTTCTCCCCACCACAAACTTGTTCTATACAGTTTCAGGTGCCCTGGAGGGCAACTGCCCGTCTATCTGAAATGTCCTCCTTGGCCTTCAAAGTTAATTTTTGTCTACTCCATAGAACCTATGTATTATGTCAGACTATCCCACACATACCCCCTGGATATCATAAAAGTCTATCCAACTGTTTGCTGGGATGTGATGACAGGCAGACTGACAGAAACTTAACTTTATGAGCCTAAGTTGTGAAGGTTCTCTGAGCCCTGCTGTTATCTGTGGCTGAGCTTTCATCAGCAGCTTGAGGGCAGGGTCCTTTCCCACCCATCCACATAGAGGGCTTGGCCTCCCATGAGTCTTCATCAAAGCTGGTGACAGTCTCTTTTGGGGAAAACTTCTGGGAAGCACTGCCTCTCTTCCTAAAAGCCCCTGGCACAGAGGTAGGGCACCACCAAAGCAAACTTCCTGCCACATACAGTTTTACCTGGGGTTAATTCTCCTGTGAAACGCCAGTGCATGAGCCACCTCCAGCAGGCCCATTTACTTTTAAAAGAAATGAGGCTATTTTCTTCCCTACTCCACCATTCTAGGAATCTATCTGTGGATTATTTTTAAGGCAAGAACTATCTAATAATGAGTAATTTCACTGGTCTGTATTTGGCATCAAGGAAGTTTTTTTTTTTTTAGGTCATTGAAGGGAAGTTCTCAGAAACTTCCAGTTGGAAAAGAGCTGACAGAAGGTAGATGTCAGAGATATTTTTTTTTCTTTCTAGAGCAGAGGAATTCACCATCAGGAACTAGGCCTCAGAAAGTCGGCAGTGGGGACTCAGTTTCCTCATCAACAAAATAGGTGGTATAGAACTTCCCCAGCAGGGCTTTGGTGAAAAATAAAGAAGATAGCAAACAGAACACTTAACTCAGTTCTCAGACACTCTTGAGCCATCTCCACCTGTCAGCTACCTCCTCTGTTTCCTCCTCCTTGTTGGACACTCTCACAGCAGTTTCCATACTTTAGGCTCTTCCCCCTGTCCCCCCAGTTTTCCACTGTCCTCCCTAAAGCCCAGCTCTGAGGCATCTCTCTCCACCCTGCTGTCACTGTAGACCTCCTTCAGCCTTGTGCTGGTATTCTTGGCCTCCATCACTACACTGTGTCCTGCAGTTCTAAACTTGCCTCCCACTGCCCGCCTGCACAGTCATGCTGTGCACTGTCTAGTAGGTAACTAATATATTGATTAAATTAGATGACTTACGTAGAGTCATTACCTGAGTACCTGGAACACAGTCAATAGTATTGTACTGATAGCTGTTGGCATTGTCATTTTGAAGTATTTTGAGCATACAGAAAAGTTTAGCATAAGAAGTAATAAATATTCATCCAAGCACTCACTTTGTCAGATCATAATATTATGCCATATTTTCTCGTATCTTTTTTAAGAAGTGAAACATTCCAGATGTTTGTAAGTTGAAGTCCCTGCTGTACTCTTCCCACCTCCCATTCCCATCCCTTCCTTCAGAGCAGTACCTACAGTCCCAAATTTTTTATGATTCATATTTTTTTCATACTTTTATCTTGTGTTCTGGACATTTTATTTAAGTGATACAGTACTGTCTATAGCCTTCTTCAAGTCGCATTTTTGGTCAACATTATGTTTTTGAGATTTACCCATGTTAGAATATGTGATTTTAATTCATTCACTTTCACTTTGTTTAGTCGCTAAGTTGTGTCTGACTCTTTGTGACCCCTATGGATTATAACGGCCAGGCTCCTCTGTCCTTGGAATTTCCCAGGCAAGAATACTGGAGTGGGTTGTCATTTCCTTCTCCAAGGGATTTTCCCTACCCAAGGATTGAACCTGTGACTCTTGTGTCTCCAGTATTGGCAGGTGGATTCTTTACCACTGAGCCACTAGGGAAGCTATTTTCGTTACTGTGTTGTATTTCATTATATGAGTGTTTTTTTAATTTATTCATTCCATTTCATAGACATTTACATTGCTTCCAAAGTAGAGAGAGACTAAATCTTAGAGATCATTATACAAATGAGAAAAGGTAGCTAAGCAAAGGAAATGATTTGGCTAAAGTCATAGAGAAACTAGTGGAAAGAGACTTTAAAAGAGATTCTATTAATAGTACTCTGCTTCTCTGATGGCTCAGTGGTAAAGAATCTGCCTGCAATACAGGCAACACAGGAGACAAGGGTTCAATCCTTGGGTCGGATAGATCCCCTGTAGGCAGAAGTGGCAACCTATTCCAGTATTCTTGCCTGAACACAACCCCATGGACAAGGCTTCAGTCCTTGGTTCGGATAGATCCCCTGTAGGCGGAAGTGGCAACCTATTCCAGTATTCTTGCCTGAACACAACCCCATGGACAAGGGTTCAGTCCTTGGGTTGGATAGATCCCCTGTAGGTGGAAGTGGCAACCTATTCCAGTATTCTTGCCTGAAGACAACCCCGTGGACAGAGGAGCCTGGTGAGCTGCAGCCCAAAGGGTTTCAGAGCGTCGGCTGGACATGTCTGAACAGCTGAGCACAGCACAGCACACACAGGAGCCTTCAGTGGCCAGTTTTTTGTTTTTGTTTTTTTCCCCAACAGATGTTCCCATTTGCCTTCTTCAGATTCCTTAGAGGAACTCACCCCTCATTCCATGAGACCCTGTTGGGAATATCGGTTATTCCCTGACCAGTGAGCATGAGAGCCCATGACTTGGTCAAAGTCCGTCACAATACCACATTCCTTGGTGTACAGTGATGGGGTCACAGAAGATCGTGTGACTTCAGTGGAGCCAGTCAGGATCTGTAACTGCCAAGCCGAAAAAACACAGCCCTGGGGATTCCAGAAAACATTTTTCTGCCAGGTAGGGAGGGTCTACCTCCAGCTGGCTGAGTGAAGCCAACACATGAAGGGAAGCAGAGAGAAATAGAGGGGAGAGAGGAGAGAGAGAAAGACATAAAGAGGTTTAACAGCATTGTTTAAGCCTCCAGAGGCAGCATTCCTAAACTTCTCACTTATGAAAACTGATGAATACCTGTCCTTCTTTGTTCTTAGCTTGACCTGTTTCATTGGGTTTCTTTAAGTTGCAAAAAGCAGTCCTGACTCTGTTTCCTCCTCTTTCAGCTCTGTCACCTCTGCACCCTCTGATACTCGGTAATCAGTTACTTGAAAATGATGCTCTCAGTGAAGTTATCAGAATATCACTAACACTGAACTTAGCAAACACAGCAAGACTAACTGTAGTCAACGTTATAATGAAACATTCTCTTCTCTTAGATATTTTACTCTGATATGCCATCCGTTCATTCAGAATATATGCATCATGTTCCTACTATGTGCCAGATGGAAGAAACAAAACAGGAAGAGCACAAAGGACATAGAGAAAATAAAATAATTTTCTAAGTATTTTGTAGGAAGTAGTACAATATTTAATCTAAGTAGACTGCCATTAGGAGATAATACCTATTTAAATCCCTAGAGAAAAAAAAACTAAAAAGCCAAGAAAGGAGTTAAATGGAATATTTTTAAATATCTGATTAGTCCAACAGGAAATAGGAAAGAATAAAGGAACACAGAGGAATGGACAAATGAGAGACAAATAATTAGATAGTAATATTAAATCCAACCTTATCAATCAGTACATTAAAAATAAACAGCCTAAGCCTCCAATTAAGAGTAAGAGACTTTTAAACTGAAAACAAACGCAAACTATTTGTTGTCTGTAAGAGACATGCTTTAAATATCAAATTCTATTTTTTTTTTTTGGACTCTGTGGGAGAGGGAGAAGGTGGGATGATTTGGGAGAATGGCAGTGAAACATGTATAATATCATATATGAAACAAATTGCCAGTCCAGGTTTGATGCATGATACTGGATGCTTGGGGCTGGTGCACTGGGATGACCCAGAGGGATGGTACGGGGAGGGAAGAGGGAGGGGGTTCAGGATGGGGAACATGTGTATACCTGTGACAGATTCATGTTGATGTATGGCAAAACCAATACAATATTGTAAAGTAATTAACCTCCAATTAAAATAAATAAGTTTATATTAAAAATAAATAAATATCAAGTTATATTAAAAGCAAAAGGTTGGAAAAATTTTACCATGCAAACTGTAAGCACAGAAAAGCCAACATGGCTATATAATATCAAAGATGACTTAATCAGAAGTAACATCAGAGATAAAGACAAACATTTCATAATGATAGAAGGGTCATTTCACCAGGAAGACATGGCAGTTACAAATGGGTATTAACCTAGAAATAGAGGTTCAAAAGATGTGAAGCAAATGCTGACGGAACTAAAGAGAGAATATAAAAATCACAGTTATAGTTGGAGATCTTAACTTCCATCTTTCAGTAATTAACAAAATAAGTAGACAAGTAGACAATAACTGATAGAGCAAATGCTATATATAGGGTATCCAAATTCTGTTAATCATTTTGACCTAAATGATATTTATGGGCCATATGAAATCACTGCAGAACAGATTACTTCCAGGTGCATGTGGAACATTCACCAGAATATACCATATTGTCACATATAAAATAAGTCTGTATCACTTTTAAAAGATTGAGATAAAACCATAGTCTCTGACCACAATGAAATTAAGTTAGAACTTAATACCAATACAATATCTTAAAACTCCCCAAGTATTTTAGAACTATACAGTGCGTTTTTAAATGATACATAAACCAAAGAGTTAGGAAATATTTCAAAGTGAATGCTAGAGACAATACAGCATATCAAGATGTGTGAGATGTTGGTAACTGCATTTAGAAGGAAAATTGTGAATGGAGATGCTTATATTAGAAAAGAAGAAAAGGGGCAAAGATTAGTGATCTATGTTTATACCTTAAGATATTAGAAAGAGAAGAACAAATCAATACCAANNCAAAGTAATAGAAATAACAAATGTAAGAGCAAAATTCAATGAGATGAAATTAATTTTTTCTATTGTTTGTTTTTTTCTAACAAAAAGGCTATTCTTTGAAAATATTAATACATTTGATGAACCCATAACAAGCCTGATTAACGAAAAAAGGAGAACACAGATTACAAATATTAGAAGTAAAGCAAGGCATGTCATTACAGATACTACAGACATTAAAGGGTAATGAGAAAATATTACGAACAGCTTCATACCAATAAAACTTGACATCTTAGATTAATTGGACAAATTCCTTGAAATACATCCAAAGCAATTCCAGTAAAAGTCAAATTGGCTTTTTGAGGAAAGTGATGATTATAAAATATATGTGGAAGTGCGAAGAAGCTGAAACACCCAAAACAGTTTTGATCTAGAAAAACAAATTAAGAGGACCTCACTTTACATGATTTCAAGACTTTCTATGAAGCTATACGAGTCATGACACTGTGACGTTGGTATAAGTGTAAATGAATTAATTAATCTGAATACAGGGTCCAGAAAAAACCTACACGTGTTTTTCAATTGATTTTCAACAAAGAATCCGTGGCAATTTACTGGTGAAAATAAGCTCTTTTGAGTGATTTGTCCTGGAAAAGCTGGATAAGTATATAGGAAAAACAGAAAGAAACAACTTTGAGACTTATCTCGTACCATATACAGAAATTATTTTTAAATGGATCCTAGAGCTGAACATAAAAGCTTGAACTTTAGACCTAAATGTGTAAACTTCTAGGAAAAAAAGAAAAAACCTTAGAATACTATCTTCATGAGCTTGGGATAAATGAAGATTTCTTAGATGACACAAAAAACACTAATCATAAATGATAAATTAAACTTCATGAAAATCTAAAACTTCTGTTCATTGAAAGATAGGGATAAATTTTTTATAATGTGTAGATCATATACAAAGGGTTTGTATCCAGATATATAAAGAGCTATTGCAAATTGACAACAACCAAAAAATAGTAAAGATGAACAAAGAGACTTGCATATCTCACAAAAATGTGTGAGGGGCCAATAACACATGAAAGTGCTCAATACTTTTAATTAAAACCATGAGATACCATTTCACATTCACTAGAGCAGCTAAACTGAAAAAGGCAATACCAAATTTTGGTAACCATTGTAGAGCAGCTGGCATTCTCATACGTTTTTGAAGGGATTGCAAAATGTGATAGCCACTTTGTAAATCTGTTTGGCAATTCCTTATAAGTTTAAAGATATACTTATTCTATAACCCAGGAATTCTACTCCTAGGTATTTATCCAAGATAAATAAAAATACATGTCTACACAAACCCTATACAAGAATATTCATACTAGCTTTATTCTAAATATCCAGAACCTGTCAACAAATATCCATCAGAAGGAGAATGGATAAACAAACTGTGGTATGTTCATATAATGGAATACAACTCAGCAAAAAAATGAACACAGTATTGATATGTCCAACCATGTAGACAAGCTAGGCTATTGTGATATCAGAGCTGTGGTTTTCTTCAGTGGATTGAGATTGATTGGAAGGAGGCACAAGAGAGCTTTCTAATAAGTAATGAAAGCATTCTGTATCTTGATTAGAGTATTGTTTACAAAAGTGTATACATTCATCAGTTCAGTTCAGTCACTCAGTCGTGTCCGACTCTTTGCGACCCCATGAGTCGCAGCACGCCAGGCCTCCCTGTCCATCACCAACTCCTGGAGTTCACACAGACTCATGTCCATCAAGTCAGTGATGCCATCCAGCCATCTCATCCTCTGTTGTCCCTTTCTCCTCCTGCCCCCAATCCCTCCCAGCATCAGAGTCTTTTCCAATGAGTCAACTCTTCACATGAGGTGGCCAAAGTATTGGAGTTTCAGCTTCAGCATCATTCCCTCCAAAGAAATCCCAGGGCTGATCTCCTTCAGAATGGACTGGTTGGATCTCCTTGCAGTCCAAGGGACTCTCAAGGGTCTTCTCCAACACCACAGTTCAAACGCATCAATTCTTCAGCATTCAGCCTTCTTCACAGTCCAACTCTCACATCCATACATGACCACTGGAAAAACCATAGC
>SJYQ01095393.1:31670-71707 GCA_006410935.1 Redunca redunca
TAGATATAATGGTCATCTGAGTTAAATTCATCCATTTTACTCCATTTTAGTTCGCTGATTCCTAAAATGTCGACTTTCACTCTTGCCATCTCCTGTTTGACCAATTCCAATTTCCCTTGATTCATGGACCTAATATTTCAGGTTCCTATGTAATATTGCTCTTTACAGCATCGGACTTTGCTTCTATCACCAGTCACATCCACAAGTGGGTGTTGTTTTTGCTTTGGTTCCATCTCTTCATTCTTTCTGGAGTTATTTCTCCATTGATCTCCAGTAGCATATTGGGCACCTACTGACATGAGGAGTTCATCTTTCAGTGTCCTATCTTTTTACCTTTTCATACTGTTCATTGGGTTCTCAAGGCAAGAATACTCAAGTGGTTAGCCATTCCCTTTTTCAGCGAACCATGTTTTGTCAGAACTCTCCACCATGACCTGTCTGTCTTGGGTGGCCCTATATGGCATGGCCCATAGTTTGACTGAGTTAGACAAGGCTGTGGTCCATGTGATCAGATTGGTTAGTTTTCTGTGATTGTGGCTTTCAGTCTGTCTGCTCTCTGATGGAGAAGGATAAGAGCCTTATGGAAGCTTCCTGATGGGAGAGACTGATTGAGGGGGAAACTGGGTCTTGTTCTGCTGGGTGGAGCCATGCAAAGATAGGACACAATAAAGGACAGAAATGGTATGGACCTAACAGAAGCAGAAGATACTAAGAAGAGGTGGCAAGGATACACAGAAGAACTGTACAAAAAAGAGCTTCACGACCCAGATAATCATGATGGTGTGATCACTCAGCTAGAGCCAGACATCCTGGAATGCAAAGTCAAGTGGGCCTTAGGAAGCATCACTACAACAAAGCTAGTGGAGGTGATGGAATTCCAGCTGAGCTATTTCAAATCCTAAAAGATGATGCTCTGAAAGTGCTGCACTCAATATGTGAGCAAACTTGGAAATCGCAGTAGTGGCCATAAGACTGGAAAAGGTCAGTTTTCATTCCAATCCCAAAGAAAGGCAGAGCCAAAGAATGCTCAAACTACCACAATATTGGACTCATCTCACACGCTAGTAAAGTAATGCTCAAAATTCTCCAAGCCAGGCTTCAACAGTACATGAACCGTGAACTTCCAGATGTTCAAGTTGGATCTAGAAAATGCAGAGGAACCAGAGATCAAATTGCCAACATCCACTGGATCATTGAAAAAGCGAGAGAGCTTCAGAAAAACATCTATTTCTGCTTTATCAACTATGCCAAAGCCTTTGACTTTGTGGATCAAGACAAACTGCAGAAAATTCTTAAAGAGATGGAATACCAGACCACCTGAGCTGCTTCTTGAGAAATCTGTGTGCAGGTCAGGAAGCAACAGTTAGAACTGGACATGGAACAACAGACTGGTTCCAAATAGGGAAAGGTGTAGGTCAAGGCTTGTTTTACTTATAAATGCAGGGTACATCATGAGAAACGCTGGGCTGGAAGAAACACAAGCTGGAATCAAGATTGCCGGGAGAAATATCAATCACCTCAGATATGCAGGTGACACCACCCTTATGGCAGAAAGTGAAGACAAACTAAAAAGCCTCTTGATGAAAGTCAAAGAAGAGAGTGAAAAAGTTGGCTTAAAGCTCAGCATTCAGAAAACGAAGATCATGGCATCTAGTCCCATCACTTCATGTCAAATAGATGGAGGAACAGTGGAAACAGTGTCAGACTTCATTTCTTTTTGCTCCAAAGTCACTGCAGATGGTGATTGCAGCCATGAAATTAAAAGATGCTTACTCCTTGGAAGAAAAGTTGTGACCAACCTAGATAGCATATTGAAAAGCAAAGATATTACTTTCGCAACATTACTTTGCCGACTAAGGTCCGTCTAGTCAAGGCTATGGTTTTTCCAGTGGTCATGTATGGATGTGAGAGTTGGACTGTGAAGAAGGCTGAATGCTGAAGAATTGATGCGTTTGAACTGTGGTGTTGGAGAAGACCCTTGAGAGTCCCTTGGACTGCAAGGAGATCCAACCAGTCCATTCTGAAGGAGATCAGCCCTGGGATTTCTTTGGAGGGAATGATGCTGAAGCTGAAACTCCAATACTTTGGCCACCTCATGTGAAGAGTTGACTCATTGGAAAAGACTCTGATGCTGGGAGGGATTGGGGGCAGGAGGAGAAAGGGACAACAGAGAATGAGTTTATTGGATGGCATCACCTACTCAAAGGACATGAGTTTGAGTAAACTCTGGGAGTTGGTGATAGACAGGGTAGCCTTGCATGCTGCAGTCCATGGGGTTGCAAAGTTTCAGACAGGGCTGAGAGACTGAACTGAACTGATCCTCAGTAAATTTTAATCCTATTTTCTGTTGATGGGTGGAGCTGTGTTCCCTCCCCGTTATTTACCTGGGGCCAAATGTGGTGGAGGTAATGAAGATAATGGCAGCCTCCTTCAAAAGGTCCCATGCATGTACTTGCTATATTCAGTGCCCCAACCCTGTAGCAGACCACCACCAACCCATGCCTCCACTGGAGACTCCTGGACACTCCTGGGCAAGTCTGGGTCAGTCTCTTGTGGGGTCACTGCTTCTTTCTCCTGTGTCCTGGTGCACACAATGTTCTGTTGTTGCCCTCCAAGAGTCTATTTCCCAGTCCTGTATAAGTTCTGCCAGCTCTGTGGTGGGGTTAATGGACACCTCCTCCAAGAGAGCTTATGCCATACCCAAGTCTGCTGCACCCAGAGCCCCTGCCCCCGCAGCAGTCCACTGCTGACCTGTACCTCACAGGAGACACTGAAACACAGTTTTGTCTCAATGTCTGTGGGGTCTCTGGGTCCTGGTGCGCACAAGGTTTTTTTGAGCCCTCTGAGCATCTCTGGCAGGAATGGGGTTTGATTCTAAATGTAAATTTGCTCCCCTGCCACCATCTTGCTTGGGTTTCCCCTTTGCCTTTGGACGTGGGGTATTGTCTCAAAGTCGCTCCAGCGCCGCACAGCCACCACTCCAGCACCTACCATCTTGCTGGGGCTTCTCTGACCTTGGACGTGGGATATCTCCTCAAAGAATGTGGGTAGGTGGGAAAAAAATAGAGGAATCATAGACAATGACTTTGGATTGAGGTTTTGGATTAAGCGGTTCCTCGTTGGTGGTGGTGGTTGTTCAGTCACTAAGTCGTCTCCAACTCTTTGTGACCTCATGAAATGCAGCACACCAGGCTCTTCTGTCCTTCTCTGTCTCCTAGAATTTGTTCAAATTCATGTCCATTGAGTCTGTGACGCTATCTGACCATCTCCTCCTCTGTTGTCCCCTTCTCCACTTGTCTTCAATCTTTCCCAGCATCAGGGTCTTTTCCAATGAGTCGGCTCTTCACATCTAAAGTATTGGAACTTCAGAATAATTCCTTCCAATGAATGTTCAGGACTGATTTCCTTTAGGATTGGCTGGTTGGATCTCCTTGCTGTGCAAGGGACTCTCAAGAGTCTTCTCCAGCACCACAGTTCTAAGCATCAGTTATTCAGTGCTCACAGCCTTCTTTAAGGTCTAACTCTCACATCCATACATGACTAATAGAAAAACCATAGCTTTGACTATACACACCTAGGTCAGCAAAGTGATGTCTCTCCTTTTTAATACACTGCCTCGGTTTGTCATCATTTTCCTTCCAAGGAGCAAGCATCTTTTAATTTCATAGCTGCAGTTGCTGTCCACAGTGATTTTGGAGCCCAAGAAAATAAAACCTGTCACTGCTTCCACTTTTTCCTGATCTATTTGCCGTGAAGTGATGGCACTGGCTGCCATGACCTTAATTTTTTTAAGGTTTAGTTTTAAGCCAACTTTTCACTCTGCTCTTTCACTCTCATCAAGAGGCTCTTTAGTTCCTCTTCACTTTTTGCCATTAGGGTGGTATCATCTGCATATCCGAGGTTGTTGATATTTCTCCCAGAAATCTTGATTCCAGCTTGTGATTTATCCAGCCCAGCATTTTGCGTGATGTACTGTGCATACAAGTTAAATAAGCTTAGTGACAATATACAGCCTTGTCATGGTCCTAGATGCTGGTGTCATTTAATAAGATGAGGAAGACAAGAAGGAACAGTGTTGTAGGCCATCTTATCACATATCCCAGGAAATCAACTTTATAATACAGTTGCCAGCTATTTTCTGATTTTGTGCTATTCCTAAACACACACATATGAACACTTTACCCATCCTTTGGGCCATAGTTTTCTCTTGAAACACAGATCAAAGACCTTTCCATCCTTCAATGTCCAGGTACAGTTCTGCTTCCTCTTTTAAAGCTTCCTTCATCATAAAACTGTTGGTATACATGTAAATCCTGTTATTTTATAACTGGGGAAACTAGAAACAAGTAAAAAATGAACTAATTTGCCCAAGACAGTACTGACACCAACAGAACTGTGACAGGACATTAAGTTTCCTGATTAAGTGGCTGAAAACTACATTTAAATCAAGGGAGAATGGAAAATCAGGAAGGATGGGCAGAGTGAATGCCAGATCAGTTAGGAAAGGATTATGGAAGACCAGGCAAGAGGCGGTAGTAGCCTAGCCTATGGTGAGAGTAGGGATAAGAAATGAACATATGTAAGAGGCTTTTAGGAAGTAGAATGGCCATGACTTGATGTTGGTTTTGGACAGACAGAGTGAGGGAAAGGCAGATGTCAAGAGTAACTCCTTGGATAGCCTGTCATTCCCCAAGCTTGGAAGCACAAGAAGACTCAGTCTGGGGAGAAAGATCATAAGGTTGGTTTCATTTCCATTCAGACCTGAACTCATACTCTGGGGTTAGGAGCTTGGCACTAGGGCTTCTTGGTGGGATCACTAGATGGCTAGTACTTGGATCTCCAAAGGGTCACTACAGAGCAGGTGCTCAGAACTCTGACTAGAGCTGCACACTGCCTCCTCTCCCTGCCTCCTGCCTAAAAAGTTCCACCCCTGCCTCTCACTGGCAGGACCTGACTTGGAAACCCAAGTGTCTGGGAAATGCTGCGTCACTGAGCAGAACATGGAGCAGTGGGCTTGGGGCTGAAAGCCTTTAGACAGTAACTGGCACAATGGGTTTAGAAATGAGCCCTGGCTTGGGAATCAAAACACTGGGTTTTGTTTCCAGCTCTGCCATCAGCCAGCTGTGACCCTGGACATGTCACTTCCTATCTCTGATTCTCCTTTCACTTCCTTCAAATGTATAAACCTCTCTTTGATGTTGCATGTAGTTGGGTTTCTGTCCTTTAAGAAGCCTTCTCTGACCCCCAGCACTTAGGAGGATTTGGTGCCCCTCCTGTTGCTCATGTAAACACCTCTTATGTTTTTAATTGTCTTTTTAACTGAGAAATAATTAACATACAGTTAAAAGCACAGATCACAAATATTCAATTTGGTGGGTTTTGACAACTGTATACACCCATGTAATCACCAACTCAGTAAAATTTGCCATTTTAGCCATCACTAAGTATACAATTTTGTGGCATTAATCACATTCACCATTACCACTACCTACCTCTTAGTATCACATTGCATTTACTTGCCTATTGATAAGTCTGAGTCCACTTTGTTATTGCTGCTTAGTCGCTAAGTTGTGTCTGACTCTTTGCAACCCCATGGACTGCAGAATACCAGGCTTCCCCGTCCTTCACTATCTCAGTTTGCTCAGACTCATATCCATTGAGTTGGTGATGCTATCTAACCGTCTCATCTGCCTTCCCCTTCTCCTTTTGCCTTCAATCTACCCCAGCATCAGGGTGTCTCCCCTGGTGGCTCAGACAGTAAAGAATGTGCCTGCAATGCAGGAGACCCAGTTTTGATTCCTGGGTTGGGAAGATCCCCCAGAGAAGGAAATGGATTCCCACTGAAGTATTCTTGCCTGGAGAATTCCAGAAACAGAGAAGCTGGCAGGCCACAGTCCGTGTGGTCACAAAGAGCTGGACATGACTGAATCCCCTAATAGAGATTAAACACTTATGGGCTAAAACCATGTTTTATCCCAGTGATTGGCATTTAGTTAATACTGGTATTTGTTGGTTGATTGAACAAATGAATAAATGTCTAAAGTCTCACTGAATATGTCTTTTTATCTAGTTAATATAATAGTCATCTAAGTACTCCTTTATTTCTCTTCCCTTTCTCAAATGTTTATTGTATCAATAGGGTATCTGTGCTAAGCTCTAGAAATTAAAAGACAACCTGAACAAAACTCCTGCCTACAAGTCCATAGCCAGGTTAGCAGGTCCAGAGAAGTAAATAACATATAATAAAATAAGGAGTCCTTAGTAGAGAGATGAGCAGGGTGGGAGTTATGGTTGCAGAAATGAGATTATACCTTATACTGTCTTGAAGCATCAAGGACAGCTTCATAGACATTTTGAAAAACAGGCTTTAGTGGTTTTGAGTGACAGAGTTGGGGTGCAGAGAGTCTAGGGGAACCACAGGGAATTCTTTAGGGCTAGAGTCAGGGTCCTTTTACCTCCTGGAGTCCTAATTTCTGCCTCAATGTCTGAGACTATTTTTGGCAGAGAAGAGAGCTATACTAATTGTTTTAAGCATGATAGGTTTTGCTTACCCCCTTCCTACCCTACTTCCTCTTCATTAAGGTTCTTCCTTATTTCTCAATGGCCTCCCTATTTCTCAATGTTTCCTTTGAGTTAGAGTCTCCTCTTTGTGCATGCTTTCTTTAAATGAGTGGCTTTTATTATTTGTGGCTTCTCATAAAAGGTCTTTGTTCAAGACCTTGGGGTTTTCCCAAGGAAAGCCATATAAATCTCCAAAATAGTTTTACGTATTCATTGGTCTCATTCAAAAGTAGCTGATAAGGAAATCTGTACCTGCTTGCTACTAAGTGTACTCATAGTCACACACACCACACACACACAGTTCTCTGATGTCTCCCACTCTACCCCACTCTCCCATTATATGTAGCTTTAAGATGGCTGGATGGCATCACCGACTCGATGGACATGAGTTTGGGTGAACTCCAGGAGTTGGTGATGGACAGGGAGGCCTGGCGTGCTGCAATTCATGAGGTCACAAAGAGTCGGACATGACTGAGCAACTGAACTGAAGAATGTAAACCACTAGAAGTACTTGCCTGTGGTCAAAATGGTGCTACCAGACTTTAAATAGCTTCAGAACCAAGACAGTCTTACTTAAAATGCTCAGTGTTTGGATGGATGGACAGACCGATGAATGAGCAAGACAACCAAGCTTCTGTACACATGTTAAGGTCCCCCTTAATAACAACTCTTACTAGACAACTCAGAGTGAGTGTTGGCGATGATGACGACAATAATAATAATATTGATGATGCTGTAATAGAAATGCTACAATGGAAGAATGACCCCCAAAAAAGAGTCTTGGGAAAGGATGTCAATGAGATCCCAAAGAGTTGGACAGGGCTAAGACTTCATGCTCTCCTGCTTCTGTTCATTTAACTGAATATTTACAGGGCAGTCTTCTCAGGCATCACCGTTTATTCAACCCCTACTGTGTGCATTGTTGTGAATACCAAAGAAGTATCAGGTAGCATCCCTGCCTGTATTAGGGTAATTCATGGCCTAACATAAGAGATCCCCTTCTTTTCGTCAACCCTAAATTAAGTAATTTGGTGAAAGGTTGTGAACTCTAAAGGGTGGGAGTCATCCAAAAGCATTTTTCAATAAAGTCATTTTATTTTCTACTCAAGATAATATTAAATAATAATATCTACACTGCTTCTCTGGTTCTAACTTGAATTATTTGAGAAATCCAAACAAGATCATACTCTGTTTTCAGCAGCACAGATAGAGAAGTGCATCTATAGCTGAGCTCAGTGGAGATGTACAGTGAGGACACGCCTCTCTCATTTGTGCACATAATAATCAATTTAGAGAAAGACATAAAGATGGAGAAGAGTGTTTCATGCTTTCCTTTCCACTCTCATTGTCACAAGGGAAATTACACATGATATTGGAATAGCCCAATGTTGCATTGTCATGCAATCCAAAACTCCCTCTTTGCCCATGTGAAAGAGGAATTATCATATGGCAAGGGCCAGGAAGATTTCCAGAGTACACAAAGTAAGGTTATCTGAAGACCCTGGCTTCTGCCCACGAAGAAATCTGACTCTAGTTGCAGAAATAAGAATAACTTGCAAGTCCTACATGCCAAGGGTAAAAAGTGAACTGACCTAGTCAGCTTCCCTTATGAAGTGAAGGCAGAACTATGCAACAGTCAGGCTCTACGTGGAGTATTAATAACTGGAGCTGAAAAGGCATGAAGACCTGTATGCGCAGTAAATTTACATTTGAACCAAAAGTATAAGCAAGCAGGAGCTGTGAGGTGGCTCGTGGTGCTTGGAACACATTTTCCCCAGACTGCTCATTAATCCTACATATTTCAGTTTAAACATCACCCCTAAACAAACCTCCCTATGCTCCTACCCTACTCCTATCCCCAGATATGGAGACTTGGTCAGTGTTCCCTGGTGTATGCCTTCATCAAATCCTCTGGTATCTACCGCATCACACTTACCACATTTGTAGTTAAAGGTTCATTTAGGAGATTTTCAGTTGCCTCTGTCTCTCCCTGGCTGGGCTGTAATCTCCACATTGACAGGGGTCACGTCAATCCTTTTCTTACTATACATACTCTCAGTGTTCACACAGTGTCTGGTTTGCATCCAAAAAAAAATGTTTCTTAAAGTATTTTATGAGAAGAAGGCTTTACTCTGCAGAGGTCACAGCCTTGAGAAGCCTAAAATGAGGAGGCTGGCTTCAGAAGACAGGTGGCTGCACCAATTTACATTCCCGCTAACAATGTATTAGAGTTCCCTTTTCTGCACGCCCTACCCAACACTTGCTATTTGTGGCCTTTCTGATGATAGCCTTTCTGACAGGTGTAAGGTGATATTTCACTGTGGTTTTGATTTGCATTTCCCTGACAATTAGGCATGTTGACAAACTAGTGGTTACCAGTTGAGAGGGGTAGTGGGGAGGGTCAAGATAGGCAAATAGGATGAAAAGGAGGAAAGTTACTATGTATAAAATAGATGAGCAAAAATATATTGTTAAGCACAGGGAAAGCAGCTGCTATTCTGTAACAACTTTAAAGGGAGTATAGTCTATAAAAGTATTGACTCGCTATGTTGTACATCTAAAGGTAATATAATAATGTAAATCAGCCATGCTTCAATTTTAAAAGAAGAAAACAGGTTGCTATTGCTGTCCCTGGAGAGATCCCACTCAGTCTCTGGGTTTCAAGCCCTCTGCCCAGTTACACCCAAGGCCCTGAGCAACTGTAGCTCTGGGGTCCCAGTTCCTATTGCAGAATACTTAAAGGTGAATTCTTGGTTACCCAAAACAAGTAGCAGAGGAAAAAAAACACAGACTGTGTGCCACGTAAGTGGAAATATTGCTAAACGGAATGCTTCTCAAAGTCCCAGAAAGCAGTCAGTGAATTAAAGGTTTATATTAACCTCATTTCACATTTCTCTTCATTTACAGGAAATTATTTTAATTTTCCATGACCATCTGTTTGATGTTTACTTCACTGACTGTATTAAAAAGTAGCTTCATCATTCTGTTTTGTTCTAGGTTATTTAGATAGAAAAAGGACCCCAATTAATATTTTATTAGTTGCTGTATAATAATTTGCTTTCAAACTACAGGAGTTTTAAAAAAAATTCAGGATACTATTATGTGTCTGTCATATTTGGGAGTGAGAGAAATATTTTTAAAGAACATCGTGTTCAAATAAATAAGTAAAACATCTCCATTCTCTTTAATGGGGCTCAGTCAGCTTCAGTTCAGTCACTCAGTCGTGTCTGTCTGTTTGCGACCCCATGGACTGCAGCACCCCAGGCTTCCCTGTCCATCACCAACTCCTGGAGTTTACTCAGATTCATATCCATCGAGTTGATGATCCCATCCAACCATCTCATCCTCTGTTGTCCCCTGCTCCTCCCACCTTCAATCTTTCCCAGCATCAGGGTCTTTTCAAATTAGTCAGTTCTTCCCATCAGGTGGCCAAAGTATTGGAGTTTCAGCTTCAGCATCAGTCCTTCCAGTGAATATTCAGAACGGGTTTCCTTTAGGATGGACTGGTTGGATCTCCTTGCAGTCCAAGGGACTGTCAAGAGTCTTCTCCAACACCACAGTTCAAAAGCATCAGTTCTTCGCTCAGCTTTCTTTATAGTCCAGCTCTCACATCCATACGTGACTACTGGAAAAACCATAGCTTTGATTAGATGGCCCTTTGTTGGCAAAGTAATGTCTCTGCTTTTTAATATGCTGTCTAGGTTGGTTATAGCATTTCTTCCAAGGAGCAAGAGTCTTTTAATTTCATGGCTGCAGTCACCATTTGCAGTGATTCTGGAGTCCAAAAAAATGAAGTCTCTCACCGTCTCCACTGTTTCCCCATCTATTTGCCATGAAGTGATAGGATCGGATGCCATGATCTTAGTTTTTTTAATATTGAGTTTGAAGCCAACTTTTTCACTCTCCTCCTTCACTTTCATCAACAGACTCTTTAGTGCTTATTCGCTTTCTGCCATAAGGGTGGTGTCATCTGCATATCTGAGGTTATTGATATTTCTCCCAGCAATCTTGATTCCAGCTTGTGCTTCATCCAGCCCTGCATTTCGCATGATGTATTCTGCATATAAGTTAAATAAGCAGGGTCACAATATACAGCCTTGACATACTCCTTTCCCTATTTGAAACTAGTCTATTGTTCCATGTCCAGTTCTAACCGTTGTTTTTTGACCTGCATACAGATTTCTCAGGAGGCAGATAAGGTGGTCTGGACCTACGCAGTATGGTTTATAGAATTAATTTATATATCCTAGCTGTTAAACTGTCTGGATTTTCTGTGCCTTGTAGGATGTTTAGCCTCTGCCCATGAAATTCTAGTGGCACACATAGGCTACAGTTAAAACAATCAAAAATGTCCTGCCACATTGCCGCATGTCCTAGGGGGCAAAATCATCACCACTGAGAGCTGTTGGTTTAGATGGCGGGAGAGGCTGGCAGGCAGACTGTTTCTACATGCTTCAGGAAAGGCAGACCTAGATCAGACAAAACCATCACTGGCCTTTTTGGTCATATATTTTTATTTTTTCTTTATTTTTGACTGTGCTGTGTCTTCATTGCTCCCCGAGGACCTTCTGTAGTTGCAGTCCAAGGGACTCTCAGGAGTCTTCTCCAACATCACAGTTCTTTGTCGTGGTGCTCTGGCTTCTCGTTGCAGCAGCTTCTCTTGTTGGGGAGCACAGGCTCCTGGCACGGGGGCTTCAGTAGCTGCAGCGCTCCAGCTCAGTAGTTGTGGCTGGTGGGCTCTAGCGCTTGCGCTCAGTAGTTGCGGTACATGGGCTTATGGTACATGGGCTTAGTTGCTTCGTGGCGTATGGGATCTTGCTCGACCAGGAAATGAACCCGTGTCCCCTGCATCTCCAGGTGGATTCTTAACCACTGGATCATCAGAGAAGTGCAAAGACTTTTTGTTCTTTTAATTGGGGTATAGTTGTGTTATACTGTTGTGTTAGTTCTGCTGTACAGTGAAGCCAATCAGCTGTAAGTATACATATATTCCCCTCCCTCTTGGATCGCCCTGGCACCCCCTCGCCTCCATCCCACCAATCTAGGCCACAACAGAGCACTGAGCTGAGCTCCCTGTGCTAAACAGCAGGTCCCATTAGTTAGCTGTTTATATACAGGGGTGTGTATACGTCAGTCCCAATCTCCCAGGTCATCCCACTCACCTCCACCTCTCCAGGTCCACACATCCTCTCCCTACCTCTGCAACTCTAGTCCTATCTTGCAAATGGATTCATCTGTACCATTTTTCTAGATTCCACACAGACACATTAATATGCAATATTTGTTTTTCTCTTTCTGACTTCACTCTGTTTGATAGACTCTAAGCATACACCCTAAGAAAACCATAATTCAAAAAGACACATGCACTCCAGTGTTCATTGCAGCACTGTTTACAATAGCTAGGACATGGCAACCTAAATGTCCATCAACAGACGAATACATAAAGAAAATGTGGTACATATATACAATGAAATATTACTCAACCATAAAAGGAAATGAAATCACACCATTTGTAGAGACATGGACGGGCATATATTTTTCCAGTCACCAATTTGGTCTTCGTAAACTACTCTGGACCAGATGCAAAAATGCTCCATGGAGTCCCATCCCTGGTGAAAACATGGAACAGAAAATCTCTTTCTGAAATGCCCAGAGGCTTCCCTCCCCTTATAGTAGAAAGAATACTATAACGTGATCTAGTCCGGCCAGCAGTATGCTGCTTGTTCCCCGTGTGGCCCTGGAGAGTCCCAGGTCCCTCACAAAGTACAGGTACAATACTTGGTCCCCATACAATGAATATTTAGAAGAATCAAATCAAAAAGTACCCAGTTTTGTTTTCCACAAGGGACAGAGTCATACCAGGTAATTCCTGTCAATGTATTTCCCTTTTTTGAAAATATTACTTTATTCTTAAGGAAGGACTGAGAGGCAGAACAGCATGGTTACAGGTCTGGTCTTTGAAATCTGACCAGGCAAGGCTGAAAGCAACGGTCTCCACTTACCAGCTGTGTAGTTGGTATACTGACTGGGACACATAACCTCTCTTAGCCTATTTTTCCTTATCAATAAAATTATCATAATACCTACTGTTAATATATAGGGTGAACTGTGAAAATTACAGAATATATACAAGGCACTTTGTACCAGTGCCAAGCACAGTGAAAGCATCCATAAATTCGGTTTGCCATGACTGATATCATTTGGGGGGTTGTCTATTTTATAATTGCATTTATTTACTTGTTTTTGGCTATGCTGGGTGTTCATGGCTGCACAAGCCTTTTTCTAGTCATGTTGAGCAGGAGCTACTCTCTCTCACTGCAGTGTGCGGGCTTCTCATTGCGATGGCTTCTCTTGTGGAGTAGAGGCACACGGGCTTCAGTAGTTACAGTTCCCAGACTGTGGAGCACAGGCTTAATCACTGTGGCTCACAGGCCCATTTGCTATGCGTCATGTGGATTTTTCCTGGACCAGAGATTGAGCCCATGTCTCCTGGACTGAGCTGCCAAGGAAGCCCTGTTTTGGTTTGTAACATTTATTTAGTTGTGCCAGGTCTTAGTTGTGGCATGTAGGATCTTTAGTTGAGGCATCTGAACTCTTAGTAATAGCATGTGGGATCTAGTTCCCTAACCAAAGATCAAACCCAGGACTCGGGCACTGGGAGCTCGATGTCTTAGGCACTGGATCACCAGGGAAGTCCCTGTCATCATTGTTAATAAATGCAGAAAATATCATGAGTTGCCTGGCTCATGGGAGAGACATTTGGGAGCAGAATTTCCTTTAGAATCCCTAAACCAGAGGTTTAACAGGAATTTCCACTTAAATTGTTTTGCTCAAGCGCTGAAAGACATGTTGGCAAGATTAGTCCTGTGTCAGGTTTTGATGGCAAAAACTGTCTTATACATATTATATTCAAAGCATCTAGGACAGTGCACAGCCAAAGTAGATGCATTCAGTCCTCTACTGGGCAGGTTAGATTTCTGAGCATCTACCAGATACCCAAATCAGTACTAGGGTCTGAAAGAAGGAACAAAGATAAGCAAAAACAGGTGCAGTCATAGCCCTCATGGAGATGATAGTCCCATTACAGAGATTGCAAATCAAAAATTCCCAGGGAATAGGAAGATGTTGGAAGAGTCGCATAATCTTTTTGGCCTCTTTAATTTTCCCACTTATGATAGACATGTAGTCATGAAGAAATCATTCTCAGTTTTAAGAAAACCAGCATTAGAAGCCTTGCTGGTTAATGGAGTAGATGGCAGATGCTACCGTCTCAGTCTCAGAGACAGTAGTGCCTGGTGAGAAATAAGGCTCTCTGCAGGGGAGAATGTCCCTGCTGAACAGTAAAGGTGACACAGTCTCCACATAGATTTGAGATTCCTGGCTCAGATTGATCTGAAGAGAACCGACTTCCAACAGTGGGGTACTTATAGAGGACAGAGGGTGGCAGGCAGTTGTGAGGGCCATGAGTAAGGTATAATATGATCCCCACAAGACTGGGTTTTAGGAGCCAGATCCCCTAGTCTTTGAGCCCATATGTCTCAGCCAGGTACTTGACAGTGTAGGTGATATTGCACAACTAGGAGGAAGGTTACAACTGGCCTACCTCTTTATAAAGATCTCTTTTAATATTCACCCAAATTACAGAGATGGGAAAAAGGGAACACAGATTTCATTCATCTTGAGAAGACTGTGAGAAATTTCCTCTGCAGGTGATTTTAAGCACCTTGTTCCTGTAGGAAAAGGCCTGTAGTAGGATCAAGCATTCCTCTGCTAGATTAAATCCTAATGCTTTTAGAAAGATTACTATCAGAAGAACTTGTTGAATGCCTAGGGTTGGTCTTAGCCTCTTGGATGCCTATGATTAGAATCTTGATAGAGTCGAATGGAATGCCTCCATCTTGAGATTAGGACCAGGCTGCACTCAACTTTTGCTTTTCTTTTGTGTAATTTTGGTCTTTAAGCTGAAGCATCATAGAACTCTGGAAAAGGAATAGAATTAAGGTAGGATTATAAAGAAAGGCAAAAGGAACTAAAGGACATTAAGAGAGGAGATTTCAAAAAGAGTTTGAGGTCATTGTAGTTTTAAAATAGATGTGAAGAAAAATCCCAGACTGCATTATTTACTTCTAAATAGGACAATGGCTGGGTATTTTTAATTAAGAAGTCTGCAACATTTTACATATAAGAAAATGTGCAGTTTTGTGGTCTGTATCATACAGGTTTCGGACTTGTCTGGTTTTCTCTTGGCAGAGTTATAAAGGCAAGTATAAATTGAAAGCTATTTTAATAATCTTTATGGTATAGTATTATATATTAGAAGCAATTCATTGTTTCTTACCCCATATTTATTTCCCACAGCATACCACTGCTTTTACATTAGATGTCTACCCTGTAGGGAGAAAAATGGGCCTAAAATATAAACCTAGCCCTTTCTTTTTACAGACATCCTGTAATTAGCTTAAGTTTTCATCTCTTCACAGCAAGATCCTGCTGCACAAAAGTTCTCTTTTCTCAACATGTTTTTGCCAGATGTTTCCACACAAAAAAGTGTAAAGGCAAAGGTTTTTTGTGCATTGGTACATATGACTTCATCCTTAATGACTGCCTCAAAATGCTCCCCCTCCTTAATTAAGAGAATTAGTTCCCTCACACCAACCCCAACCCCCGCCTCCCCACCCACCAGTTCCTATGTCAAGAATATCTATCGTCTCTTGTCTTCACAGCCTCTCAGCATCTCAGCCATGTGCAACTGTCCCAGAATCAAACTCAGCTCCAGTTGTACTCATCCTGTCTGTTTAAAATCCAAAATAAACACTTAAGCTCTTTGACTAACAAAAACTCATTCATGGCAATTCATGCTAATTAGCATGTGAAATTGCTGTTCTCTCCCCAGTTAACCATACAGTTTTGTCTGTTTTGTCTGATTAAGGGATGAGTCTACACTCTGTGTTGAAATACTGTGATAAGTTTGCATCCATATAGCAGTCAGGCTCTATTTTATTTCAGATAATAAGGTTTTCAGCTTTACTAGAGAAATACTTCTGTGTATTCTAAAATATTTTCCATGCTTATGATCTTACCTATCTCTACCATCCATGCTGAATTTTGTAAAGTCAGTAGTAGAGATAACCTTAGGAAATCTGATTCAGCCCCTTTATTTGGTATCTAGCAAAACAGAGGGAGTTGCCCCAGTCATACATCTGATTAGTAAAGACATCTTGACTCTCATTCTCTATTCCACATCTGTTAATAACAGATGGCACTGAATTTTCATGTGGAAACCCAAAACAAAACAACAAAATTCCTTCATCTTTTATTAATATCAGCAACATAGGCACTGAAGATGATACCTACATACACTTCCAACCAGTGGCAAGTCAATGTTTTACTCCAACTATCTCTTGAGTGTGTAGCCACACTTTCATTTAATACACTTGGAATACAATACAGTTGTAAGCTCCCAAGAGCAAGAGCCTTTACAGTTAGATATGAGTCCAGATCACGACTTTTATCTTTTATAGAAATGAACTTGGGCAAGTTATTCCATTTCTGTAAGCCTCGGTTTTCTTATTTAAAATCTGACTTAGAAATAGGAACTTTTGCAGAGAGCTGTTGTGAGGAATGAATAGATGCGTTGATGAGCATAAGCGTAGATAGTGTAATACCTGACACATAGCAAGCATCTGACATACAGCTTTTGCTATATTTGGTTAAAATCCCAAGGTTGGCAACTTCCTGAATTAAAGAGCAGGGGAGAAAAATGGAGCAGAAGGCAGCATCATATATGAAGCTGAGGTTTCAAGCCCAGGTTACTAGATTTTCTAGTCCTCACCAGTACCCACCTTACCTCTCCCTCCCAGGTATGACAGACACTGCATTTCCTAGCCTCCTATCAGTTATGGGGGGCCACCACCTGGACAAGGGTGAGACCAGTAAGTAGCCTAAGATTAAAAATATAAGGAGCCACTGGCTTTCGGGGTCACACCAGTGCCAATCCTGTGCTTGCATGACCCAAAGAGCCTGTGCCTCCTCGATGTCACACTAAGGGCTCCACTCCTCTCAGCCTCATCCTAACCCTGAGTAAGAGCATGTGGTAAGGCTGGCCAGTGAGCTGCACCTGGAAGCGACCCTTAAGAGCCAGTACCAGGTGATCTCCATGCCCTTCTCCTTTGCCTCTGCAGCTGAGGAGGTCACTGATTCCAATCGGTGGAGCTCAGTGGCTCCATGTTGTGGGGTCCTATGCTGGCCTACACAGACATGGAGCATGATCGGGAAATGAAGTTGTGTTCAGCCACACAACTGAGGCTTTTTTGAGGTTTGAGGCTTTTTTTTTTTTTTTTTGTTGCTGCTGAAACAAACCTAGCCCATTTTTATCTTCATTATTACCATTATCCCAATGAAAATAAATCGTTTTATTTTTGTCACTCTCCTCCTGAGAATTGAACCTAGGCAGAGCGAAGTTGAAATGTTAGCCTTGGCTCTTTCTAATTGTATTTTCTCTGAACTTCAGTTTCCTTGGTCAGTAAAATAGCACTAATAAGCCAAGGCTTGCAGGGGCTCTGAGTGGGTCGGGGACGGGGCTTGGGGGTGTTGGTGCTTTTTAGTTGTCTGTAAATGGGAATGTCCTTCTTAAGCTTCTTGTGGGCAGGGAATATCTCTATATCCCTTGCACAGCATCTTGGCATGTTATGAATGTTTAATAGATGTTTATTGATGAAGTTAAAAAAGACTGATTTACTAGTTGTAGCAAGTTTCCTACAGAGTAAAAGCTACGAGCCATCAGTCAACCAAGAAAATGGCCCAGATTTTCTCCTGTGTCCCCCTGCAAATCTCTTATTCTTTCAGCCTGCATCAGCTGGGTTGTCAAGGTTACCTCTTATCATCTTTGGGACATTATTAGTTATTGACCCATATTGTGCCAAATTATACACCGGCCTGGATATATGTTTGCCCCTTACTGTTCTGACTACTGTCCCTCTCCTTTCTCATCTGTTTCCCTCATTCTACTGTATTCAAATTGGTGAACAATTTTAAAGCTTGGCTCTTTACCAGAATGAGATATCATTCTGTACTATACTGACTCAGTGGGATTTCAGTGGGTTTATATTCAAACCTTGAATAAATTGCCAAGTTCTTTTCTAGGCATTTAGGTGAGATTCCATCTTTTCCTTCTAAATGAAGCAGATACAACGTGGAGTTTCTTGCATAGTCCTGATGAGCTTTCTCACTTTCTTAAGCTGTCATCATCAGCACCGTCATTGTTTCCGCAATGTATTTATCTGGTCCTCTGTTACTGTGTCTGCTCTAAGTCTCCACATGCCTTGTGTCATGTATGCCCCACCACAGCCTTGTGAAAGACAGGCCTGTGTTAGTCCTGTTCTACAGATGAGGAAACTGAGGTTCAGAAAAGCTAAGTTTAAACTCAGGTTCAATTTGACTCCAAATCTTGTGATCTTACCTTGCCATTATACTGACTAAGCAAGAGATAAACATGAAGGGATCTCAAAGGTGGCCCAATTCCTTCCTGTTTCATGAAGTTTTAAAGCATATATTTGAAAAATGATAGTGATACCTAATATTCTGAGAATTTCAGTAAGGATGGGAAATGAGGAAGAAAAATTCGTGACCCAGTCTGAAGAATTAGGCTTAAATAAAATATTACTTAGAAAAATAGCCCACATTTCTTTATAACCTACATTTTTAAGAGAACAGGAAGGGGAGGAGATTTGGTGAAGTCATTTATTAAGAGAAAGTATTTTTTAAAAGCTATGTTTAAAGATGTACAAGAGCATTTTATAAATTATGAAAATTAGACCTTTTGACTCACATTATCCTGTATTTCCCAAGTCTGTCATTTATATTTTCTTTGTTTGTGGCATTTTCTGTATAAATTTATTTTTCATTTTTATGTTTAAAAGGTAACTTTGATGCTTCCTGTAACAGGGAGAGAATTTGGATGTTAAGCCTAGTTTCACAGGTCTATCTTGTGCCAATAAAGAAGGCAGGGAGCCACTGTGTAATTTGTGAGGCAATTTGCAAAAGGCTTCCTGTTAGTCTCTGGGCATCATTAAATAATAGCCATGTGCTGATTTGGCTACTTTCCATGCCAGGCCTGGAAGCCACACTATCAGCACTCACATCAGTTTGCAATGCCTGGCTGGTCAGAATAGGTGTTAACACCAGCCCATAAAACCACGCTACTGGATCTGTTGAAATGTTGAGTGATTTGCTGCTGAGAGAAAAAGAAGCATGAATGAAAGCTGAAAAGAGGGCAGAGGGTAAAATAAAGAAAAAGGAAAAAGATAAAGTTATTGAAATACAATGGAAAAATAAAAAGGGGGAAGAAAGAATAGAAGGAAAAAAGAAGGGAATCAAAATATAATGGATGGGTGAATAGATGGATAGATGAGAAGAAGGAAAGAGAAGGAGGAAGCAGGGAGAAGTGATGGCGGGAGAGAAGGAGGGAGGAAGGAAATCAAAATATAAATCCTCAGACTGGATTTATTTCAACCATGCAAAGAATCATAAATCCTAGGGATGAAAGAGAATACAGAGTTCCTTTAAAGCTCTGCTTTTGCAGGAGTTAAACCTGAAGCCCAGAAATATTGAGCAAATTACCTCAAGCTCACACAGCATGTCCAACAGGATGAGAATCAGGTTCCAGCCCAGTCTCCTGACTTCCAGTCTAATATACCTTCTCCTGCACCTTTGCTTCACTGGAAACTTGCTATTGGTTTGAGTTGACTTCAAACAACTTCCAACATAAATGATATTATAGCCAAAAGTGGGCCTTTTGATAGACCAGAAAATCCGACCCCAGGTGATGTTTTTTGGGTTGTAACATATTGTCATAACAGAATTTGACCCATGATGTGTAAACATCAAAAGGCAAATGAGCTAACAGTTCCTCCCTACTTTAAAAAAAAGTAAAAGGGAAAATTGTTTGCAAACTCTGATAGAAAAATGTATTTCAAAGAAAATGACTTAAGACAACTTAGGAAAAGGCCAGAGTCTTCAGTACTGTTTGGTAGAATTTTGATTTTGTGCCATAGATACTTGAGGAACATTGTGCTTTTTTCTATTGCTGCTTAGGGCCAGATAATCAAAGAGAAAGGGAAGCAGGAGGCGGATGTAATTGCAGTTGGCTTTTCATTTCAGTGAGCGTGATTTCAGTTCAAGATATGACTTTTCTAAGAAGGGGAGGGAATAGTGAGTGGTTGAACATCAAAAGGAAAAATTGTGAACGACGGGAAAACCAAAGTATTTCTCCAAATGCCCTTAAATACAGAAAAGATCCCCTTTCATGTGAGGTTAATGTGCCCCTCATTCTTGCTGTCAGGAGGCAGGACTGAGTGAGAACGGCCTATGACACTATATGATCCTCTAACAGAAGAAAATAAAAGCCCCTTTGCCCTACTTAATGGTTATTGCTTTAACTTTCTATTTTACTTCAGCAGTGGGGAGCTTGCTCCATCCTATTAATTTATTTTGAATGGCACTCTGCTATATTATCTTAGCTGTTTAAGATTTGTGCCAACAAGGTCAGAGTGTTTAGTTTCATCCATTCATTCAACATATAGGTACTGAGCTAAGTGCCCACTGGGCACTGTTTTAGGTATTGAGCATACAGCACAAACACCAGATTGGCAGTCAAGTGGGTTGCTGGTAGGCAGAGATAAACCATAAGTAAATTGGTATGAACACATATGGTGTGTCAGAAAGTAGTAAGTGCTGTAGTGCAAAATGAAACAAAAGGGCTAGAGAGGGCAGGATTAGTGGAGGAGCCTTCGTTTTAGGTAGGATGAGAAAGAGTCAAGGCAGGTGGTCTCTCTGATGAGAAAATGCTTGAGCAAAGACCTGAAAGAGATAAGGAGACACTAGCCCCTTGGTTCTAGTATCCATGGTGGACACCAAAATCCGCAGATACTCTAGCCCCTTATGTGAAATGATCAAATTGTAATCGGATATGGAACCCGTGGAGACTGAGGGCTGACTTTGAGGCATTGTTCAGGCGAAGGGAACGACCCTGAGGAGAGGCATTCAGGTTGCATGGCAGAAGCACTGTGAGGGGGCAGGGGAGTGCGGAGAGGTGGTACCCAGAGCTTGTAGGGCTGGGTAGCCTTTAGGAGGACTTCAGCTCTGCGAGTTAGATGAAAAGACAAGACACTGGGGATGCTTGAGCAGAGGGCATGATCCACGTTTTCACACTGTCACATTGGCTACTGGGTGGAGAACAGCAAGCAAGGCAAGGGGAAAACACCAAAAGGGACCAAGCCAGACCAGGCAGGAGGTGATGATTCGTGTCATGGCAGTACTGGAAGTGTGTGGCAGATCTGATATACTGAGACCAGAAATGATATAACCTGTTAACAAATTACATGTGAGGTATGAAAGAAAGGGAGGAGTTGGGATGATTCCAAAATGGATCCGGCAATCTTCATTCCGTTGTATAGTCACACAAATCTTCAATGTTCACCACAACCCACTTCTTCTCTACCTTCACCCACCCCAGGCCCAGATGTTAACACAAGTTGTCTGTCGTTTGGACTTACATGATCTATTCTGATTTTCCCTTTATATGAATATACAGAGTCCAAGCTGAGTTTGAGACTGCAGTCATAACTAGATTTTTGTTGTACGTGTTTATTCTTCTTCTTCTATGGTTTCTAGAATTTTATTTATGTTTTCATGGCTTGATTGTATATGAGCTTTTGTTGTTATTTTTAAGCTAGAAAAGGCCTGAGTTTGATCCCTGGGTTGGGAAGATCCCCTGAAGAAGGGATAGGTGACCCACTCCAGTATTCTTGCCTGGAGAATTTCATGGACTCTATAGTTTATGGGGTCACAAAGAGTTGGACATGACTGAGCAACTTTCACTTTCACTTTAAACTAGAAAAGCCCATACAGGAGAAAGGGAGAGAAGAAGGAAGGGAGGGAAGGAATGGATGGATGGATGGGGAAAGAGATAAAGGGATAGTACAGCCACTATGGAGAACGATGTGGAGGTTCAGTAAAGAATCCACCTACAATGCAGGAGACCTGGGTTCAATCCCTGGGTTGGGAAGATCCCCTGAAGAAGGGAAAGGCTACCAACTCCAGTATTCTGGCCTGGAGAATTCCATGGAGTCCATGGGGTCGGAAAGAGTTGGACATGACTGAGTGACTTTCACTTTCACTAAAAAACTAAACATGGGGCTTCCCTAGTGGCTCAGTGGTCAAGAATCCGTCTGCCAATGCAGGCAACATGGATTCAATCCCTGGTCCAGGAACATCGTACTTGCCTCAGGGCAATGAAGCCTGTGCTCTAGAGCCCAGAAGCTGCAGCTACTGCAGCCCACATGCTCGAGAGTCCATCCTCCACTGCAGAAGAAGCCACTGCCTTGAGAAGTCTGTCCAACGCAGCTAGAGAGTAGTTGCCACAGCTAGAGAAAGTCCCTGCAGCAATGAAGACCGAGCACAGCCCAAAATAAACTCAATAAAGAAATAAAATTATTAAAAAAAACTAAACAGTTACCAAACAACCCAGAAATCCCACTCCTGAGCATATATCCAGAGAAAACCATAATTCAAAAAGATATATGCACCCTGATGTTCACTGAAGCACTGTTTACAATAACCAAGCCACGGAAACAACCTTAATGTCCATCAACAGAGAAATGGATCAAGAAGATGTGGGGTGTGTGTGTGTATGTATGTATGTATGTATGTATGTAGTGGAAACAGATGAAATCATGCCATTTGCAACAGCATGGATGGACCTTAGCGATTATCATAGTAAGTGAAGGAAGCCAGACAGAGAATGACAAATGTCATATGATATCACTTATATGTGGAATCTAAAAAATGATACAAATGAACTTATTTACAAAACAGAAATAGACCCACAGACATAGAAAACAAACTTATAGTTACTAAAGGGGAAAGTGGGGGGAGACTAAGTTAGGAGGTTGGAATTAACATATGTACACTATTATGTATAAAATAGATAACCAACAAAGACTTACTATATAGCACAGGGAACTACAGTCAGTACTTTATAATAACCCATAAGGAAAAAGAATCTGAAAAAGAAAAAAAATATATATATATATATATATTTGTGGTATACCTGAAACAAACATCACATTGTAAATCAACTATATTTGGATTAAAAAAAAGAGAGAGATAAAGGGAAAGAGCTGAAGGGGGTAGGAGAGAGAAAGAGAGGAAGAGAGATAATATGAAATGGCCAAATAATAAATAGGTAAGTTGAGTTGGAAAGTAAAGAAGTAAATGCAAGGAGACATCCATTGGGCAGACAGAGTGGAAGAATGTGATGGCTCAGGATAGATTCATCATTCCTCTTGGAACTATCAAAAATACTAAGATACTCACTGCCAGTGCAGCAGGACTGTGTTCCTAAGTTGTTGATTAATAGAACTTAAGGTAATGGTTCACATGAACTTATTTTAAGGCAAAGCATAAAAAAAGAGAGAACAAAATTTAAAAGACTAAGAGGAATACCTGAGTTCAGTATATGCTAATTCAGGAAAATGTTTTTATAATTTCAAGAAGGAGAACAGCATTTTAAATGTTCTAAAAAGATAGCAAGATAGGATAAATAGTAGCACCAGGATGATGATTTTCTTTGTCTTAAGTTTATCACATTGAGACCAGACTTACTAATATTTATATATTCATGCTCCATATCCTTATATGATAGCTTTTAAGAGTGTATATAGTAGAAAAGCAGAAAAGTAACAAGTGAAGGAATCACAGCAAAGAGAAAATATTGAGAAGAAAATAAAGCCAAGGATAAAATTAATGATCACTAATCTCCCTAAGAAAAAGAAGAAATACAAAGACGAAGTTCACAGAGTCATTAGAGACAATCAGTAAGTCTGATTTTGAGCTCCCTACCAACCAAAGCAAAGAGGGAAATATGCATAAAAACCTACAGTTTCTACAAGGCGCATGTACACTCGTGGTGAATTCATGTCAATGTTTGGCAAAACCAATACAGTATTGTAAAGTAAACTAAAGTTAAAATAAAAATTTAAGAACAAAAAATAAAAAAATAAAAGCGCTGGGTTAAAAAAATAAATAAATAAAACAAACCAGTACTACTGCAGAACCTAAGACTAAACCCTGAAGAAACTATGTTCTGAGGAGCCACATAATATGGATCAAGACCTTGACAATATTCTTTCAACGAATACAATAACACGTTTTATAGAACCAGTTTCTTCTTAGGCTCTTAATAAGTTGTTTATCTTTTCTACTTCTTAAGGAAAACATCTTAATTCTGAAAACTTTCATATCAGTTTTTTTAGAACAATTTCAAATGTACCATAAAATAATCCTTGACATTATGGTAACCATTGGAGCTGGCTGTTTTGTATCCACCAGATAATGAGATAAAAGGGCAGCAGTTTCTGGGTATAATTTCTGCAGAAATTTTATGTAAAACAGCATTTCTGCAACTTCTGCCATTTGACCTGTGTCAAGCAAGTTTTCTGGAAACAAATCCATTTGACAGATTCTGCTATGATTAGGACTGAATGAAAACCTCCAGATTGGGACTAAAGCCAGGATTGTTGGTCCCACTGTGGGTGTTCTTGGGCTGGGACACTTTTGGAGGTCACCCTCATTAGTATCAATATGGCCACCTAATTGGTCCCTCATTTGTTCAGCCGTTACAAATGTGCTTGAAACTGAGCTCATTTACAACCTAAATGTGTGTGGGGGACAGCAGGCAGAGCACAGTGCTAATTTGGGTATTGTGTTTTAGGGGCAACAAATGGTAAGTTAATATTTTATTCATCTTCAAATCAACTATAAATTGTGCATCCTCGTATAGCTCCTCCTCAGGCAAATGAGGAAGTCTCAGTCATTAAAATGAATGTACAAAAATCGAAATGACAATTATTTTCCTGCAAGACATCATTTCTTTCCACTGGATGGGCAGTATGTGTGGGGGGTTGCTCTCAGTCCCTCCAAAAGTCGCCTCTCCCTCTGCTCTTGCTCCCTCTTCCCCCTCTTTCTTGTGCCTGTGCAGACATCTGAGTTGCCCACGAAATCACTTTCACTTCTGCTGGGGAAATTACAGTGTGCTTTTTTAGAGGGTACAGAAAAAGGAGAAAACTTCTGACAGCAAATCACTGGACTTTGAAAGGTCAGTAATCTGTCAAGACCAACAAAACCATAAAATGCCCACATATCTCAAAGAAGCACTGAGGCATGAGTAGGGAAGGAATCAAGAGAGTCAGAAGAGGAAGAGAAGAAGGAAAGACGAAGAGGTGATGACAAGACAGCAGTGTGGCATGAGGATCCATGCGCTCATCTATTCTAGAAATCCTTGTTGAACATCAGGAAGTGCCTGGCACCAGATTTCACATATATATTAGTTTCCACTAGGGTGTGACTCTGGGAATATCTGCTGAATCAGTAGCTCTGAACTGAACCAGAAAAGTCACCCAAATTAAGAGTAATGGTATCAGTCAGAGTCACTCCAGAAAAACTTATAGCCGAGAAGAAGAATCCTCTGATGTGAATTTTTCTCCTCTTGTGAAATTCCCTGCTTTACATTCAAAGCAAAGACCACATGGAAAGTCATGATTTGTCCATCAAGGGCTGTCCAGTTGTCTTCCTCTAGAAAAAGAATCTGTGTCACCTCTAAGCTAGACTTTGTTCTTCTGCTATTTCAGAGCATTAGCTCAGAAAGGGGCCAGCTTCTGTGAGCAGGGCTGCAGAAGAAGGTGTAATTGATGTCCCACAGATCCTAAGTTGGATAAGCACTTAGTGAATGCCTACTTTGTGCAAGAATGGACAGAAAGCACCGTCCCTACCCTCCTGGGACTTTCATTGCAACTTCACAAGGAGAATTTTCTCGTGGCTCCTTCCCTCTCAGAACAGAGAAGGTTTCTCAGAGCCTGCTCCAGTCACGGGTCAGGAAAGAAAGGTAGGTAGTCTTTTCATTCCCATTCCACAGCTGGCTAAAGCAAGTTCTAATAAAGTCAGGTTACTTGCTAAAGGTCACCCAGAGGTTAGAGCTTCAGAAAAAAATGATCACAAGACTGATGTCATGTGCTGGGTAGTTTAAACTAAAAAGGAAGAAAATATTCTTATCTAAAAAAGAAATTGGTTGCTCTGAGTTTCTCAGTTTCATTTATTCAGCAAGTAGGTGCCAGGTACTATTCTAGCAATGGGAGATACAGCAAAACTCACATGGTGCTAGATAGGAGAGCCAGACAAAGCATTTAAGAAGTATTTAATGTGTCAGATGAAAAATACTATGAAGAAAGCAAAAACACTGGGGATAGAGCGTGCTGGGAGAAGGCTGTGTATAGAGAATAGCAGGTGGTGCTTCTCTGAGGAGGTGACATTTTGAACAGAGATCTCATGAAAGGGAAGGAGTTCATACGTGGTATCTGGGGGACTCAGAGCAGGGGACGAGCAAGTGGAAAGCAAGTGGAAAGGAAGTCAAGGTTGAGGAACAGCACGCAGGAGCACAGAGAACTTTGGGCATTGGGGAAATGCAGCCACCAGGGAAGCCAGGGGCACTCTGGCTTTGATGCTGAGTGGAATGGGAGCCATTGCAAGTATTAAGCCGAGGAGGACTTGCCACGACCTGGGTTAGTTTAACAGGATCCCTATGGCTGGTGTGGGCACAGACTGTAGTGAGGCAAGTGTGAAGCCGGGAGGTAGCCAGGAAGCTGATGCTGAAATTGATCCTGTAAAGGAAAGACAGTGAAGACCCAGATGAGGGTGGAACAGAGAGGCTGGTGAAGGTGGTCATTTCACCGTGGATTCCCAACATGAAGTCTGTAGAACTGGCTGGAGGATGGGATGTGGGGTGTGAGAGAAAAAGAGGCTTACAGATCAGAAAGATGAGCTGTTAATCCCTTATAGCTTCATATTCCATGATACCCATCAGGGCCAAGGAAAACACCCTTCTCTTGGATGCTGGGCCTTTTGGCCTAACAAGATGACTGTCTGTTTAGTCCTGGTTCCACCCATTACTAGGTGAGAGACTAGGGCACATGAAGGACCCTCTCCACTCCTCAGTATCTTGGCTGAGAATTAAGGATGGTCATTTCTGCTCTCCCTACTGCAAAAGGAGTCATTGAACAAAACTAGAGTTTAGGCAGCTCAGGTTTAGGGATTATTACTTACATCGTTAGCACCTTCAGAGTTAATTTTATGAGTCAGCTGAGTTACCTTTGGGATATCATTAATAGATTCCAGGAAGCTCCCCAGCCCAGAAGACTCCTAACTGCCTCTCGGGATGAAAGAATTTCACAATTAGCCTAATTCTTTCCTGTTCAGGCGTCGTGGACCCCAGACATCCTCCCTTAAAACTCTTGCGCTACCATCAGTCATTTGCCATTTTAGGTGAATTTACATCACGTCTCTGCCATGATAGCTGGCTTAAGTTTGAATGGGAGGAAGAAAAGAATAAACATGGGGCAGAGATGTGACAGCTGAGGGGTTGCTGAGCATACTGTGGGCAGATTGAGAAGATCCCTGTGGGGAGAACCTCTGAAAATAAACTCTGTTAATGGTGAAATATTATCCAGACTTGCCTCACATCACAGTGTTTGTCTCATCTAATAAAATATTGAAGTCCTACAAGGGCACCTCCTTGGAAGAGTTATAACAAGTAGCCATGGAAGCCAGATTGCTTTAGAAAAATGGTGAATTTGTGGAGAATAACATGCCATTTGTTAAAGAATCCGCCTGCAATGCAGGAGACCCTGGTTTGATTCCTGGGTTGGGAAGATCCCCTGGAGAAAGGATAGGCTACCCGCTCCAGTACTCTTGGGCTTCCCTTGTGGCTCAGCCGGTGAAGAATTTGTTTGCAATGCGAGAGGCCTGGGTTTGATCCCTAAAGTTGGGAAGATCCCCTGGAGAAGGGAAAGGCTACCCACTCCAGTATTCTGGCCTAGAGAATTCCGTGGACTGTATAGTCCATGGGGTCACAAAGAGTTAGACATGACTGAGCCACTTTCCCCTCTTTCTCTCTTTCACTTTCACTTTCAACGTGCCTCAGTGGCCCCTTTGGCTTGCTTTGTTTAAATAAACTTGCCCCAAGCATCTCACAGTTCTCTAATTATGAATATCCCTGCTTTACCTCAGCCTTTTAAAGAGCTCTAAATATTTCTGGAATTGCCAAGTGTACTGAAATGTGACCAGAAATAATTTGGTTGAGTGTCCCCATCATGGCGGGAATCCATGGATGCAGGCTTCAGTGCTTCCACAAAGATCCCCCCTCAGGAACAGAAATCTGTCCCCAGCCCCATGGCTGTCCCAGAGACCACTGCCTGCAGTCCTGGTAAATCTGAAATACTTGCCAGTTCCCTAAACCGGAAGCAGTGGTCACCTGCCCTCTCAGCAGTGAGAGGAGGGCACACGGGGTGACATTCGGCCAGAAGTTCCACAGCAGATTTGCTCAGCCTCAACTGTCACAGTGCCCGTGGCCGGGCTTCCTCCCTGGAGGTGCGGGGAGCCAAGCAGGGCTCTTCTCAGCCCACACCCTGACAGTTCTCCCTGCGCTCTGTGTCTCCAAGGCTGAAACTCTGCCGTCACCTCTGTGGCCACGGCCGTCTCCTCAGGGAGAACCACCTCTCTGCCCAAGCCAAGAGAAGTGAGATTCAAAGGCAGAGCGTGTCCTGGCTGTAGTGCACTCATCTAGGGGCCCCCTGCAGAGCTGCTTGAGTGCCAGTGTGTTCCTACCATTACAGGGTATCATTCCTCCACATGACAGAGAAACACTATGGCATGAGGCAAATCTGGATAGTATTTTACCCACAGTCCCTTTCACCAAGGCTGCAGATAGGCCCCAGGCGGCCTAGGTCAGGACAAGTTCTGGGCTCAGTTGAGAGACTAACTGTAATCCCCACTCTCCACACCTATCAACCTTTACTCCTGCAATTGCAGTGCCAGTTTCATTCTTCTCTGGAGGCACCTGTTCCTCCACGTCCATCCTCCACCCGGGAACACCTCATTTTGCAGAAGTCAGTTTGCAATTGCGTTGGTAAGCAGGATTCCAGTCTTTTCTCTGGACGTTCCTAAGCCCTCCTGTTGAAAATCAGTAGAAACGGATGAAGGTGTTGAGGGAGAGAGTGGACTAACTCCCTCTGAGAAGCTCCAGGGCCACAGTTCATGTCTGGTCCTGGATTATTGTTGTTCAGTTGCTAAACCGTGTCCAGCTCTTTGCGACCCCATGGATTGCAGCACACCAGGCTTCCCTTCCTTCACTATCTCCTGGAGTTTGCTCAAACTCATGTCCATTGAGTTGGTGATGCTCTCTAATCATCTCATCCTCTGTCGCCCCCTTCTCCTTTTGCCTTCAACCTTTCCCAGGGTTTTTTTTCCAGTGAGTCAGCTCTTTGAATCAGATGGCCATGTCTGGTCTTGAATACTGTGCTCCTAAACTATGTCTGAATCTTTTCCCTCTTCTCCTCTGAAAAGACACCAAACACTACATCCCATGAAGACACAAAAACTAAAACCTCCTCTCTTCTCCCCACATCTCTGCTCAAGGAACATTGTACATGATTGAATTCAAGACACACTTAGCTATTACTAATGGTCAAGTTCCTAACTGTTACTAATGGAAGTTCCTAACTGGAAGTCAGAATTATTTACAAGTTCAAAATGGGGATGTGTTTTTAGTGGTTGCATGTAAATGTTCAACAGCTCTAAACAGGATGGGACCTGGCGTCCAGTGGTTGAGACTCTGCACTCCCACTGCAGAGGGTGTGGGTTTGATACCTCATCAGAGAACTAAGATCTGATGCACAGAGCAGCCAAAAAGAAAAAAAAGAATTTAGAAAACATTTGTAGTAGAATAAAAATGAAAAGGTAATTTACCAGAATTTGTTGCATGCAGCTGAAGCTGCTCAATGCAACTGAATAGAGTGTGGAGTCTTAAATAAGACGTGAAAACAAATAATGGACACTAGCATAAAATTGTGTAAAATTTGAATAAAATCTGTACTTTAGTTAATAATACTGTATCACTTGTTCATTTCCTGTGTGTTTTTGACAACATAGTGGTCATGATTTTTGATGGCATCATTCAGTCTTATGGATGCAACATAATTTATTTAACCATTCTCCCATTGGTTGAGATGAGGTAGGACGTATTGTTAGGGATGGAACTTCCAAGGACAGATATTTGGCATCTGGGAGTATACTGCCATGCAGACAGCCAGTTGTGATGTGGCACTGGGTTCTAGATGGGTGACTGGCCTGGAGAATGAGCAGCTCCACATGGTTCGGCTTCAGGTTTTGTTTCTGATTGGAGGAATCCATTACCCAGTTCCTAATGTTCTTCTCCCTTAAATCAGGTACATAACCTTGTCAAATCACAACTTACCTGCCTTTGTTCCCTTTTTTAGAAAACAAGGATAATCTCATCAGTTTTATAAACTATAAACTATTGCACAAGGGTAAGGTATTAGTTTAACTATATAAGGTGCTTATAGGGCTAAGGGAATTCATCAGTGTTCTGCATCAGAGTTTGGTTTTGACTTCTGGATCCATCATTCATTACTTATTATGATATAACTTAGGCAAGTCACTTAACTTCTCTTTTCCTCCATTTCCTCATCTATCAGATGAATGCAAAGCACCTTATAGGTGAGCATTAGGTAAGATCATGCTTTTAAAGTATGTAGCAAGTTACTATTATCATTGTTGCTTATTATAAACAATGAATTTAGACTTAGTGTGTTTGAAGCTCTTTGGAAGTCACTGGCTTTCTGTTGAATGTTCTTAAAGCACTGACAGTGTGAGTACATCCATATCATGTAATTACAAATGTTATCAGAATACAAAGGGAACTTTATTCAAGAGGCCTAAAAATTAGTAAAGCCAGTGTTTTTCAAAAGGTGTGCCTGTAAGATATCAATTCTGCAGGGACCTGATGGGAAACAGTGTGGTAATCAGAATGGAAAGGGCAATTGGGAATTTCAAGACCACCACCACCTACCCACCCATCCACCCCTAGCCAAGAACGTAGCTTTGCTTTCATGGCAAAAAATTGTTTGCCATCATCAGTTCAAAATTGTTAGCTGATGAGCAAAACCATTTCTCCATGGACCCAAACGTGGGCCTTATTCTCAGGTCGTGCAGTCAGGTGTTCCCACGTGACCTTGCAGGCATCGTAGTCTCTGAAGCACCCACCTCCGCCCCTGCTTCATGAGAGCAGCCCTCAGCAGGATGCAAACAAATGTGTGGGCTTGTGTCCCCTACAGCCTTCCAGAAACAAATGTGTGTGGTTGTGTCCCCATACAACCTTCCAGAACTTTGCTGTAGCTTGTCAGCCCCTGGACTGGAGAACAGCAAGTGAGGAAGAGTTATACCACTGGGTGGGAAAAGCAGAAATTGCCAACAGGAAGGATCTTGTGTACCCTAGCATTAAGTTTGCTTTTTACCCAAAGAGTAGAAAGGAAGCCTTCATGGAGTTTTGGAAAGAATATGACCTGGGATATATAAGCCCTGCCCTCAGCTGACCAGTATTTCAGCTTTTTCAATCATCGTGTGAATCACTAGTCCCATCTGGTTAGTTTTCTGTAGAGTCTCCTCCTATGGAAATTCACTACTGATTGAGGTGGTATCTTTAGGGTACAACCAGCAGCTAACCCCAAGGCACCGCATGAGGCAGCACTGATAACCTTGGTGAATTTGCTGTGGCTTTTAGCACTAATCCAAGCCAGGATCAGAACCTTGAATCTGTCAGCCCACATCTCCTTCTCCCTGTCAGACTTACACTGAGTTAAAATGATTGACGTATGAAATCAGAAGGTCATCATAGTAACTGTCAAAGAAAAACATAATTGCCACATGTGAGCTGTCTCCACTGATATACTTACATTGGAATAACATAACAATAATTATGTCGGTTGTCATTTATTCACAGTGTGCTGAGCATAGTATGAAGCACTCAGCGTGATAACCTTGTTTAGTCCTCACCACAAGCCTATCAAGTCGGAACTGTGGTTAAGCCCCTTTTACAGAGAAAGTCAGAGGTTATATAACTTGTAATGTGACAAATCTAGTGGGCAGTAGAACTGGGAACTGAACCACGTGGTATAAACCAGAGTTGGGGCTCCTAACTGCTACACCATAGTGTCCCATAGAAGGCAAATAGGCTCAGAAGGCTGCTAGCAGACGTTAAATCCATAGAGAAAGGAAAGCAGGGAATCCAGTTTTCAGGTGCATCCGTTTCACAGAAGAGTGATATCACCAGCAGATCCTCAGCTCACAAAGTCCTTTGGTTACAACCCTCCATCCAACTCCACACTGGCTGTGGTCTTGCCACTCAAATGGAAATTCCCAAATCCTGTTATCCCCTAGATGGGGCCCGAGAAAGCACTACTGAGTTTTACCAACACTTTTCCCTCTGCCTCTGGTCTTATCTGCCATTCTTTCCCTTTAGATGACTGCATCTATTTCATGTGAATTTCATAGTCAAACTATGAGGGTAATTCCTTCCACCCTATCCCACCATCGGGGCAGTCCCCAAATATGGTTAATCATCCCTATCTAGTCATATACAAAGTGGTTCAGAATCTCTATTTGTATCCTCACTTTAAAAAAAAATTTTTTTTAAGGAAAGAAAAGAAATAAGCCATATCTGGAGTGGAATGGTCAATAGGAACATAGTATGTCCCATTAAATAACGAAAATCCTTAACTCCAACAGTGTAGACTAAGGCTCTTCCTCAAGGGTTAGGCATGTTCACTGGGGAGAGTGTCTCAACTTTTGAACTCCTTCAAAGAAAGCAGAAATGAATATACCTGCTTTGGTAAACAAGACTGGGTCCTTATGATTTATGAATTACATCCCCAAGAACAAGTCAGATCCTACATCCACTAACATACATGCTCCTCCATCCAAAGAGCAAGCAAGGTACTATTGGTGGAGTCTTCACAGTGAACCAAGCTGAGGGGAGGCAGTAATCACAGGAACCCCACAGGTTAGCCCCAGAAACACAGCCATTCAGTACCCTCCAAGAGCTTGTACATCTCTAAGAATAACTCACCTGTCTCTTTAAGACAGTATTTGACCCATGAATTAGTGTACCATAGAGAAGGCAATGGCAACCCACTCCAGTTCTCTTGCCTGGAAAATCCCATGGACGGAGGAGCCTGGTAGGCTGCAGTCCATGGGGTTGCTAAGAGTCAGACACAACTGAGCCACTTCACTTTCACTTTTCACTTTCATGCATTGGAGAAGGAAATGGCAACCCACTCCAGTGTTCTTGCTTGGAGAATCCGAGGGACGGGGGAGCCTGGTGGGCTGCGGTCTCTGGGGTCGCACAGAGTCGGACAGAAGCGACTTAGCAGCAGCAGCAAAGTTCTAATAAAATTTGTTTTTTCAAAGGGCTGTTTTAATGAACAGTTGAATTATCATGTAGGAGTTTAAAAATTAGTCAGAAGAGTCTTAACAATAAAGTCCTTTAAACTTTGTCCTCCCTTGCTCACTTGACTACTCTTGGTAACAATCTAAAGGAACTTCTCACCTAGTATGGAACACATGTATTCTTACAAAACAAATATTATTGGAACAACTCTTCTGCTTTATTATTTTAGCTGATTTGTATAATGTGTCAACATTCCAAAGAAAATAGAAAGCATATGTTGTTGGTTTCTAATAATTTTTTCTTTTTTATTATTACTGTTGACATAATTCACATAATGTAAACTTCACCACTTTTTAAAGTACAAGTCAATGAGTTCCAGTATATTCATAGTTTTGTACAACCAGCCCCACTATCTATTGTTACTTCATATCATATACAAAAATTAACCCAAAATGGAACAAAAATTGGCTGTTTGAGCTCCCATTGGAAGGACTGATGCTAAAGCTAAAACTCCAATACTTTGGCCATCTCATGTGAAGAGTTGACTTACTGGAAAAGACCCTGATGCTGGGAGGGATTGGGGGCAGGAGGAGAAGGGGACAGCAGAGGATGAGATGGCTGGATGGCATCGCTGACTCGATGGACATGAGTCTGAGTGAACTCTGGGAGTTGGTGATGGACAGGGAGGCCTGCTGTGCTGCGATTCATGGGGTCGCAGAGAGTCGGACACGACTGAGTGACTGAACTGAACTGATATATGGCTATCCAGTTGTCCCAGCACCACTGGTTGAAAAGATTATTCTTTGTTTATTGAACAGTCTTGACATTCTTGGCAAAAATCAGTTGTTCATGGACATATAGCTTCCTGGACTCTCAGTTCTATTCCACTGATCCAACTATCTCTCCTTATGCCAGTCCACACTATCTTGATTACTGTGACCTTGTAGGAAGTTCTGAGTTCAGGAATTATGATTTCTCTAACTTCACTCTCCTTTTAAGATAATTTTGCTACTCCTGGTTAATAACTTTTAAAAACATTAAAAATGAAGCTGCAACTCAGTAAAGAAAGAAAATGTCAAGCAGGCACTGTGACCTGTGCTTGGTATGTACAACTTTCAGGAATGTTTATTCCACATACTGGATTGATTTAATGTGAAAGTCACTTCTTTGGAGCCTTTCCTCAAACTCTTTTTCTAAGAAAACCAGTAACTTCTTCATTCATAGGCTGTACATATATCTACCAACACCTGGAACTGGAACACTATATTTGTCTATTTGTATTTGTATATTTGTATATGTCTATTCCCCACACCCACCCTGACCATTAGACTATAGCCCCATGGAGGACTAAAATCACATTCGTCTAATTTGTCTGTTGATCCCCAAAGTCATGTCCTAAGTAGATGGCCAGTATGTATTTGTTGGAAAGAGAGAAGACAATAATGACAGAAGGGTGGATACTTAGGAAGGTAAAAGGGAAGCAAGAGTGGATGAGAAAAAGAACTAGAGGCTAAGTTGTCTCAGTCATGTCCGACTCTTTGCAACCCTTTGGACTGTAGTGTGCCAGGCTCCTCTGTCCATGGGGACTCTGCAGGCAAGAATACTGGAATGGGTTGCTATGCCCTCCTCCAGGGGGTCTTCCTGACCCAGGGATCGAGCCTGCGACTCCTGCAGCTCTCCTGCCTTGCGGGCAAATCCTTTACCACTGAGCTGTCAGGAAAGCTCAAAGAAATAGGTAACACTTACAAAATGTTTACAATGTTTGTAATGCTCCAAGCAACCCTAGGAAATAAGTTACTCTTCTGATCCCCATTTCACAGATGAAAACATGAGTCACAGAGTTCAACAATTTGCTGAAAGTCACACAGCTATCAGGTAGCCTAGGGTAGTCTAGCTCTTTGGCCATGTTCTAAAATACTGTGCCAGGCTGCCTCTCAAACAAAGACTAATAAAACAGAGATCCTTGAACTCTGCCTTTAGACTTTGGTTCAGTAGGTTTGAGGTGGTACCCAGATATCTGTACTTTTAAACAGATTCCCAAATAATTTGGTGGAGAGCTCAGTTGGAAACCAATGCTTTAAGGAGTGGCCAAATAAAACACTGTGGAGGGTCAAAGCAAGGAGGATTCTGTTGAGATGTCACACTTGGGAGGAAACACTAGGAAAAGTAAGAGAAAACTGGGTATGAGTAAAGATGAGGGAGGAAGAAAAACACAAGATACTGGTAGTCTAACCAAGAAGCAGAACTAACCAAGCAGGAACCACCCCTCCCTTGGTCCCAAGCTGGCCCTTGACTATGACTGTTTGGCATATCCTGCAATGACATACACCTTCTACCAAGTCCTTATCATACCTAAAATCGTAGGATTTCAGAGTGTCCTATGAGCAAATGATTAAACCATAAGGGCAAATAGGAACAAACAGCAAAAGAAAGAACTAACATTTATTTACTCCTTATTATGTGCCAGGCTGTGTTCCAGATGCTTTATATATAAGAACTCCATTTGCATAACAATCCTAGAAGGCAGGTCCTATTGTTTTCCCTCATTTTACAGGTAAGGAGCCTGAGTTATACAGAGGTTAAGAAGCCAGTAAAAGTCATATGGTAAGAAATGGCAGAGACAGATTCAAACGTAGGCAGTTTTGCACCAGAGCTCACACTCTTAGACTGCTTCTAGAAGAAAAAGAAAAAGAAGGAATGAAAGATGAGACCATTAATGGGATCAAATTTTCAGGAGACATGAACACACAAGCCCTCTGAGGCCCACTGATGCTGGCCCTGATCTGGCAGAAATGTTCAGAAGACCATGGGAGCCCAAAGGGCACTTAGCCCCCTCCCCTGAGGGACTATGGGAACTACTACAGGTGGCTGGTCATTTGAACCTCCATGGCTATGGAGACAAGCCAAGACCATTCCAAGTTTCTAAGACTCCCAAATAAGGGCTAACTGAGTCTCTTTTTGGTAAATTTTATTAAAAAAAAAAAAAAAACAGCTATCCAAAAAAAAGGGTTATTTTTCCTGAGTTATCTCAGTAAGGGAAAATGATGGAACTGGAGCCGATTATACAGAGTGAAGTAAGCCAGAAAGAAAAACACCAATACAGTATACTAACACATATATATGGAATTTAGAAAGATGGTAATGATGACCCTGTATGTGAGACAGCAAAAGAGACACAGATGTGTAGAGCGGACTTTTGGACTCTGAGGGAGAGGGAGAGGGTGGGATGAGATGGGAGAATGGCATTGAAACATGTATATTATCATGTAAGAAATGAATCGCCAGTCTATGTCCGATGCAGGATACAGGATGCTTGGGGCCGGTGCACGGGGATGACCCAGAGAGATGTTATGGGGAGGAAGGTGGGAGGGGGGTTCATGTTTAGGAACGCATGTATACCCGTGGTGGATTCATGTCAATATATGGCAAAACCAATACAGTATTGTAAAGTAAAATAAAGTTAAAATAAAATTTTAAAATAAATAAATAAATAAAAATTATGGTTAAATATACCTAACATAAAGTTAACCCTTTAAAAAAAATAAAAATAAAATTACCATTACTTTGGTAGCAAGAAAACTCTAAATGATGCTATCAGGGGCTCCGAAGGACTTTTATTTCTGCAGATGTTGAAACATGTATGATGTCTGTAGGGTAAACTTTCTGAAATTTGGATCTTTAGAAACACTGCTTTGCTGTGTTTCTGATGGTGACTGAGAGCCAGCTGCAAATGGGTTACATCAAGGGCAGGGATTGCTGAACTCTGCACTGCAGACATTTTAGGCTGGATAATTCTTTGTTGTGGGGACTATCTTGTGTATTGTGGGATATTTGGCAGCATCCCTGGTATCTAGCCACCAGATACCAATGAGATTCCCCTTCCAGCTATGATAACCAGTCATTGCCAGCTGGGCAAAAGTTACCTGCAGATGACAACTACTGATCTAGGAGAAACGATTATAATTATGGCTCCTCCATGATCTCTTCAAGCTTTGCATAAAATGTTCACTTTTAATCACAGTGCTTCAAATACTTGGGTGTTATCCCTAAAAAAATATTTATAAACAAAATATATTTAGTAGAGGGATATGAATTTTTTTGTGTCCTTAGAAGAGTGAGAGGAGGCAATATGTTCTTAGTGATAGTAAATTGGTAATACTATCACTATTATTATTAGCTATTACTAACTGTAATTAATGTCTAGTACTGTGCTAAAATTAGCATAAATAATCTCATTGAATCCTCACACCATCCCTAAGGAAGGAATCTAGTCATTATGCCTATTTAATAGACTGGGAAACTGGGTAACTGAGTCAAGATCAGCCAGCTAGAATCATGAGAGCCTGTGTTCTTTGTAGTTCTGCCCTAATCCAAGCCAGTTTCTTTCTCTTAGCATGATCTTTGTCATCTCACAGGAAGCTCAGACTATGTCTATCTGCCCTACCCGACACCAACTCTTGCTTATCCTTTAAATCTCAACTTTCTTCCTCCAGGACCTTCCCTGTTTCCTGACTTCACCCTCTGACTGCCTATGCTCCTGTCATACCCTATACACATCTTTATTATTGCATTTACTGTATTATGTCATCTCTTTGTATTTCTGACCCCTCTTTACTGGGAGAGCTTTGAGGGTCAGAGGTGAGGTGAGGTGAAGTCACTCAGTCGTGTCCGACTCTTTGCGACCCCATGGACTGTAGCCTACCAGGCTCCTCCGTCCATGGAATTCTCCAGGCAAGACTACTGGAGTGGGTTGCCATTTCCTTCTCCTTTGAGGGTCAGAAGCTTCCATTATTTATCTCTACCTCCAGTGCTCTACATATAGGCATACAATAGGAGCCAAATGGCAGAAAGTGAAGAGCAAACTAAAGAGCCTGTTGATGAAGGTGAAAAGAGAGAGTGAAAAAGCCAGCTTAAAACTCCACATTCAAGAAACTAAAATCATGGCATCTAGTTCCATCACTTTATGGCAAATAAAAAAGGGAAAAGTGGAAGCAGTGACAGATTTTATTTTCTTGGATTCCAAAATCACTGCAGGCTGACTGAAGCCCTGAAATTAAAAGACACTTGCTCTTTGGAAGAAAAGCTATGATCAACCTAGATAGTATATTAAAAAGCAGAGACAGCACTTTATCAACAAAGATCTGAATAGTCAAAGCTATGGTTTTTCCAGAAGTCATGTATGGATGTGAGAGTTGGGCTATAAAGAAGGCTGAGCACTGAAGAATTGATTCTTTCAAATTGCTGAAGAAGACTCTTGAGAGTCCCCTGGACAGCAAGGAGATCAAACCCAGTCAATCCTAAAGGAAATCAGTCCTGAATATTCATTAGAAGGACTGATGCTGAAGCTGAAGCTCCAATATTGTGCCCACCTGATTCGAAGAGCCGACTCATTGGAAAAGACCTTGAGGCTGGGAAAGATTGAAGGCAAAAGGAGAAGAGGGAAGCAGAGGATGAGATGATTAGATAACATCACTGACTCAGTGAATGAGTTTGAGCAAACTCTGGGAAATAGTGAAGCACAGGGAAGGCTGGTGTTCTGCAGTCCATGGGGTTGCGAAGTGTCGGATATGACTTAGCCACTGAGCATTACTGCTACTGCTAAGACACTTCAGTTGTGTCCGACTGTGTGCGACCCCATAGACGGCAGCCCACCAGGCATAATTATGTGCTGTCTAGTAAAAACTTCATAGTCAGAACGGGATTACTTCTGTCTGGGTTGAAAGATATAGGAAGTAATAGTCTAGGGACCTAATCAAAGGAAGACAGTTGAAAAGGTGAAAAGAATCCTACCCAAGATCATGTAGTTGGGGGTGGGGTGAGGCAAGAAGGGGTCCCCAAGACCAAAACCCAGTCCCCTCGCCACCACTCAGTGCCTTGTCCACTTGTTATACAAACACTGATGGTGAAGTGAAAGGAGTTTTCACGGCACTGATATAAGTACACAAATGAATTTGTGGGTTGACACATGGCCAGCAATAAATTCATAAAAGGTAAATATTGACATATGAAGATTGTATATCACTCTATTTACTGTGTAGAGAACTCAACCAGGAGTTAGGATAGCTTGTGTGTTTGTTTTGGTTCCTTGGCAAATTAGTGAGAGTCCAGTCAAATTATTTCAGTTCTTTGTGCTTTTATTTCTTTTGGCTGTAGGTTTTTGCTGATTAAAGTACCTACGATCCATTTCTATGCTTTTAAATGTGTTTCTCTATTTGAGCATGCTCAGCTGGAAGTGGAAATATGTGGGCTTCATAAGGATAAAATCCCACCATGATCTGTAACTTGTGTGGTTTACAGAATTATTGAACCCCAAAGCTTTGAGGAGCCTGATAAGTCATACAGTGAAAATTTCCAGCTAGTGGCTGAATTTCTTTTGCAGAATCCCCAGCAGGTGCTTAGCGAGTCTCACCTCCCAATCTATGATGTGAGGAGGAAAGTGATTTAGATTGAAGGAAGCTAGGGTAGTGTGACTGTATGTGTGTGTCTTTCTGATTGGCGTAATGCCTACATGTCCATCTCCCTTTCTGCAGGAGTTATGATTTGTTGGTCTCTTTACATTACTAACCTTTAGCACAGGGCTTAGTAACAACAGTCATCATGTAACATACCAAGCACTTATGTCAGAGACTGTGCTAAATGTCCGATATAAATAGCTTATTTAATCTGTATAAGAACCTTATAAAACAAATACTATTATTACCTTTATTTTTCCAATAAGGAAATTAAGATTCAGAGAGGTTAACTAACTTGCCTAAAGACACATGTCTACTAAGAGCTAGAGTCTCAAGTTTATTTCTGACAGAGCTGGAGTTATTAATAACTAAATAAATATTTACTGTGTCTAACTAATGAAATCCCCATCCACCACCATGCCTTATTTCCCTGCTACAGATGAGAGAAGAGTATAAAGCTTACATATACCAAACAGTAACAATATTTGTATAAATATTGTAGGTTTAATTCAGCTGAGGGATTGGTTTTTCATATTATTGGAGATTTTCCTTCAACTATCAAGTTTGAGTTTCAAAACCACGTTAGAAAATATATAAAAATACACATTTTTATATATATTTAAAGATATAAAATATGTAAAAGATATAAAAATATATAAAATATTTTCATA
>SJYQ01095393.1:71725-84604 GCA_006410935.1 Redunca redunca
TAATATATTATCAAGTCTACTATAAACAAAGTAATAAAATATAAGGCTGGATCAATAAAGAAAGCAGAGTAGTAATTTAGGCTTCCCTAAAGAGAAACTGGGGCATCTCTGGTGCCTCAGCTGTAAAGCATCCACCTGCCAATGCAGGAAAAGTGGGTTCAGTCCCTGGGTTGGGAAGATCCCCTAGAGAAGGAAATGACAACCCACTGTAGTATTCTTACCTGGGAAATTTCATGAACCGAAGAGCCTGGTGGGCTACAGTCCATGAGGTCACAGAGTCAGACACGACTTAATGAGCAGAAAACAACAGCAGAAGACAAACTAGATAAAACATTTCTTTGGGAATATTACCAGCTTTTATTTTTTCTGTTAAAGCACAACCTAAAGGAGAGAAGTAATTTCTATATTAATTTTAAACAATGGAAATCTAAGGCAGATATAGCCAAAATGAGTAAATTAACTGAAGGTTGATGTTCTCATTTATGGATATATAAATAAAGAAGTTTGGCCATCTAACATAGTTAATTATTAATGGGGAAATGCAAGCCAAACTCACGAAGCAGGTATAGTTTATTTTCAGACATTCGGCCGGCTTCTCCCTCTGGCTTCTCTTTTGGGGTCACCCTAGATGCCTAGTAACCTTAGCCTGATTCTGTCTTCCATAAGAAGCAGTGTCCTATGTTTTAGACCTTTACTTCTTCTGTCAGGATCCTTTCAGATGCCAGTGTTACGGAGCTAATACCAACTGGCTGAAGAGAGGAAACATAATTTATCAGAGTGTGTAATTGTCAAGTCTAGGGGTAGCCCTAGCCTGAGGATCTAGGTATTCAAATTACATAACTGAGAAGCGGTCTATCCCCAGATCTCTTTCCTTTTTCTCTCTTTTATTAACCTCTTTCTGATGGAGGTTCTAAGGGTTAGAATACAGCTGCTCCACATAGACATCTCACGAGCTTAGCTACTCCTGTTTAAAAAGGGCGAGTTTCTGAATAGCCCCTGCAGGCCTCGACAGGCTCATTTGTGCCTGTCATGTGCCCATCTCTGACCTAAGGCCAGGCCTGTCCTATCTATAGAGTTTGGGATGGAGTTAATCCCATCACAAATACATGGACTCAAGTTGGGAAGAGGATAGTCTCCCAAAGGAAAGTTGAGGCCCTAGTACCGTATGTGGAGAATGAGTGTGTAGCAGTCACACCCATCTGGTTATCATAGAGAACATAACAGGTACCCTAAGAGGATGCAGACTGATCGTCACAAGCGTTGTGGTATCCCTAAATGACCGCACGCAGGTGACTCTTCACAGTTCATACGTAAACCAATCCTCTTGAATTTATAACATAGTTAACATAAGGATGAAAACAGCAAAACTGGACCCATACCAATACACAAGGAATCTTTAGGTGGTAGCCTATTCTGCATAGCCATCCGTGACTCCTGCTTTAATTGAGTCTTTCTGTAATATCTCAAGGAAGATGAAAGTAGAAAATGAGCTGGTAAGGGACAAGCAGTTTTCTAATAAGCCCACTAGTGTGCCACATTTGGGTGCTTAATGATTGTTATGAATCACATTTGTCTGAGTAATTTCAGTTATATACTACAGAAATACTTTCACAATGGTGTGTAAAGATATACAAAGATATTCACTGCAGCATAGCTGACAATTGTAAAAAATTGTGAATGACTTAAATATTTATCAATAAGGTAAATGTTAAATGAATTATAGCCAAACAATAGAAAGCTCTGCTGGTGTTACCCGAAAATGTTGACATGGAGCGATGTCCCCAAACATCTTATTTGATGAGTAAAGTTGAAAAAAATATATAGTAAGACCCTAGCTTTGTTTTCTTAAGAAACTATATGGTGTGTGTATGCATAGACAAGAAGGGTCTGGAAGAATGTACACCAGCTTGTTAAAATTGTTACATCTGTAAAATGAGATCATATGGAGGAGAGTTTTTACTTTTTCATTTGTGCGTTTCTCTCTTGTATATGTTTGAATTTTTAAAAACAAGTATGTATTTTAGCGTGTATATTTTAAAGTTTTTTAAAAGACAGAAGTAGTATCTAAAATTGTGTCATCTTCTAATGCCATGCACACACACAGTCGTTTTTCTTGAGAGCCCCCAATCTTCTCTCTGTAAAATCTGTCTCCACTTGTCATTTTCATAACTCATACTGTCACTCTTGACTGCTCTCGATTTGGTCTATAGAGGGGTCCCCAGCCTCTGGGATCTAATGCTTGATGGTCTGAGGTGGATCTGATATAATAAAAAGAATAGAAATAAAGTGCACAGTAAATGTAATGCAGTTGAATCATCCTGAAACCATTCCCAGTCCGTGGGAAAAATGTGTTCCACGAAACCAGTCCCTGATGCCAAAAAAGTTGGCGAGCTGGGGACTGCTGCTCTATTGAATGACCCAGTCAGGACTTACTGGCTTATTAGGCGTTATTTCTAACAAAAAAATACTGACTTGTAAGGTGTATGTGGAATGTACTAACAGAGTAGCCATTCGGTGTCCTTTTCTTTCTTTCCTCCCTCACAATTTATCCCCTCACTAATGCAGAGAGTACTTACACTGTTTATAATAAAACTAAATTTAGATAGACGGCTGGGCAAATGAATGGAGGGATGGATACATAGATATTTCATATGTGGAATAAAACTGAGCAAGTTGAAACAGATCAAGGAGGCTCTGTTGGTAAAATCACAATGAGGTAAAATAGGAAATAAAAATCAGGACCAAGGAAAGGGGAATAAAAGTATGCTAGACATCATTCAATAACTATTTGCTGATGGTAATTATAGGGATGGAAAACCCATCAGGCTTATGGAGCTAAAATTAATCAGCAAGTATTCACGGAGTGCCTCCTGCTTCTTTTACTGGTTCTGGCTTCCTGCCTGCCCAGCGCCCAGGCTGGAGACAATTGCATGACAGTCAGCTTGTCAGGACAGAAGGAGCCAAATAAGCAGGCAGAGACTCACAGCAGCCTTCTATACCCTGTCATGTTCACTGGAATCACAGGCAAGCAAGATAAAGTCCTTCTGCGAAAGACTGAAAACCTAGCTTACAAATCGTGAATATCACTACATCAACTGAAAAGGGCCAGTTAGTAGAGGTACTATTTCTGCAAAGTAATAGTTCATTTGTGCACTATTTGAAATGTTTAAAACAAAAATCCTTATGCTTTTCCTATTAAAGCTGGGAAGGGGAATCAGTAGGACTTATAACAACTATACTTAATTTTCAGCGTTCATTGCTGGCAAAAATTTTAGGTCATGATTAATTCCCCTAAAATGTAAAATATGATACTTGTGTCACTGTTAATATTTTGATAAATAGCTGTTGCAGTAGACATCTGTTGTTTTCTGTGTGGCCTTTTCTCCAAAAGAGCATCTCTCTTCTCTTCTTTTTGCCTTCTCTCTCTTTCTCTCTCATTTGTACCCCACTATTAAGTGTCAGTGGGTGGGCATTTCACCTAGGCTTTGCCAGCCAGAGTATAATCCCAACTAGACACAGCGAGATCCATGGAGCTACTCCCGGGGACATCCACTAAAATGTCTGGAAAAGAAGAACTTTCTTTCCATTGAAGTTACTAAGCTGGTAGAGTTTTAAATCCAAGAGCTATGGCCCACCAGGTGGGCGTAACCTTCCCAGGAATAAAGCCAAAACAGAGGAAAGTAAAGCTAAGAGATAGGAGTCAAGTCCTTTTTTAAAATAAGTTTTAAAAATTAATTTATTTGTGGTTTTGCTGGGTCTTCATTGCACAGGTGGGCTTTCTCTAGTTGCAGTGAGCAGGGGCTACTTTCTGTTGTGGTATGTGGGCTTTAAGTGCACAGGCTTCAATAATCGTGGTGCTTAGGCTAAGTTGCCCTGTGGCATGTGGGACCTTCTTCCTAGACCAGGGATGGAACCCACGGCCCCTGCACTGGAAGGCAGATTCTTAATCACTGGGCCAATAGGGAAGTCCTCGAGTCATTTTGATATCATTTGAGCCCTTGAATCCAACCATGCCTAAAACTAAATTTCCTCTTGACTTTTAAGCAAATCAGTAAACTTTCTTTTTGCTTTAACAGTTGGGTTTCTTTTAAATCCATAAAAAAAATCTTGATAAAATACTAATGGCAAGTTTTCTTTGTGTGATTTCCATGAGAAATAACCTGGGGGAGAACTTTCATAATTTAAATAAGACCTATTCACCTGCTGGAAATCCTCCCTGACCACCCCCTCCAGACCCACAACTACCTCCCTGTCCTTAAACATCCAGGTGATTTGATGGGTATGTAGTGCTCCATGCAGCTGTCACCACATTTCTACACATCTTCCTTGTTTGATAACTTGTTATTCTGTCTCCATTCCTTCCAGAGTCCAGGCTGTATCTTAAATCATTTTTATGTCCTTGCAACCTTACACTGGTACCTAACATGTAATAGTTGCTATTTGGTTGAAGAAATTATATTTTCCTGAAGAAATGAATGAATGGGAGAGGAAAATAGTTGGTGAAATCCCTTCTATTAATGAAGATTCCATGATTGATTGAAATTGTCAATAAAATAACTAGTATCAGAAGGCCAGAGTAAACCAAATTAATATATCCAAATGGAATCCTCAAACTGTCAGTCATTAGTGGGTGTCTAGTTGAGAAATTGTCCTTTTTCTGATCATTAGGATTCAGAAGCTGGGTGAATGTGGAGGAGATGGTCCTTTTTTTTTTCTGCAAAACATTGACTGTTTAAAAATCCATAAAATTTAATAACCTCTTGCAGTATGTTTTACAACTGAAATGTACAACCTGCAATGTGGAGTATAGGTTTTATGCTGTAAGGGAGGAAGCAGGGAGAGCAATGGTGACCAGAATCTGGCTGCTAACTAGTAGGCAGTATAGTAGGTGGCTTATGGTAGGGGTCTTCTGTGACAAAGCAAAGAATAACAAGGTCCTGAGGAGAAGAAAAAGAGGCAGCACCATCTCTATAGCACAGGGTGGTTGAGTGAGTTTTACAGTTAATATGGGCAAATGATGGGGGAAAAAATCTACTGTACATTGGGATAGGATCAAGGCATTGGAATAACAGTCCCAATTGTTATTGGGCAAAATCTTTTTGTAATTAATTTTTACTGGAGTATAGTTGATTTACGATGTTGTGTTAGTTTCTGCTGTGCAGCAAAGATATACACATATCCACTCTTTTTTTAGATCCTATTTCCATATAGGTCATTACAGAGTACTGAGTAGAGTTCCATGTAATATACAGTAGTTATCTCTTTTATATATATAATGTGTATCTATAAATCCCAATCTCCCAATATTCCTCCCCCTACCCTTTTCCCCTTGGTAACCATAAGTTTGTTTCTACTGTAACTCTATTTCTGTTTTGTAGATTAGTTCATTTGTAGCCCTTTTTTAGATTCCAAATACGAGTGATATCATGTGATATTTGTCTGACTTACTTAGTATGATAATCTATAGGTCCATCCATGTTGCTGCAAGTGACATTACTTCATTCCTTTTTATGGCTGAGTAATACTTCATTGTGGGCTTCCCTGGGTGACTCAGTGGTAGAGAATCTGCCTGTCAATGCTGGAGATGCAGAAGATGCAAGTCAGATCCCTAGGTTAGGAAGATCCCCTGGAGGAGGAAATGGCAACCCACTCTAGTATTCTTGCCTGGAAAGTCCCATGAACAGAGGAGCCTGATGGGCTACAGACCATGAGGTCACAAAGAGTCAGATACCGCTTAGTGACTGAACACACATGCAATATTCTATTGTATATACATACCGCATTTTCTTATTCTTAAATCAGCAGACTTCTAGGTTGCTTCCATGTCTTGACCATTGTAAATAGTGCTGCAGTGAACAATGGGGTGCATGTATATTTCCAGTTAAGGTTTTCCCCAGATATATGGGCAAAAATCTTAATAAAATTTGTAGATGAGTAAGAAAACTTCCGAGTAGGACACGACTGAAGTGACTTAGCGGTAGCAGTAGTACATGTTACTGGTATTTAGGGTTTTCCCTCCTTTCTCCCACTGCAAGGCAGTCAAGCCTAACTTTCTGCATGTGCTTCAAAGATATGAGTTTGAGCCGACCATTTACTTCTCTCCTTCCACACGCTGCTTCCTCCATCTACTCTCAGGTGCAACTTATAGGAGCACTCACTTCCTCCAACCACTGAGCCTTCTCAGTCCTTGCCAGACAACCTTCCTTTAGCACGGGTAGTTCCTGCAAGTCTGTCTCTTCCATGGAGCTGCCAAATGACTAGCTTGCCTTCTTTTGCCTCCAAAATGCTTCCCCTGTCCAACCATAGCTTCCCACCTCCACTGGCACCACCCCAGAGCAAATCTGTGTGTTTCCTTGAATCCTGTGTGCCTGCCTCCTTACTGTTCCCCCTGCTTCCTGCCTTAGCTCCTACAACGCAGGCTCCACACGACAGGTGGAATGAGCTTTCAAATAGTAAATTAGATTACATCCATAATCAGTGTGCTGATAAATGTCTAACAGCTGCTGTGAGGGAGTATCTCTGTATCTGTTATACAGTTTTACTGATACAAAGAATGCATAGCATACAGTTTACCAAAAAATAATAAAATACACAACACTTTTTACAGTAAATTCTATATAGTCCATTGATTTTCAGATTGGTTTCAATGATTTTTGTCAAACTCTTGTACCCACAGTCAGCCTACAGCTGCAATTCAATTATGTTTGGGAAAAGCAGATCATATTTGGTTAATACTCAGTTCAGCAAAGAAGTCACTCATGCCACTGAAGTTCAAACAGACTTTTTTTTTACATTAATGAGCAAGATGAAAGTAAAACAACAAAGATGTATGTTTGGACTACCCTTTGGCAATGATGTGAGTGCTTCTCTGTTGATCAGACAGTAGTTTTCAAGTACTGAAAAATATTTCATCAGTTTTTTTGTGTTATTCATGAATGAACACACATTGAAGTTCAATCTTTATTGCTAAATTTTCTTCTATCACTTTCTTAGGTTTAGACAATCAACACAATAAGTCAAGCTCTGATTTGCAGTGTTTTCCAATTTCTATAGTGTACATACTCCATCACGATTGATTTCAAACTACTGAAATAACATTTCGGAACGCAGAGTTGGGAAGAGATGTTGTATCACACCATTATATGGGATGTGCATTATAAAGGATGGATAGAAACAACTTTAAAGCATAGATAATGGTAAAGCAATTAAGAAGTGATGTTTTGAGCATTTATTACCTTGGTTTTTTAAGTATTTTGTTTAATTGTAATTTTCTAAATGGTTTTTTTGAATCTTGGCCATGATGAACAACTGACTTACAGAATTCCTGAAAACTTAGCAATCAGGTCCCCAAGCAGGTGCAATTGGCTCCAGCACTCATGAATTGCCACCCCTCTGCTGGAATTGTCAGACCACCCATGGCACTCTCTGGGAAGGAGTGAAAAGAGGCAATAATGATTGTCAATAAAATTAATAGTTACTTTTGTTGTGGTGAACTAACAATGAAAAATTATACACACCCCTCCTTGTTTTCCCAAGCTTAGTGTTTAAAAACTCCTTTTGTACGTACCATCCTGTCTGACTTACAGATTCCTGTGAGGTAGCGGGTAGATATCACCCTTCTTTTATGAATAGAAAAATAAGGCTGAGAAGAAGTGAATGACTAGCTGCAGATGATTCAGTTAAGTAAAGGACAGAACAGGATTTCAAAGTCAGGTCTCATATTGACAAACAAGAGGCTAGAGAAAATTAATTGACTAATACTGACATCAGATTTAAAAGTTGTAACAAATTGCCCTTTTTAACACTTCAGAGTCTGTTATAAAGTACATTCATGTCTTGTTAAGGGACCCCTATACCAAGGATGTTTTGATTGTTCAGCTCCATTTCTAGCAAAGCACCACATGACCTAATAAATAAACAAGGTGTAAGCACCAAAATGGAAATGTAAGTTTTTGAAAATGAGCTGAAAGTTTCCACCTAGAAATGGAACCGATTGAAACAATCTCTACTAAAGGAACATGGAATAGAAAAGGAGATTAAATCAGAAAGAGGAAGAAAGCTAATGACATAATGGCCAGCCACAAATGCCACAGATGAAAAACAAGGTACGTAATACTTGTTACAATTATTCAGTGTGCTTGCTCTAATGTCTGCAAACACTAAAAAACATTAGGTTCCTGCTCACTGCAACATTTATCTCATTTATCTGCTGATATTTACCTCCTCTTTGAATCAGGTATTGCTTAAACTAAGTTCTGCAGCATAAAGAATATAGACTTAATAGGACACCCATAAGCATATCATGCATATGAGTATAAATTGTGATATTTTAGGTAGCTTATGATGAAACCATTGAAAGCATCATGAGAATCAGCAAAACACCAGGGATGTCTGTAACAATTTAGCATTTCCCAGTTCATGTGGGAATGTTAATTCCAATTACAAAAAGAAGTACCAAAGTAGAATTCATTATGATTAAGAACTTGCTGTTCTAAATGTAAATTGTTTATAAAAAGCATGTCTGGTGTAAAATGCAAATATTGAAGCAAAGAAAGACGGGGCTTTTGGAACTCAGCTGGGTTCCGTTGAAATTCTGACCTTACAAAGTTAAACAGGAACAAAAGTGTTTCCTAAAGACAGGATACTGTTTTAAAGAGGCATCTAATAGCTATGGTAGCTGTAGAAGTAATCTTTTTAAGTAAGTTCCAACAACCCACGAAATCTGCTTTTGCTGGCCTAATGTAAAATTAACATATTCAATGAATTGCCATACTCCAAATTAATACATATGAAAATGATAAAAATTTATTGATTCTAATTTACATTTAATGTCATAGATTTAAAGTGAGGTGGGGGGATAAAAGGATAGAATAACCAGAAAGTACAGCCATGACAAGGAATCATGGGCTGTAGGAAAATAAGTTACAAGGAGGTCTCTTTATGTAAAAGGAAATACATGTGGTAAACAATGGTAAAGGTGGAAATGAATGTGGTATGTACACTGTGCTCTTTTCTTCATCAGGCTCTCTCTTAACTAAAGCTACTAAAGGCATTCATCTCAACTAATCCAAGTTCTCCACTCTCCCTGGAAACATACTGATTAGTGCAGGACAGGCTGAACACTGGGGCCACGGTTACTTCCTATGCTCCACACATTGCTGTTTCTACCATCTATGCTCTCCAACAGTTCCTGTCAGTTTTTCCCCCGAAATTATGTTTATTCCATTTGCATTGTTCTAGTAATTACTTGATTTAATTAAATATTAAGTAAAATGATGAAACATGAGTAATGAAACTTTTTGGTTTATAAAATCCAAATGGAAAAACACCCTATCAATAATTGCTGTCAAACTAGGTGAATATAAGACTACTTTAAAAGATCGGGGTGAGGACAGAGAGGATGAATCATAAAAATTTAGAAATCTATACTCATATTATTTTTAAGTATTTTTAATTTCTTGCTCTACTTTAAAGAAAACTGGAAAAATAGTAATACCGCATATGAATAACTGCTAATGATGACTGAACATTTAATATACCCTAAGAATTAGTCAAAGCACTTCGTATATATCACATTTGCTTAATCTTTATAATAATTTGAGTTAGTACTATTATCGTAATATCTTATGGAAAAACCCAAGTGAATTTTTTGGCCAACCCAATATCATCCCCATTTTACAGACAATAGAACCTGAGGCACAGAAAGGCCAGCCAGCCAGTCTGACTTTTAACAGCTATGCTGATGCAATGCAGGTATAGTTTATACATGAATGTAAACACAAAATGCCAGTCACTGGACTCTCAAAAGTTTTAGACCCTCATCAAAGGATTAACAACTAAATATTCAGTCATAAATTCTAGGTTTTAAAGCTTCAAATTTACAACTATAATTTTTTATGATTCCCTTGCTTTAACTGACTTTATTTTAATACCAGTCCAATAACATTGGTCACAAAGTTTTACCTTCTACAAAGGTGAAAGTTGTAGTCTTAAATACTAACCAGAATGAGAGTTGAGGTCTGTATACACTGGAATAGGGATTTATTGTAGATGCTTAAGCAGGAGCATGACAGGACTTAATTGATGATTTGGAGGAGCATTCTGGCAGTGAGGCCTGGATTTTTTCTTTTTCTTTTAAATTGGTATATAATTGCTTTACAATGTTGTTAATTTCTGCTATGAAGTGAAGTCGCTCAGTCGTGTCCGACTCTTTGTGACCCCGTGGACTGTAGCCCACCAGGCTCCTCCGTCCATGGGATTCTCCAGGCAAGAGTACTGGAGTGGGTTGCCATTTCCTTCTCCAGGGGATCTTCCCCACCCAGGGATCAAACCCAGGTCTCCCGCATCATAGGCAGACGCTTTAACCTCTGAGCCACCAGGCAGGGAAGCGTAAGCTAAATGTGTACATATATCCCTTCCTCTGAGATCTCCTTCCCACCTCCATCCCCCATCCCCCTGTGCATCCAGGTCATCACAGAGCACCAAGCTGAGCTTCCTGTGCTTTATATGTATATAGCAGGTTCCAGCTAGCTATCTAAAATGACACAACAGATGAACAGAATTGGAGAATTTACTCTGATAATCTACCAATTGCTGTATAAATATAAAAAAGTGGTTTAGTTACTGTTCAGGTTTTAAGGTTTTATTCACCTTAGGATATAGTCTCAGACCCATTCCATTTCTTCCTTCCTTCCTTTATTTACTTATTCATTTAACCACTGGGTACCTACTACGTACTAGTGATACAGATGGAGAAGGAAATGGCACCCCACCCCAGTACTCTTGCCTGGAAAATCCCATGGATGGAGGAGCCTGGTAGGCTACAGTCCATGGGGTCACAAAGAGTCAGACAAGACTGAGTGACTTTGCTTTCACTTTTCACTTTCATGCACTGGAGGAGGAAACGACAACCCACTTCAGTATTCTTGCCTGGAGAATCCCAGGGACAGAGGAGCCTGGTGGGCTGCCGTCTATGGGGTCGCACGGAGTCGCACAGAGTCGGACATGACTGAAGCGACTTAGCAGCAGCAGCAACAGTGATACAATGTTGAAAAAGACAGACACAGGCTCTGCCATCAAAGAGCTTTGTTAAAAAAAAATTAATATTTATTTATTTGGCTGTGCTGGGTCTTAGTTGCAGCATGTGGGATCTGGTTTCTTGACCAGGGATTGAACCCAGGCCCCTTTGCACTGGAAGCCTAGAGTCCTAGCCACTGGACTACCAGGGAAGTCCCAGAGCAGTTAGAGGAGGAGAGAGAAATTTAACAAACGAATCCAGAAGTAGCAAACTATCACTGTAATTTGCTACCAAGGTGAAGTACAGGACACTACAGGATCAAACAGTAATGGGTCTTTGTTGTTTGTTTTAATTTTTTTAGGAAGGAGTACTCAGGTGTTTAAACATAAGTCAATTAAAATGAAGATCTTGAGTAATATTTGGACACATTTCATTAACTCATTTGGCCTCCACAACAATGCAACAATGCAGTAAGAGTGATACTATGTCTAGTTAACCCAATGTTTTATTATAACTGTGTACTGGACTCTTCTAGGAGTGGAACATATAGCGATGAACAAGACAGTGAAGGACCTTGCCTTGTTGCAGTTTGGATATATCACCTCATTCCCACCTTTACTTTTGAGACAATCAAATATATTCCCCCTCAGATAGGGATTCATCCTATTTCTTCTTTTTTGGTAATTATAACTTTCCAGGGTTACAGATTAATAATTTTCTATCTATTAGTAATTTTTCATATTTAAAGATAAAATCATATATATAAAACACTTTCAGTGGTGCCTAAATAGATAGAAGTTCAGTAAATGTTAACTCCTGTTAGAATTGCTGTTATTATTACATTGCCTAATCTCATGTCCTTTCTGGTACAGAGCATTTCATTTCTTGAATTAAATTCCATACACATTTATTGCAGGTGTATCACAGGATTTGCAAACTCTTTTGTGGAAATTACAAGATCAGTGAAGAAAAATCTCTTTAATATTGTCTATTTCTACCCTCCATGCTTAGCTATGTGATCTTGGATAAACCTCAAGCTCTGTAAGCCTCAGGTTCTCATGTTAAAACCATATATACCTATCTATTCAGCTGTTGTCAGCAGAAGTGGGCAGCGGACTCTGTGTGTGGGGGGTGTGTGTGTGTGTTGGGGGAATCAATAAATGTTGGCCACAAAGCATAACAATTTTAATACTCTGAAAAGCAGATACTGGGCTAATCTAAAGTTTATGCATGCTTTCAGATAAACATGAAAGACTAAAGAATGAGAGGTTTCCCATCAAATTAAAAAATTAACAGGCATACTTAGGCCACTGAAAAGAAACGAATTGGGAAATTTTAACTTTTGCTCCACTGAAAGTGTTTTCAGTGGTGATTGTTAATCTGAAATACTGAGTCCTCTCCCATTTCAAAGTGATCCACTGGACCTGCAAGAAAAAAATTAGAGGGGAGAATTGGGAACTCTTGTAAAAGCAGATGTTATATAAATGCAGGGTGCCAGCAACCTGCAATATGAACAGGTAAGAGGGATGAAATGTTTTGTTTCTTTTTTAAATTATGGTATGGGAAGAGACACTTGATTAGATATGATAGGGTCCCTTTACATATGTTTTGTTGTTTAGTTGCTAAGTCGTTTGGGACTCTCTTGCAACCCCGTGGACTGTAGCCCACCAGGCTCACCTGTCCATGGGGTTTCCGAGGCAAGAATACTGGAGTGGGTAGCCATTCCCTTCTCCAGGGGCTCTTCCCCACCCGGGAAGTGAACCTGCATCTCCCACATTGGCAGGCAGACTCTACCACTCTACCATTGGCTGGCAGAGCCACCAGGGAAGTCTGTCTTTCCCCCTATATATATATATTTGAAT
>SJYQ01095394.1:406-18794 GCA_006410935.1 Redunca redunca
CAATAAAGCAGAAATAGATGTTTTTCTGGAACTCTCTTGCTTTTTAGATGATCCAGCAGATGTTGGCAATTTGATCTCTGGTTCCTCTGCCTTTTCTAAAACCAGCTTGAACATCTGGAAGTTCATGGTTCATGTATTGCTAAAGCCTGGCTTGGAGAATTTTGAGCATTACTTTACTAGCATGTGAGATGAGTGCAATTGTGCGGTAGTTTGAGCATTCTTTGACATTGCCTTTCTTTTAGACTGGAATGAAAACTGACCTTTTCCAGTCCTGTGGCCACTGCAGAGTTTTCCAAATTTGCTGGCATATTGAGTGCAGCACTTTCACAGCATCATCTTTCAGGATTTGAAACAGCTCAACTGGAATCCCATCACCTCCACTAGCTTTGTTTGTAGTGACGCTTGATACATAGTAGTGTATATATGTCATTCCCAGTCTCCCATTTTATCCCTTCCTTCACCCCTTGGTGTCCATATGTTAAAATTTCTGTTCTAATTTATGATTCAAAAGAGTGAAATAAAATAGAAATTATTTGATTTGAGGTAACTGCCTTGTAAAACATTAGCACATTTGAAGAAAAGGAGATTTATCTCCATGACAAGGTTAAACACTTCTTCCATCATCAGCCAGCTACTCAGACATTCTACCTCATTCTGATAACATGCCAGTAATGGGTGACTTTCTAGAAATAATTTGTTTAATCAACATTTTCAAGTTCACTTTCAAAAGGAACTATAAAGTTTAACATCTCCTCTGTATTTGTGTTTACGTTGCTTTTTAAATGTATGTTACATATTTCTATTTTTTCTCTCTCGTATCTCTCTCTCTTTGGCCATTTTACCTGAGGTTTATTTCGAGGCTCAGCACATTTATCTGTAAAGGACCAGGGAGTGAATATATAGGCTGAGTGAGCCATTCGGCCTCAATCACAGCTATTCAGCTCTACACTTGTAGCAGGGAAGTAGCCAGAGACATAAATAAATGAATGTGACTCAGTTCCAATGGAACTTTATTATGGCCACTGAAATTTGAATTTCATTTAATTTTCATGTGTCACAAAATATTATTCTTCATTTTCCCCTAACTATTTAAAAATCTAAAAACCATTTGAACTCGAGTATCATACAGAAACAGGTGGCAGGCGGGATCTGGCCTGCAGGCCATGGTTTTCCAACCCCTCGTCAATTTTACAGATTTGGTCAAAAGATGAAACAAACAAAAAAACACTTAACTTTGTTTATCATATTGATAGCTAATTCTTTGTTCTTTCAATTACTTAACATTTTAAGAATTTAGTCATCCCTTCCATCTACCCTGTTTTAATATTTATTTTTACTATCTTCTTGAGTTTAATGTTTAGGTTTCCTTTTACTATTTTTCATGAATGTTTAAGTATACAGCAGTCTGTATAATAGTATAACAACCGTATCCTCATTACCATGCTTAATAAGGAAGAGATTACAAAGAGAGAAAAGCACTTCTATGCTTGGCAGCCTGGTGGACAAGCTAACTTTCATACCCTCCCAATGGAAACCATTAAAAAAAAAAAGCTGGATTAATTATTTTGAAATATATCGCCGAGCTGGATAGACAGAAGGAGTCAGCAGAAGGCTGAAAACAATTTAAAATCAGGGACCTCACAGGCCAGATTAAATAGTGTCACAGTAGCTTTGGCTCTCAGAGGGTTAGCTGCCAGCTCTTCAAGACCCAGAGCTTGTGCTGTGGTTCCTAAGGGAACATGGGACAGGAGGCAGGCCTCCCACCGTGTCTGGAGCAAAGAGCTGGGGGCCTTGGGGTTCCCTCCACCTTGGGAAGGGTGGAAACAGGATTAAAGCTGCATGACTTGGGCTGGGCGCATGACCATTTGTAACCCTGAGGAGCTGTCACTATCGCTTGTCACCTAAATTCACACCATGGGGTTGAAAAGCTGACTTCAAGAATTTCCTGTAAAGTGGTCTCAGGTTGATAATGTCTGCAGGTGATGGAAGTGATGCTGCTTCAGGTAGATCTGAAAAGAAAAATATCTGCAAGACACATGGACTCATCATTTAAAAACCTCCAAAGGAAAGAACAGAAATAAAGCAAAACTCAGCTTGAACAGAATTGGGAAGTATACTGATTAGATTTAGAATATAAACTAAGTAGGTTTAATATGCTTTAATATAGAAAAGAGAGGCTTGAAAATATAAGAATGAAGCACAGTATTGAAAACTGACACCAAAAATTTGAAAAAGAACGAAATGGAATAACTAAAAATGAAAAACATGGTAAAAAATTTCAGCACTACTGGTAAAGAGCGAAATAGACAAAACCAAAGACAGAATTGAATCCATGAATAGAAGACAGACTAAAAGCACCACCCAAAATGCAGCCAAAGGAGAAACAAAGAAATGGGGGAAACAACCAGGGTTGCTGGGACATAAAATGAGAAGTTATATATATTTGCATATGATATATACATATATACTGATATATATGTATTTACATATATAAACACATGTGTGTGTATGTATCAGACTCCCAGAGTGAGGAAACAGTGTGAGGATGAGGCAATATTCCAAAACACCATCAGTAAGAATTTTACCAAATTGTTGCAAAATACCAAACCCTTTCCCAACAAAGGTCCATCTAGTCAAAGCTATGGCTTTTCCAGTAGTCATGTGCAAATGTGAGAGCTGGACCATAGGGAAGGCTGAGGGCCAAAGAATTGATGATTTTGAATTGTGGTGTTGGAGAAGACTCTTGAGAGTCCCTTGGACAGCAAGGAGGTCAACCAGTCAATCCTAAAGGAGCTCAACCCTGAATATTCATTGGAAGGACCTTTGCTGAAGCTGAAGCTCCAATACTTTGGCCACCTGATGCAAAGAGCTGACTCATTGGAAAAGACCCTGATGCTGGGAAAGACTGAAGGCAAAAGGAGAAGAGAGTGGCAGAGGATGAGATAGTTTGATAGCATCACACTGACTCAATGGGACATGAGTCTGGGCCAACTCTGGGAGATAATGGAGATAATGGGAAGCCTGGTGTGCTGCAGTCCATGGGGTCACCAAGAGTCAGACATGACTTAGCAACTGAACAGCAACGCTTGTTGTACACAGGAAAAGAGAGGAAAGTAGAAAATGTAAGGTAGCCATAATTTGTCAATTGTTAGTATTTTGGCATATTACTTTTGGTTGTGTCTATTAGTATTTTTTAGTTAATTGGTTTCATACTGGTTATATGACCCCTTTTTGAATCACTTCTATCAAATGAGGCCTTTTCCTTATCATTGAATATTCTTCAGAAATATCACCACAGCTACTGAATGTTCCATGGTTTGAATGTAGTGTAGTATGCGGAGATTAGCTACTTGCTTGCATTCCCATTTTCTCTGCTTGGGTACACAGATGATTTTTTTTCCAGACTTTAAAATTTTATTTATTTTTGGCTATGCTGGATCTTTGTTGCCGTGCATGCTTTTCTCTAGTTGCGGTGAGTGGGGGCTACGCTCTAGTTGAGGTGTGTGGGCTTCTCATTGTGGTGGCTTCTCTTGTGGCGCGTGGGCTCTAGGGCACACAGACTTCGGCAGTTGCAGCACATGGGCTCAGTAGTTGTGGCGCAGAGACTTAGTTGCTCCGCAGCATGAGGGGTCTTCCCAGATCAGGAATCAAACCTGTGTCTCCTGCATTGGCATGTGGATTCCTTATCAATGAGCCATCAGGGAAGGCTTTTCCAGGCTTTTTGGCATTACTCTTGGGCCAGTGACTGGGTTCGGTGGTGAAATGTGACAGTGCTGATGTGTACTGTTTCCAGGCTCCCAGTTCCTCGTGGAATCCTGGCTGAAGGCAGTGGCAGGCAGGGGATGCTGAGGGCTCTGAGGACCCCCCAGTGGTCAGTCCCAAGTGGGGACCTACATTCCTCTTATTGGTGTCAATTTGGAAGCAGACAGCTGGGTGCAAAGGGCAGAAGAATGAGGTTATAGAAGAAAGCATAATCATTTGGGGAAAACAGCTGAAAAAATGTATACAGATGTCAGTTACTTTCAAAAGTGAAACTCCAGTCTTAGATGACTTCTGCATGCAGCTCTCATCAACTCAGAGAGAGATGGTTCACTCGAGGTTTGTAATGAACGTCCCACTCCTGGGCATGCATAGCAGGTGCTTTAGAAAGAGTGCCCAGTTAGCGTCCCTGGTATGTGACTTTCTGTTTTCTATCCTTTGCTGGTTTACAGTTGTGCTTAGAATGTATTTGTTTTAAATTTATGCCCTGTTGTTTACTGTGTTATCAATATTTCCCACTTTGCTGATAACTTTTACAATTCATGTTTTTGATTATACTCCTTTAACTTTTTTAATCTTATGAAGTCAGACCTATTTTTGTTGTTATTGTTTATAATTTATTCCACTGAATTTATTCTTAGACCCTTAACCCTCCTAGAACAAGCATTTTTAAAGACAGATGTCAAGTTCTATATTATACTTTTTACTTTGCATTTTATGTTTTCAGGGGGGAAATAACACTCAACACAAACATTTTAAAAATAATTGTAGTAAACAAAAACATAATTGGGCCATTTATCACGTGCTTTTTGAACAAGTGCTAACAGCTTAATTTAATCCTTGCAATGATAGGAAGAGAGTACTGTTATCAGTGTCCTAGTTTAGAGATGCAGAGGGGGCTGAGGAGCCTTAAGTATCATGATGATGGAGCTGAGAACTGGTGACCCTGGTTTGCACCCAGGCTGGCCAACTCCACACCCTCAAGCCTGCAGCCTGGGTGCCATATATGCACTGGCAGCACTGTGTTCATGCAGGTGTGGGGGGCATGCACAGAGTGGAGGGGACACTCCTCATTGTACACAAATTCTTATAGGAATTTAAGGTCTCATCATGGCTATCAGTTCTGTTCTACTGATCTCTCTTACTCATGCATTATTATCTCATTATTAAAATTTTAGTAATTCTCAAAAAATCATATTAAATGCCATTCTGCATTAGCTTTTAGCTTTCCTCAGTGACTTGCAGCTTCATCTTTCTTTGAACTTCATTTAATACTGATATTTTCTTTTGGAATTCATTCTAGAAAAAAGTTTAATATTCATTCTATTTTATTGATTACTTATTTGCACACTTGTACTAAACACCAATGTGTTAAGACAAGGGACATATTTTTTAATAGCTTTTTTTTTTTTTTGGCTGTACCGGGTCTTAGTTGCAGTATGTGGGATCTAGTCCCCTGACCAGGAATTGAACATGGGCCCTCTGCACTGGGAGTATGGAGTCTTAGCCATTGGACCACCAAAGAAGTCCCAAGACAAGGGATATTTACCTGTAACACCTGCACTGTGATTTCTGCTGCTGCTGCTAAGTCACTTCAGTCGTGTCCGACTCTGTGCAACCCCAGAGACGGCAGCCCACCAGGCTCCCCCGTCACTGGGATTCTCCAGACAAGAACACTGGAGTGGGTTGCCATTTCCTTCTCCAATGCATGAAAGTGAAAAGTGAAAGTGAAGTTGCTCAGTTGTGTCCGACTCTTAGCGACCCCATGGACTGCAGCCTGCCAGGCTCCTCCGTCCATGGGATTTTCCAGGCAAGAGTACTGGAGTGGGGTGCCATTGTCTTCTCACTGTGATTTCTAGTGGTCATTCAATAAAAGTGTGATTTAATTCTTTTCAAATGGATCACATGGGTTGAGTTTAGTTTATGTAGCACCTATACATAGTAACACTGTAATAGCTCCTGCTATATGCCAGGCTTTGTTCTAATGCACAGGACATCTTGGTTAGGCAGGCGCTCCTAGGTGGGGAAGCTGAGGCCAGAAGAGGTCACACAGCCTGGCAGGGTTGGAACACAGGCCAGCTGAGAACCGGCTGGCCCCGCCACACGTTTGGTGTTTACTATGCTACTCGGTCCCCAATGGGTGGAGTGTTAGGTGGTGAGAGATAGGTGGTATTTGAAGTTCCCACAAAGGCCTGTAGTCCCCACCTGCCGGATGGGTGGTAGGATCTAGGCAGGCTGTGAGGAGGCTTGGACTTGGTCTCCGCAGAAGAAACAACTTGCATCCTGTGGGAAAAGCAGAAACAAACTGTTTGTGGAGATTCTGTTGAGAAATCACCTAGTTTTGGGAGGGGGGTGAATATGCTACAAACCAGTCATTGCTATTTTGAAACTAAGTTTAGATTAAGGATTCTTTATCAAATCTAAGCAATTAAAAATTCCAGTTAGTTGTAGCATTGTAGTATATATATATATATATATACTACATATACATATATATATATATATACTACTATATATATATATATTTCTGTCTGTACAGACAATGTTACAACAAAAATGGTGCCAAACAGCAGAAGGATTTGCATGTTAGGTCTGGCTTGCATTTTCCAGGTAGGGGTTGTGTTAAGTTGGGGAGATTGATTATGTTGTCCCCAGTTTATTCCAACAAGGCATCAGAGTAGATGATCTGACTGCCACATGCATGATCATGCAGCTGCTCCCTGTTCTGTTTGTCTCCAGCTCCCTGAACTCTGTGAATTCAGTTGCATGCAGGACATCCTGGGAGGAAGGCAGGCATCACAATGATAGGGGGTCAGGTTGACATCCAGGGAGGAAGCAGGATGGATGGGGGTGCAAGTCCAGCTTCTTCAAGCTATTTTCTGTTTGCTGTGTTAATATGCTATTGGAGCTTGTCTCCTTTCATTCAAAAGAAAAATAAAAAAGCTTTTTTCCTTGTACCGCAAAATGATCCCCCAAACCTCTACTTTTTAGGACTTGACCTTAATAAAATGGTTCCATAACCATTCTGTTTGAAAAGGGGTGGGGAGTCAGATGTCAGAGAGCAAGAAAATGAAATTTTGCATCAGGCAGAATTTCCTCACCAATATTTCAGAAGGATTCATAATTCTGTGGCTGTGTACAAATGATCCATTTTGTTAATCTGAATTTCTAGGGTCATTAAAATTTTTTTCCCTCTGCTCTGGAGTAGTTTATTACTTTGAGAGAGAGGGGGGGAAAAGCCAGCTTAAAACCAGGTAAGGGAAGAAAGCTGACAAAAACATAAATTAGAGGAAGAACTTAATTTAAAAAGTGTCAAAAAGGATAGATAGTCTTAGTTCAATAATAAAGCCTGGTCCAAGAGCCTTCTATCTTTAAATAAAGTGCTCCAGCACTCTATTACCTGTGTACAGCCCATCTTTGATTTCCAATCTAAGCCTATTTTTGCTTCTCGTGATTAGCATACAAATGTGAAAAAAAGAAAAAAGTGGTTACATGCGTGACGATTAGGACATGCCTTTGACTTGAATGTCAGTGTTCTGTCAGCCTAGAGGTGAGGAAATGAATGGCCATTTGCGGGCTCCTTCGAGGTGCATCTTGTCTGAAAATGACTCCGATCCATCTCCTTTTATTTGCATGCTAAGTTCATCACACAGATCGCAAGTCTATAAGCATATATTTGTTTTAAAAGAAACAAAGGGCAACAGCATGCAGCAACTTGTTAATCTGTGGGAGGGGGCCTTTCCCTTCCTTCTGCACAGGAGCTTTGAGTCCAGGATGGAGTCCACACATGGGGGCCCTGCCCTGTTGAGAACCATATGCCGGATACAGGGATGGGAGGGCTGAGTCCTGACACAGATGTTAAGTTGGGCACCAACCTGGTGCATGGGAGGATGGAGGCCAGGGATGCCTTTCCCTAGTTTTACCTCTGAGAATGGTGTTGGGAGGCATCACCTGTCCTTGGGTTTGATGAAGATGGCACCTAATTTACTCTTCTTTTTTAAATTGTTATTGTATTATGCTGTGTTAATTTCAGGTATACAGCAAAGTGTATCAATTATACACATGCATGTATCCATACTTCTTCAGATTCTTTTCCTATTTAGGTTATCACAGAGTATTGAGTAGAGTTCCCTGTGCTCTGTAGTAAATCCTTGTTGATTATCTATCTTTTATATAGTAATGTGTACATGTTAATCCCAGTCTCCTAATTTATCACTTCCCTCCACATTTCCCCTTTGGTAACCATGAATTTGATTTTGAGATCTGTGAGTCTGTTTCTGTTTTGTAAATAAGTTCATTTCTCTCATGTTTTAATTGGCTTCCACATATCAGCGATATCATATGGTGTTTGTCTTCCTCTGTCTGACTTACTTCATTTAGTGTGATAATCTGTAGGTCCATACATGGTGCTGCAGATGGTATTACTTCGTTCTTTTTTATGGCTGAGTAGTATTCCTGTGTGTGTGTGTGCGCGCGCGCGCGCGCGCGTCTGTGTGTCTGTGTCTGTGGCATATCTTCCTTATCCATTCCTCTGTTGATGGATGCTGAGGTTGCTTCCATGTCCTGGATATTGTAAATAGTACTGCTATGAATATAGGGGTGCATGCTTCTTTTCAAATTAAGATTTTCTCCAGATAAATGTGTAGGAGTGGGATTACTGGATCATGTGGCAGTTCTATATTTAGTTTTTTTTCTTTGTAGGAGAAGGGAGTGGGCCCACAATAGCTAAGACTTCAAATTCCCTAATAATATGTTCAGAGAGTTCCCTGCCAGACTCCTGCCTACCAGCCTCCTCGAGTCCCCATCGGAATCCTCTCTGAAGAGAGTGTCCCCGGGTGGAGGGAGTCTGCCTGCCTCCTGGTACCCGGGTGGGCTCCGGTCCCCTCGTGCGGGGCTGGCAGCAGTGGGGGAGGTCACTGCTGTGCCGGTGGCTGCTGACGGATGGCCCCATTTACATCAAAGGCAGTTAGTATGCATGAAACCACTCAAGCATCATTTGTTTCAGGGAGTCCAACCGGTCCATTTTTCAGTTCCTTTCTGGTTCAGGGTCAGAAGCAAATGAAGGATCTCAGATTGGCTTCATTTGGGGTCAGTGATGCTTCCTTCTTCATTTATAGCAAATTTGTTTAAAGTTATCACACTTTTACCATGTGGAAAGGTCCTTCTCTAAAGGCCAGGGAAGCTGTAGCAGGGCTGGAGCCCCTGGTGATGTCACAGGCAAGTTCACGTGGATGGTCACAGTCACACACACCTGTGTGCAGTGAGGAGGCAGCCATGGGCAAACGTGCAGAGACGCCGGACTCTGGACCACTGGCCAAACCCAGGTCAGCTTGCAATGCTGCTTAAATCCGATCTTAAAGGAGACAGTCCCTTCCCACTTTGAGACAAATCTTCAGATTCCACTCCAGGACAGGAAATGATTGATATGATTTTGGAGTTCCACTCAAAAGATTGCTAACATTTGTGGGGTGCATTATAGTTTAAAAACAATCTCTTACTTGTTAATAATGAGGAAGATGTTATTGCTACTTAGAAAGGAAACTGAGTCTCTAATTAGTTTAATCAAATTTCATAGACAAAATAAAATAAAGTCATGTCACAAAAAAAGGAAAAAATTATTTTCCATATAAAGAATTCATCAAAAATCATATTCTCAGGAAATGAGAACCAAAATGCTGTGATAAATGTAGCCATGGCAGCTGACCCAATGTTTGGAAATTGGGGCCAAAAGCTCCTGTCTTTGTCTTTGAACACAGAGTAAAGGAAGTAGTGTTACCACTGAGCAGGTGCGACGCTGTACATGCTCTATAAGTTACTGGCCACAGTGGTGTACGTCCTGTGTGTGTATCATGTTGCCCTTGCTTGACGTTTTTGCCTTGAGGTGATCTACATGGCCAGCTCTGGTCCATGCTCTGGTCCAAGCCTCTATGTTACCCAAGAGCCTGCAGAACCAAGTTAAGCCTGCCTTCTGACTCTGCCCTTACACTGAGATGAAAAACTGAAAATCTCCATTTTTAATGTTGCAAGAATTGAGGCTTCTGCTACTTTGCACATGTAGCAAAACCACCTTTCCTGGGGTCTGTATGGATGCATAAATCCGCACACACACAGAAGTCAAGCTCAAGAGGCAACTCATGGATTTCTTCTGATCTTCTACCTTCCACAGACATCGTCCGGGCTGTTGTAGGATGATATTTAATTTGATGAGTTCTGTGTACCTGTTTTTCCTAGGAAAGGGGCCAGAATAACTTCATTATACACAGATCCCATATCAGAGACTTTCCTCCTTTATTTGAAGGGAAGAGACAGAGTTGATTGACAACTTAATTTCTAAGCCTTAGTGTCTCAGAATTACAAAACCAAAGCTTTGTGCTGATCTGCTTGTGGAATGAGGTTTTGTCAATGAGCCCCATCATTTAAAAACACTCAGTTGTCGATCTGAATAAAAGTAAAAACAATTAAACTCAGTAGACACACACTGGAGTTAAATGCCTTCCTCATATTCCCGGAGATGGCTGCAAGGGTATGCAGACAAGAAGGGTTCCCACAGGACGCCCTGTTGGAGTTTATTCATTTTGTGTTAATAGCAGGTTAGGATGCAGAGTAAGAAGGGTCTATGAGATAGACACACACCTGAGGCTGCTTAAGGCATTAGATGGGTGTCTTCTGTGGCCATCACGTCTCTGAGCAGATATTTCAGGCACAAGGAATATATTCAATCAGACGTTTCTTCCACTGAGACACACACATGCCCACGGTGTCACCGCTTTCTCCGCCTCAGTGCTCTCATCATCTGATGTGGAACCGTCTGGCTCCCGAACTCAGGCATCTTACCTCGGTGCATTTCTGCCTGTAGGTGAGGTGACACTACTTTATGAAAGCATATAAACATGTGGTTCTTCAGCCCAGTGCAAAAATAAATGTTTTTTTTCCCCACATTAATGTATGAAGGGCTGGAAGTGGCATGAGTGATTTCTAAATTTTGCAAGTAAAATTTCCTGAGAGACGTTAATAACATCTATTTTAGTGATTTTCAGCAAATAATAGTCAAGTTTCTGTACATATTCTGTATGAATATTGTGTGAAAGAGTGGGGAGTATACCTATTAATGAAAATGAAAGGTGAGATAGGAGATGCTGTATATAACAAGGGCTATTAGTAAACCCAGACATGAAAACATATGGATCTATTTTGAACAAAAGGGAGCCATTGTGGCTCTTAAATGTGGCTAAATCCATCTGGGAGTATAGTTAAGGTAAAGTCTTCATTGCTGTGTTGTTATAATGATAAAGTAAAAGAGAAGCACTTAAGATCACTTTAGTTTTCAGCTTAGAGAAGGCAATGGCACCCCACTCCAGTACTCTTGCCTGGAAAATTCCATGGACGGAGGAGCCCAGTGGGCTGCAGTCCTTGGAGTCGCTAAGAGTCAGACACGACTGAGCAACTTCACTTTCAGTTTTCACTTTCATGCATTGGAGAAGGAAATGGCAACCCACTCCAGTGTTCTTGCCTGGAGAATCCCAGGGATGGGGGAGCCTGGTGGGCTGCCGTCTCTGGGGTTGCACAGAGTCAGACACGACTGAAGCGACTTAGCAGCAGCAGCAGTTTTCAACTTCACAATTTCACTGCGCACCAAAGCAGGAATCCGGAAGGCGGGCACCTCTGCAATTAATGCACGCATTTAAAACTCCTAAACCTGCAGATGCCATTCCCAGGAAACACCTCCAGGAGATAACCTGACCAGAGTAGCAACCTTACTACCAATTTCACATGGGGATGGGGTTCTAGCAAGACTTCTGAAATGCTTTCAGGCATGGGGGTCTCAGCCCTGGAGAAGGAGGAGGTGGACAGTGAGAACATCTCCCAGGAACTGCTTTCAAACCTGAGCCACCCACAGAATCCCCCACGAAAAGGGCTGAAAAGCAAAGTGAATGACAAGGACTTTGTGATTGTCCGCAGACCTAAACTAAACCGAGAGAACTTTCCAGGTATTTCTTGGGACTTCCTTCCAGATGAGCTGCTATTAGGAATCTTTTCCTGTCTGTGCCTCCCTGAACTCATGAAAGTCTCCAGTGTTTGTAAGAGATGGTATAAGCTAGTGTTTGATGAATTTCTCTGGCAAACTGTAGACCTCGCAGGCAGAAACCTCTACCCAGATGTGGTTGGTCGGCTTTTGTCCCAAGGGGTGGTTGCCTTCCACAGTCGTTTATGCCTTCCACAATCATTTATGGACCAACCGTTAGTTGAACATTTCAGCCCTTTTCGTCTACAGCACCCGGACCTGTCGAACTCTGTGATCAATGTGTCTACCCTGCACGGCCTTCTGTCTCACTGCTCCAAGTTGCAGAATCTCAGCCTTGGAAGGCCTCCAGCTTTCAGATCCTGTTGTCAATAATCTTGCTCGGAACACAAATTTACTGTGACTACACCTTTCTGGGTGTTCTGGATTCTCTGAATCTGCCCTGAAGATTTTGCTGAGCAGCTGTTCCAGACTGGATGAGTTGAACCTCTCTTGGTGCTATGACTTCACTGAAAAACACATACAGGTGGCTGTTGCACATGTGTCGGAGACCATCACCCAGCTGAATCTCAGTGGGTACTGAAAGAATCTGCAGAGATCAGATGTCTCTACCTTAGTTGGAAGATGTCCTAATCTTGTCCACCTAGACTTAAGCGATAGTGTCATGCTGAACAATGACTGCTTTCCAGAATTTTACCAACTCAAGTACCTCCAACACCTATCATTCAGTTGGTGCTTTGACATAATACCTGAAACTTGACTTGAACTTGGAGAAATTCCCACATTAAAAGCACTACAAGTCTTTGGAATCGTGCCAGACAGTACTCTTCACCTGTTAAAGGAAGCCCTCCCTCATCTGCAGATTAATTGCTCCCATTTCACCACCATCACCAGGCCGACCACTGGCAACAAGAAGAACCAAGAGATATGGGGCATCAAATGCTGTCACTGGCGAAGCCCAGTTATATATGAAGCCTCTGTTGCAAGACGGTATCTCCTCTTTTCTTTGAACAGGGAAAGTAGGCAGGAAGCCTAGTTGTGGAGAGCTCAGCTATCTTTATTCTTGGTTTTCCGTTGCCTTCCTTCTACAAGTATATTAGAGAACCATTGGAGAGAGAAAACTATGAAGTGTTGCTTTTTAGAAATGACTGTGAAAGCTTTTATCACTGCTATACCTTTAAGAATCTAAGCTCTATCCTTTTTGATATTTTAGGGAGAGTGAGCCTATAATTTCAAGGTACCTTATATAACAAAATTTGAACCATGTCTTCCAAGTTGCCATTCTTCGTAAATCTATTTAAAATCAAGCTTAAAAATCACTACCAGCAAATCATTTTCATAGCCTATATGGCAACTGAACTTTCTTCTATTTAATTTTTCAGCACTGCTTTATTATAAGACATAGGTTGCAAAAAATAATAAGCTATTTGTATTGTAAGCTGAAAAGAATGAGAATCATAGAGTAGATTTGCAGCAATCTCTTCTGAGGATAGCAAGAAAAATAGACATTTCAACTGCGCCTTTAGATTCGCAGTCAGGTTGATGGAAACAAATAGCCCCAGGTCATTCACCTTAGAACCTAAATAAAGAAACAAACAATCTGCCAACCAGAGGTATAGAATTGGCATAGAATTTAAAGACTCAAAAGACGCTTTTCTATAACAGGTTAACCTGGGATATTCTCTAATGCACATTAATGAAGTCTCCTTTATGTACAGTTGGGAAGGTCCCCTGGAGGAGGAAATGGCAACCCACTCCAGTATTTTTTAGAGAATCCCATGGACAGAGGAGCCTGGCGGGCTACAGTCCATGGGGTTGCAAAAAGCCGGACACAACTGAGACTAATACTACTCTACTCACAATTTCCAACAATCTAAAACTTTCCTGACATGAGCTTAAGCTACAGGTGGTGGTAGATCAATTCTGCTTTTCTAAAGCAAACAACAGCAACAACAACAATCATTAACATCAGTAATTCAGGATCCAAGCACAGTCAGTGAGCTCATAAGAGGTACCGGGTCTTATCAACCACCGTGGGTGCAGAGCAAGGAGACAGCACGTGTGACCTGCCTGCTGGGAAGATGGCGTCTGCCAGAAAATTGCATTTATTTGGCAGATGTTTGGTGTGACTTGCTAAGTGGTCAGGGCTTCCTTGATGGCTCAGGGATAAAGAATCCACCTGCCAATGCAGGAGACATGGGTTTGATCCCTGGGTGGGGAAATCCTCTGGAGGAGGAAATGGCAACCCACTCCAGTACTCTTATGTGGGAAATCCCATGGACAGAGGAGCCTGGTGGGCTACAGTCTGTGGGGTCGCAAAGAGTCAGACACGACTGAGAAACTAAATAACAGCAACTGGGTACTCAGCGCTGGGAGGGCACCTCTGATCTTTCAGAGCTTACACTGTGGTGGGGAGGAGATGAGGTAGGCCGTACAAAGATGGATGCTGTGGTGAAGGCAGCTGGCTGCTCAGATGGAGAGCGAAGACAGGTAGGCACTCTGACATTCTGAGGCTTCAGACCCTGCCTAGTACTCACATGTTTCTATTTTTAAGCATGCGTATTTGGAAATTGACTAAAACTAAATTTCACATGAAGGAGCATTCAGTTATATATGATTCTTTACATTGTTGGGGTTAACCAAGAAGTGGCATCATTTTGATTTGTACATGAACATACGAAGGGGAAAGCATACTTCTTGAGGGAAAGAGCTGGTGAGGACCCACGGGAAGAGCAGCAGAGATTGGACATTCCCCAGTTGGGAAGCCAGTCATGCTGGGTGATGGCCCCCGGCTCCTCATCCCCCACTCTTGTACCTTCAAAGTTGCTTTTGTCCCTGCTCTCTCAGGTTGGAAGATTCATGTGTTTCTTGTCATCGTCGGCCACATTTAGCAAGGGCCCGGAAACACATTTTGTTTGCCATACAATCCTCCTTCTGATCTGTCAGGGCCAGAGACTGGTGTCTGACCCCACCCTCTCACAGGAGAGGGTGGAGCCAGGTGAGAAGGATGGAAGGAAAAGACAAGGTGACTGTTGTGGAAATGTGGACAGCATGCTACATCACTTCAGTCCTGTCCGACTCTTTGCGAACCCATGGACTGTAGCCTGCCAAGCTCCTCTGTCCATGGGATTCTCCAGGCAAGAATACTGGAGTGGGTTGCCATGTGCAATGGAAGATTAAACTAGAAAGACGTGTTGGGTACACAGGATAAGTCTTTCTATCCTTATTACATTTAAGGAGTCATGTTTCTGGCCGTTAGTTCTGACAGTAAAGGGCTGCAAAGGGGGAGATAAACAAGGTCGCACCAGAATCCAGCCTTACAGTAACAATGGACACAAGGATAGATGCTCATCTTTCTCGTGGAAACTAAGTCCTGAGCACCGTGGAATCGAAAGAGATCTTAGGGGCCGTCCCAGCCAGCTTTTCTCCTCTTGAGAAGTTTTCTCAGACACATCTCCACACATAGTTGTTCAGTCCCTGCCCACATGTCCAGCAATGAACCAGGTGTTCCATTTTTCGATGTGCCTGATCGCTAGGAATGTCCTTCCTTATGACTGGTCACCATGTTCTTCATTTTTACCTATTATCTATTGCAATTCAAAAAACTAAGATCATGGCATCTGGTCCCGTCACTTCATGGCAAATTGATGGGGAAATGATGGAAACAGTGACAGACTTTATTTTCTTGGGCTCAAAAATCACTGGAGATGGTGGCTGCAGCCATGAAATTAAAAGCTGCTTGCTCCCTGGAAGAAGAGCTATGACAAACCTAGACAGCGTAGTAAAAAGCAGAAACATTACTTTTCCAATAAAGGTCCATCTAGCCAAAGTTATGGTTTTTCCAGTAGTCATGTATGGATGTGAGAGTTGGACCACAAAGATGTCTGAGCACCAAAGAAATGTTGCTTATGAACTGTGGTGTTGGAGAAGACTCTTAAGAGGCTTTTGGAAAGCAAGGGGATCAAACCAGTCAATCCTAAAATAAATCAGTCCTGAATATTCATTGGAAGACCTGATGCTGAAGCTGAAGCTCCAATATTTTGGTCACCTGATGTGATGAGCTGACTCATTAGAAAAGACTCTGATGCTAGGAAAGATTCAAGGCAGGAGGAGAAGGGGATGACAGGGGATGAGATGATTGACTGGCATCACCGACTCAGTGGACATGAGTTTGAGTAAGCTCCAGGAGATTGTGAAGGACAGGGAAGCCTGGCATACTGCAATCCATGGGGTCCCAAAGAGTCAGACATGACTGAGTGACTGAACAACAATAATTGTTTTATCTGTGTCTTCTAATGTGAACATGGGAGAAAAACAAAAAACAAAAAACCCCCCAAAACCTCACAGGTACAATAACCAAGTTTCCTAAAGATACTTGAAAATGAGAGCAGACCAACTCATAATTAAAGTGACATTTGATTTTTTTTTTTTTTGGTTGTGGGGAGAAGAGTCTAATTCCTCCTTCGCTCTAATCCCCATGAGGGTTTTCAAATTCCCTATTTGGTCCCCATCTGCGGCCTCATTTCCTGAGGCCCTGTTGCTGGTTCCCCAGGACTTAGGGTTCTGGGTCATCAGGAGTCCCTTGTCTCCCCCTGCCCCACATGCTCCCCTCTCCTTCTCTGTCTCAGTACAGAGCAGCTCCAGACTTCAGGCTGTTGACTCAGGACACGGAGCCACCCTGAGGTCTCTGTTCTGTTCCACGTCTGATGTGTCAGCAAGCCGTCAACTCCAGCTTCAGATATACCCAGAGTGGGACCACTTCTCACTGCTCCATGTGATGACCAGGTTGAGTGATGCTCCTTGTTGCCAAGATCAGAGCCTCCTAACTAGTCTTCATGCTTCTACCCCTGTTTTCTCAGACACTGTTCATGACACAGTAGCCAGAGCACACATTTTTAAAAAATCAAATAAGATGTCACTCTCTGTTCAAAATCCTCTGCTTCCTTGGGAGTGGAGGCCAATTCCTTACATCCCAGGTCTTAGACTGTCCCAACCCTGAATGCACCATGGACTCCGCTTCCTTGGGGCTCTAGTGAGCTGCATCCTTACCCACCAGCCATCTGAGGGCTCCTCAGCTTTGAGGATTTTCCTTCTCTGGGGATCTTCCTGACATAGGGATTGAACCCAGGTCTCCGGCTTCCCTGGTGGCTCAGAGGTTATAGCATCTGCCCGCAATGCGGGAGACCTGGGTTCGATCCCTGGGTCAGGAAGATCCCCTGGAGAAGGAAATGGCAACCCACTCCAGTATTCTTGCCTGGAGAAACCCATGGATGGAGGAGCCTGGTAGGCTACAGTCCATGGGGTCGCAGTCGGACACAACTGAGCGACTTCACTTTCACTTTCTCCTGCATTGTAGGCAGATTCTTTACCTTTTGAGCTATCAGGGAAACTAGTTCAGAAACCAGTCAATCCTAAAGGAAATCAACCCTGAATATTCCTTGGAAGGACTGATGCTGAAGCTGAAGCTCCAGTACTTTGGCCACCTGAAGCAAAGAGCTGACTCATTGGATAAAAGCCCCGATGCTAGGAAAGATTGAGGGCAGGAGGAGAAGGGGGTAACAGAGGATGAGATGGTTGGATGGCATCACTGACTCAATGGACATGAGTTTGAGCCAACTCTGGGAGATAGTGAAGGACAGGGAAGGCTGGCATGCTGCAGTCCATGGGGTCACAGACAATCAGACATGACAGAACAACTGAACAGCAACAACGGGTACAGGCCAGAGTTTCAGATCTCAAGCACTTGAGTTTCTCTGCTTGAGGGCTGTCCTGTGGCTGGGAGACTGGGCTTAGCCTGCATAGAGCTTGTCAGAAGTGCCGGGAGGGACCCTCACCTGATGGGGAGAGCAATACCCCAGCTTCCTCACGCCCTGGTGTTGCCATTCCCAGGTGTGTTTCTGAGTCCCCCATGGAGTTGAACTTCAAATGCCCACAGTGGTAATTCAGTCATCAGCACAGACTTTGTTTTCCTATTTTAAACCATTGTATGATTAGAATGTTTAATATGAATCAACCTTGTATTACTGAAATTAACCCAGTTTTCTCATGACAGATTATCTTTTTGGTATTTTATGAGATAAGTTTACAAATATTTTGCTTAGGATTTTGTGTCTAAGTTCAGACATAAGATTATCCTGGAGTTTTCTTCCTCCCACTGTTTTTTCCCCTGGTTTTGATATCATGATTCTACTTAACCTCATAAAGCTAATTGGAGAGTGTGCCCTCTTTTTCTGTTCTCTGCATGCGTCTGCATATGATTGGAATCATCTGTTTGTTAATGCTCTGGTGAAATTCATTTGTTAAACCTTCTGGAACTGTTGGTTTGTTTTTCAGGGGAGAATTTTATGTAGCATCTCAATTTAGTTAATGCTATGAGACCATTAGACATCTAGATAATTCTAAGTCAGGCTAAATGTTTACGTCTTTAGAGGAATCTGCTTGTTTAATTTTCGAATGTATAGGCATAAAGTTGTTTCTATTATTTGTATTCTTAATGCTTCTATGAGAAATTCCCATTTTGAGTATTGTTTGTTTGCAAGATTTTTCTTGTTGATTATTGTTACCTGATGTTTCTCTTTTTAGAGAAGCTTTTCAAGGGAGCTTAGACTC
>SJYQ01095394.1:18805-78797 GCA_006410935.1 Redunca redunca
TGAGCCTCTCAATTTTATCTTTATTTTTATTGTATTAATACCTGCTATTTATTAGTTGCTTTCTTTTCTTTATGATTATTCTGTTTATTTTTCTAACTTCTTAAACTGGCTGTATACTTGTATACTCATTGCTTTTACTTTTCTTGTAAAGTCTATTACATTTAAGGCCTCAGTGGATAATGTTTTCCATATCCTGTAGGTTTTAAGACTTTGTATTTTTGTTATCTTTCTGTAATGATGTTGTTTTTAATTGCCACGTACTCAGTGAGTGATTTAAACACATTATAAATTTTAGTTTTCTAATATTTGTCTTTCTTTCAAGTTATTCTTTCTTACTGATTTCTACCTTAACTATCTTATGCTTAAAAAACATGGTCTTATGATGTTAATTCTTTAGTATTTATTTTCCAGTATATTGTCATTTTCATAATATTCTATGTATTTTTTTTTAATTGGGTTCTATATATGTCTGTTAGCTCAGGTTTGTGTATTTTTAATTATCTACAGCCTTACTGATCTTTGTGTTATCAGTCACTTACTGGGGAAATTAAAGTCTACATCATGATAAGAGCTTTGTTGATTTGTATTAGAGTTCTCTAAATTTCTGCTTTATATATTTTGAGGCTGTGTTATTAGATGCTTGCAAGACTAGAAGTGGTGTGTGTTCCTGATAAACTGACTTTTTTGTCATATAATGGCAAGTTATATGATTTTTGTTTACTTTTTTCTTGCCTTATTTTAAACTGATAATGTTTTTCCCTCAATCAATAGTTTTTTCTCTTATTGGTTACCCTAGAAATGTTCATATACATGTTTTACATAATACATTTAAAATTAATCAGTACCTTTACCATCCTCTCGGATAATATAGCTACAGGCTTCTTTAAATCAAACCCACTCCTCCTGACTTCAAAGTGGATCTTCCCCACAATAGATGTTATTATCACTGCTTTATAAAGTCAGTATTTATTTAGTTTGCTTGCATATTAACCGTCTTCTTTATTGATTAATCCTTTTGCATGTCAGACTTTCATTTTTAAAAATATTTTAAACTTTAATTTCAAATCTTGTATGTAATTATAGGTAGGTTTGACTAAAGATCTGTTCCTTTAGGAAAAGTTGTGTTTGTTTCCCCCAGGCAGCAAACCGGACTGCTGTAAAGTCTTCACTTGGATTTGGTGGGGGGGGGATTCTTGCGCCAAACCCACATGAGGGACTGACTATTGCTCCTACTCATTACTCCTCCTTGTTGGAGGAGGGAGTGCTCACCAGGGATGCCAGATTGGTGGCTTCCTCCCACCTTCACTCAGAGTCAGGCCCAGAGCAGTGGAGTTTACTCCCATCATACCTGCCAGTGCCGGAGACCTGGGTTTGATCCCTGGGTTGGGAAAATCCCCTGGAGAAGGGCATAGCAACCCACTCCAGTATTCTTGCCTGGAGAATCCCCATGGACAGAGGAGCCTGGTGGGCTACAGTCTGTAGGGTTGCAAAGAGCTGGACATGACTGAGGGACTGAGGGACTGACCACACACACACACACACACACACACACACACAGCCTTGATGAGGTATATTTTTACTAATCTTTTCATTTAGAGTGTTTCTATCTGTTGGTACAGGCTTTGCTAATGGTTTGAGGGGGGTGTGATATCGGTAAGTCACCTCTCTGAGTTGTACAGCCAGAGGTTCTCTGTTGTATTTCTGCAGAACTAACTAAAACCAAAGCTCCTGGGAACTGGGGATGGGCAGATGTCCCTGGAATTGTTGTCTTTCTCATAGATTAATGTTCTTTCTTTCATCATTTTGCTTATGTTTAAAAACATTCTGTATTTTTATTTTTCATGGAAAGTTTTTTTTTAATTACACAATTGACTCTAAATATTGCCAGCAAATGAAAACTACACAATGCCTCTTCTCTATGAAAAAGCCTCGTTTTCAGAATTTCTGATGCCAGGGGACAATTATTATGCTTATTTCTGGCTGGAGATCAGTTAGTAGGATAGTGGCAACGTTTAGATCAAAATCCATAAGCAATCGAAAATTCGTGGCTGTCACCATCATTAGCAGTGGTGGTATTGTTGGTATTGGCTTGGAAATGCTATCTACCTAGTGTATCTTTGCAAAATAAGTAATTTTATAGTATTTTATGAATTTTTATAAGATTGTGCAAAAGGTGACAGTGTGTCATGTTCACTTCAATAATGGGATTGCTATCAAGTCTATGTGGTTGTCCTGGAAACAGAGAAAGTTAAGGGTTATGAGATAAAAATGGTCACAAAAGATCACTGCTTCCTCATATGGAAATATATTCCTGTCAGCAACAAAGCCTGAAAAACTTAATAGGAATTTTAAAAGGAATCCTGGAGTTCAGGGATGACCTTAAAATGCTTTTGTTAGTTAACACTTTCTAAGTATTGCTAGTGGTGGGGTTAATAACCTATCAGTTCTGATTCTATCTTTTTAAAATGAATTAATTCATGTATTTATTTTTGATTGCCCTGGGTCTTTGTTGCTGCAGCTGGCTTTCTCTAGTTGTAGTGAAAGCGAGAGTGTTAATCATTCAATTTTGTCCAACTCTTTGTGACCCCATAGGCTGTAGCCCACCAGGATCCTCTGTCCAAGGGGTTCTTCAGGTAATTGGAGTGGGTAGCCAGTCCCTTCTCCAGGGCGTCTTCCCAACCCAGGGATTGAACCTGGGTCTCCTGCATTGCAGGCAGATTCTACAATCTCTAGTTGTAGGGAGGGGACTATTCTTTGTTGTGGTGCTTGGGCGTCTCCTTGCTTCTCTTGTCGAACTCAGGCTCTAGGCTCTCAGGCTCAGTAGCTGAAGAAAGAGTGGGCTCAGTAGCTGTGGTTCATCGGCTTAGTTGCTGCACAGCATGTGGGATCTTCCCTGACCAGGGATTGAAACTGTGCCCCTGCACTGGCGGGCAGATTCTTACCCACTGGACCACAAAGGAAGTCCTGGATTCTACTCTAAAAGTTGCAATTTGCTAGCATTAACCTTGATGGTAAGTACACTAGTTTACATGTTTAACATGTTTTAAAAAGCATGTGTATTCTTACTTTAAATTCTCTTTGGGACAAGGCATAGCTTATATAATCAAAGTCACAAACAGATTCAATATCTTTTTTCTGAGGTCTAAGAACATTAAGAGGTGGGAACTCCTTCCCTTGGTTTGAAACCTCAGTGTTGCAGGGGAGGAAAATACTAAATTCTGCTGTTTTGAGTATTATTTTAATTTAATATTAAACAGATATCCATAATTTCATGATTTCAGGGACTTGAAGCAGGAGAGGATGTAAGGTGACCCGTGATGTCGTTAAGAAATAGGGCTCACGATGAGCTTGGAAAAAATTGAGTGTGTCAGACCCTGGCCCTCTTCACATGGGAAAGTGTTAGCCACTCTGAGCAGGCTTGCTCACAAACTGCCCTCTGCCCTCGTCCATCCTCAGATAATCTGAAGTCTCAAACACAGCTGAGACATAAGGCATTTCTTAGCTTTGAACATAATTTGGACAAATAATTTCTTGCTTTTGACTTTCAAAGTAGACAAGTCCCTGTGGAGTTAGAAGGGCTGGACTTGGTCTAGGGAACAGTGATAGAGCCGGTTGTTGGGGATGGTGAGGGTTCTGGGTGTAGATTCAGAGTTGGGACCTGGAGGAGGGAAATACAGGGTCCCGGATGTCAATCAAAGTTTATCTACCAGAACTGGGAAAATCTGGGCTTCTTGGAGGACATCCTGTTCAGAAACGTGTGTGTGTGTTTCTTCCAGAACTATGGCTCCCTGGAGAAGAGCATCTGGTCTTGGTTTCTTGCCCCATTGGTGGGCTCTGACCTTCCAAATTTTAGAAACTTCCAGCCTTTCTTTCATCTCGCTTCTGTGGTCTATGGGTGAGAAGCATTGTGCTCTGGTCCTATGAAAAATCTCGTGTTTATAACTGTGTTTGATTTGCCCAGCAATAGGGACCACAGCTTTTATCACCTTCACAAAATGGTTTTTGATACCCTCTTCCTAAAAACATATTAAATGATATATTATAACAGCCTACCTTACAGATCAGCCTGCTTAGTTGCTAGAATTCATGGCACCTTTTCTATGATTCTGCCAACTTTTTAGTTAGAAGGATGATAATTTACCACTGATAAAATCCGCCTGTGCTGTCCTTACGTTTCAGTAATGAAGAAACTATGACTGTTTGGCCCTTCAACTGTGATGGATTGGATTTGGCAAAGCTTGATGATATGACACACCAAGTGCACTGAGACGAAATTGCTTCCAAGTTGATAAACTGAAACAAATGAATTTCAACTTGAAGTGAACTTTAACAAAAGTCATCCATCTCAGTTATAATTTATTTTTTAAAACAACATAATAGACAATATTATAATCTAGATAGTAGAAGATGGTGTGCAATTTTCTATTCACAAGGTTAAAAAGCTTTTATTCACCTATGTAGTTTCCGCATTTCCAAGTTCATTGGGTGTATCTTAAGATTTTACTCGTAGTAAAAAAAAAGACATAGAAGTACCCCTCCAATTATTTTTAAGTATTCTAATTTAAATTTTATATCAGTTAGTGTCTAGGATTTTGACTAAACATCATAGAGAAACCAAACCTGCCCATACTGGTGGGCATTTGACCTGGCAAAATAAGTAATGTTTTTAGTAAAAGAACATCAGGATTTAAATGTTATAAAACTGTATATGGTTTGGCTTAAGATAAAAAACTTTTCTCTGTTTATTTGACATATTTAGACAAGTAAATATGTAAAATTTAAGTAAAATTTCATTCTCTTATTAATAAATAAATAGCTTCCTGTGAATTCAAAAAGTTGGGAGAAGAGAAAATAATGCACCACTTATTAAACTATGAAATTAACTGGATGGGTTTTTTACAGACTTCAAAGTATGAGTGTACATCTGTTTAAAAATTGGGTTGTTATTTGCTAGTTCGATGGATTTTTGGAAATTGATTTCTTACGTATCAAAGCTATGTGCCATTAGGATGTAATGTGGTATTGCCATGAAACCAGGGTTTTCTGCTTTCCATTTCTGTGTTTATGGTTAGGTGTTTAACAAGATGAAGTGAACAGGGTTCACCTCCCACCTCCTCCCCTTACTTATTGTACATTATTGAAAATTATCTGTTTTATGGCAGAAAAATAGGTTGTATCACAGAAATATCGTGCAACTCTTTTTTTCCGTCTATTTTTTGTTACATTCATGAACAAAATTTTGCTTGAGAAATGCTGGTTTCTGAAAACTAAGTTTGGAGGTAAAGGGCATACATATTTCACATACATATATTTTAATATATTTAACATATGCATTTATGTAGTATATACACATGTGTATATAGATATGAATGTTTTACCTACATACATATATGATTTTAACCTTCTTTGATGTATTTTCTTCTAAAGGCAACATGAACAGCACACAAACATCCATTATCACATTTCAAGGGTGAATATGTAGAAGTGGAATACTGCTTTGTGATGATTGCATTTGATACGTTTCTGTCTTTTAATTTTAATTACTTTTGATGCTTCTGCTAGTGGTTGATTTATCCTTCTTTAGCTGCCGTAAGGAACGATGTCAAGTTGTCTGGTTTAAGGTGAGAAGTATTATTTCTACAGAGGCCATCAGTGTTGAGAGGGTACCCAGATGTGTGATGATTCAAAAGAAATTCACTGAAGAGAGGCATGTCAATGGGTTACAGAAGTGCTGAACTCCTCTGAAGCATTGTGGAATGAAATGTATGAGAAATAAAGGATTCGTCATTAAGATTTTTAATGAATTGCCTTGTTAATCCATACGCTGTATGTGTGTTACAACAGTTCTAGGCTTAATTAGTGTACTTGATGATTATGTGTATTTTCTGATGTACACACTGATTAAGCATTGTCCACACACTGGAGCTGGAAACAAGATCAGTCTGTAAAGTAGTATCTAGTCATCTAACCCAGGACTCAGGATGCAAATAGATCAACTTACGTAAAATTAAATTAGTTCTGATAGAACCGATCTTGTCCGAGCAGCTGGTGTCACAATGTAAGCAACATTCTCTTGTTGTAAGAAATAAAGGGCTTCTGTTGACAGAAACTTATATCCTTTAAGCTTAAAAAACTCTAGGCAGACAGTGTTAGAGTTGAACCAAAACTCTTAGACACCAGGAATCATGGAATATTTTCACTTAACTCGTTGCACTGTGTTGTAGAAATGCTGTTTATTACGCTATTTTGGCAGGGGGACTGAATGCCAGGCTCAAAATGCTCTTCCTGATAATCTTCTGTTTTTAGACATTTACAGCCTTTGTAGATTTTCTCTCATACTGAGATTCTTCGGAGAGTCTTTTAGGTCATATATTCAAACATACAGTGAACACTTCTCTGCTTGAATTTGCAAATACTTTAGGTATTTTATCTTTTCTCTCTTTTGTTCAATAACTATGTTTCTAAAGTCAAATTTAGCATTTAAGAAGTTAAAGGCCAGAAGTTTGTTTGAAAATTACCTGCAACACTGCCAGGAAAGCAGTTGTCCTTCATTTGTGTGTGTTCCACATGTTTGTGGGGCATCTCTGGCTGGATGTTCTGTGCTGTCCTAAGCACTGGATTGTGTGGAAGATGCTTTCTGCTCTCAGGAGAGAGGATGAGTCAGGGGGAATAAATTCAGGAGCAGGGAAAAGACAGCTACAGGGGGCTGAGTGGCATTGGAGGTAGTCACAGCGCATGAGTGGAGAACAGAGAGCTTGAAAGGAAAATGCTTGTTGTGAATGATAGAGACTCACTCACATAACTTCTGTAGGATCCATTTCCTGCAAAACTTCCCATGTCAATTTCACAACCTTTTCAAACAAAATCTTGAGATGTTCTTGTCCTTCCATAAAAATGTATCGCATCATGTTCAGTTTTCACTGCATCATCTATAGACACTGCCATAGTTTTTTTGGGCTACACTGGTTTTAGTTGCAGGATGTGGGATCTAGTTCCCTGACCAATGGTCAAACCCAGACCCCCTGCATCGGGAGCACAGTCCTAGCCACTGGACCAACAGGGAGGTCCCTACTGCTGTGGTTTAAAAAGTCGGTGTCACATCTATATGTTTATGTGCAACATTTCTTTTTTTCTTTTCTTTTTGTTTTAAAGCTTTTTATTTTGTACTGGGATCTTCCCATGTGGCACAGTGGTAAAGGGTCTGCCTGCCAATACAGGAGACCTAGGTTTGATCCCTGCGTCGGGAAGATCCTCTAGAGTAAGAAATGGCAACCTGCTCTAGTACTCTGGCCTGGAAAATCCCATGGACAGAGGAGCCTGGTGGCTACAGTCCATGGAGTCACATAAGAGTTGGACATGACTGAGCAGGCACACACTACTACTTATAGCGAGTTAACAATGTTGGGATGGTTCCAGGTAAACAGCAAAGGGACTCAGCCATACATATACATATATCCATTCTCTCCCAAACTCCCCTCCCATCCAGGCTGCCACATGACATTGAGCAGAATTCCATGTGCTATTATGTGTGACATTTCTATCCATCTTTATTTGTTTGCTAGATTTAAGGTTGTATTATAATTTTGAGGACTTTTTTTTAAAAATTCTCTTTGATGGGATAGTTATCTCACTGCTTTTATGCATGTTGTATTTGAGCTCATAGAATTCTTTTCTCTATTCATTTAATAGTGTTGTTTTAAAAAGTGAAATTAAAAAAAAGAAAAACCTCTGATGTCATGAATCTGTGGACTTTAGGGGGATAAGTGGGTTGAGGGGAAAGGCGTAAAGTGAGGATGTTGAGTGTCCATTGATAAGCCCCTTGGAGAAGGCAATGGAACCCCATTCCAGTACTCTTGCCTGGAAAATCCCATGGATGGGGGAGCCTGGTGGGCTGCAGTCCATGGGGCCGCAAAGAGTCGGACACGACTGAGTGACTTCACTTTCACTTTTCACTTTCATGCATTGGAGAAGGAAATGGCAACCCAATCCAGTGTTCTTGCCTGGAAAATCCCAAGGACAGGGGAGCCTGGTGGGCTGCTGTCTATGGGGTCGCACAGAGTCTGACACAGCTGAATCGACTTAGCAGCAGCAGCAGCAGCAGTGAGTGCATAGGGAACAGCACCTTAAGGAGAAGTGTTTAGCCAATTACTGACTCAGGATTGGAAGACAGACAAGGACACTTCTGCATCAGTAGTGATAGGTGACAGTACACCAGTGTCCCTGCAGGGGAACTGGAGGTGATCATCTGGAAGGTGATCAAATCCTTTAAACATATCTAGACAGTTTAGTGAAGCATTTTCATCTTTGAGAATCTTCTCTGAAAAAAAAAACAAAAAAACCCTAATAGGGGAAAAAAATACTTCCAAACAAGGATGTTCACCACAGCATTGTTTATAATGGAGAAACAGTTAACACTCCTGTCATGCAGTGGGGGAAGACAGCTATCCACAGAACAGATGTTTGATGGAATTAAGTTTGGCTATTTTCCTGGAAAAGATCATCAGTTGTGCTTTGTAGAATGCATTCACCCGTTCTCCTGTGCGTTGTAGTTCATCCTATAGGTTTCCTGGGAATAACCCCCCAGTTCGCCTATAAATAGAGGTTAAAGGATTGCCTTGACAGTGTACAGCCCTGGTTAGGGGCGTGGGTTTTCTGTGGGGTCTCTGTTTGCCTTGATGGTGTTACAGGGCTGAGCTCCAGGAGGGAGGATCATGAAAGCAACGCTGCCAGCTTTGGTCTAAATCCTCTCTCCTAGGAATGGTATGTGATGAAGGTCACTAAAGGACATTTTAGATATTCTGAAGTATATTCCTAGACTGAGTTACAGCAGCAAAGCTCCATCCAGCTTGGGGAGTCCATGCTCTATAGGTTGATGTCATCAGACTGTCCTGAGTGACGGCTTGAAGTCTGTGTGTGTCAGGGAGGATGTGGCTGAGTGCAGTGTGCCTCTCGGGATGAAGGTTCTTCCTGACGGAGCTCCAGTCCAGCTGGCCTTGGCACTGGTGGTGGCTGCAGTTCTCAGGGCAGGGGTCCGTTGTGAGGTTTCAGGTGCTGTGGACCATGCACTGCGGCCCAGGGTCCCTGCCACATGCACAGCGAGGGCACAGGGCTTTCTGTTCTGCTTCCTTCAGCCATCTCCCTGCCTCCTTCTATATTCCGCAGCTTGGCTTCTCCTTCCTTTACTCCTCCTTGAGATTTATTATGACAGTCTTGCCTTTTGTGAGTTCTTATATGCTGCCTTAAGTTCCTTCTGTAACGAGCATCACACATCACACTAGCAAGTAAGTAAATAGATCACACTTGCTCCTTTGAAAAAACTCTATGACAAACCTAGACAGTGTATTAAAAAGTAGAGACATCAGCTTGCCCAATAAAGGTCTGTATAGTCAAAGGTATGATTTTTCTAGTAGCCATGTATGGATGTGAGAGTTGGACTATAAAGAAGGCTGAGTACCAAAGAATTGATGCCTTCCAAATGTGGTGATGGAGAAGACTCTTGGAGTCCCTTGAACAGCAATGAGATCAACCGAGTTAATCCTAGAGGAAATCAACCCTGAGTATTCATTGGAAGGACTGATGCTGAAGCTGAAGCTCCAATATTTTGGCCACCTGTTGAAAAGAGCTGACTGATTAGAAAAACACCCTAATGCTAGGAAAGATTGAGAGCAAGAGGAGAAGGGGGCAGTGGAGGATGGGATGGTTGGATGGCATCACCGACTCAGTGGACATGAGTTTGAGCAAACTCCAGGAGATAGTGAAGGACAGGGAAGCCTGGTGTGCTGCAGTCCAGGGGATCTCAAACAGTTGGACACGAGTTACTGACTAAACAATAACAAAATAGACTGGCAGTCTTCTGTGCTTCAGCCTGGTTACCCAGTGATCTGGAGGTGGGAGATGCTAAGAGGTGCCTCTAGCCTCATGCGTGTCCTTAGTCTGCTCCAGATTTGGGGGCCAGCCAAGGAAAGAAATCGTTCAGTCATGTCCGACTCTTTGCAACCCCATGGAAGGCTTCCCTGATAGCTCAGTTGGTAAAGAATCTGCCTGCAATGCAGGAGACCCTAGTTTGATTCCTGGGTCAGAAAGATCTGCTGGAGAAGGGATAGGCTACCCACTCCAGTATTCTAGGGCTTCCCTTGTGGCTCAGCTGGTGAAGAATCCACCTGCAATGCAGGAGACCTGGGTTCAATCCTTGGGTTGGAAAGATCCCTTGGAGAAGGGATTGGCAACCCACTCCAGTATTCTAGCCTGGAGAATTCCATGGACTGTATAGTCCATGGGGTTGCAAAGAGTTAGACATGACTGAGCGACTTTCACTTTCACTTTTTTTCAAGGAAGGAACTGGTCTCTATCTTGGTCAGTACTTTGTGGAATAGGTGAGACAGTAAAAAGTTGACTCAGGAGTCTCAGGAGGGATGCTGTCCCAACTGTGGTTTCTATCCTGACTGACAGTTGATGTTTGGAAATGAAGAGGGCTGGGGATACATTCTTCATGGACAGACACGTTCACACAGGACCCACATGCTCTCTGCTCTTCCCCAATATTTGAATTTTGTCATAATCATTGAATACAGAGTGAAGGGTCATTCAGTCAGTTCAGTTCAGTCGCTCAGTCGTGTCCGACTCTTTGTGACCCCATGAATCGCAGCACACCAGGCCTGCCTGTTCATCACCATCTCCCGGAGTTCACTCAGACTCACGTCCATCAAGTCCGTGACGCCATCAGCTCACTCTTTTCTGTCCAAACTTTAGGTGAAGAAACAACCATAAATTTCTACATCAGGGTGCGCTAGGCTCGTTTGAATATTTTCATACCTGCTTCTTCTTCATCTCACTCTGATCTCAACTGTCAGTGCCAAGATGAATTGGATGTCGAGATGACAGGTAGGAGCGAGACAGCAGTTGAGGGAATCCCAGGGAGGAGGCATCTGAGATCCACTCGGGGCAGCAGGAGAGGACGTGTCTGCTCTTTGCCACAGAGGTTGACAGCCTGCGCTCCCTGTATCCCAGGCGGAGGGGGCTTACAATCTGTAGGAGCACAGAGCACGTAGACACTTGTCTTAAATACGAGCTGTGTGGTAACCACTCTGCTGCGTGTTTGATGAGCTGATGCTTTGTATCTTCCCACTAGACCAAGAAGCCCTGGAGGATGAGGACCTTCTGGTCCATCATCTTCCCTGAATCCTTCTGGGGAGGCTGTGGGGTTTCCCACTCACCTCTGAGTTTGAGGGAGATTTAGTAGCTTTGGCCCCATGGCTAATTCCCACTAATTTCTCCTTCAAATTTTGAAAATTCTGGTTTTCGTGAAGTTGACGTGATCCTCACCACCCATTACTGCCCCTCGTTGTGGTCCCTGCATGTTCACAGAGGTTCCAGCCCCGCTCGCTGCTTCCTCTTCACCTCGCTCCTCAGGCTGCTCTTGGTGACACGGTCACCATCTCTGTACCGGCCCCGTGATTCCCCGACCTCCCCGCCTTCAGTGATCTTTCCCTCTAGCCCCGTCAGGGTTCATTCCCACGTGACACTCATGACCTTGTCATCACCAGTAGCTACCACCTGGCAGAGCGGGTATTGTAAGCACCCTATCTCCTGATTGTTTTCTCTCTTGTGTGAGTGCAGGGGCCACAGTCCACCCTTACGCACCGTGGCAGCCCTCCTTTGCCCCACCTGCACCCTCCTGCACTCACCAACCTCCAGCATCCTCCTCAGCTCTGTGCCTGTACCCAGGCACCCTAGCAGGGCTGGAAAACCTGACTTCATGGAGCCTTTGTCTTCCCAACCCCAGTACCCCTTAGCTTCTAAATAACAGGATCAGATGGGAACTTCTGGTCTCATCCTCCTGGGCATGAGTGCAGAGACTTGACAAGTACTCATCAAGTATTTGCATCCATAACGTTTAAAAACAGGTGTCTCACTCTAGGGCTTCCCTGGTGGCAGAGTGGTAAAGAATCTGGCTGCAATACAGGAGACATAAGAGATAGGGGTGAGATCCCTGGGTCAGAAAAATTCCCCGGAGAAGGGAATGGCAACCCACTCCAGTATTCTTGTCTGGGAAATCCCATGGATAGAGGAACCTGGCAGGCTACAGTCTATGAGATCACAAAAGAGTCGGACATGACTAAACGACAGAAACAACATCTCAGTATAACCTCCATAAACCAGATGCTTGTAGAATTAACTGCAATATCTTCTAACATCAGTGGTTTACAGGTCTATCTTAACACTTTGGGATTATTTATTTAGCTTTTTTCTCTGCAAAATTAAAGTATTTCAGAGCCATCTATAGGTCCGCCTGGGAGCTGATGTGGATGGAGGAGAAGAGACAGAAATGACACTTCTTCCCCATAAGAGATGGAAGAGTCCAGTCACCCAAATCACAGCGCTCTCTTCCCCTGTCGTTTCCCCAGTGGGGATGTGTGCAGAAAACAGAAACCATGCTAACTGCCTAAACCATCAGTTCCTCACCTCACCACAGTGGAGAACTCAGACTTCCCAGGTGGCGCTAGTGGTAAAGAACCCGCCTGCCAATGCAGGAGATGTAAGGGATATGGGTTCGATCCCTGGGTCGGGAAGATCCCCTGGAGAAGGGCATGGCAACCCACTGCAGAAGAGAATACAAGGTGACATAGGAGACTGGAGGGCTGTAGTCCAGGTCGCAAAGGCTCAGACAGGACTGAAGTGACTTAGCCTGCATGGTGAAGAGTGACGACAAAGGTAGAAGAAGCCCTTCTGAGAAGCGCCGAGACCTCAGTTTTGCTCCAGATATGTGGATTTCTGGGAAAACAAAACAAAACACAAGCAGTGTCTTACTCTGAGGACAGCAGTGAGAAAAGTTTGGGTCGCTTTTGAGAGGAGTCTTCCAGGAAGTGGAATCACTTTTAGTGCCTCTTTGTTGAAACTAAAATATATTTGACATATGGTACATGGTGCTGTGCTCTGTCGTGTCCAACTCTTTGCAGCCCCATGCACTGGAGCCCGCCAGGCTCCTCTGTCCATGGGATTTCCCAGGCAAGAGTGCTGGAGTGAGTTGCCATTTCCTTCTCCAGAGGATCTTCCCCTCCTAGGGATCTAACCCGTATCTCCTATTTGGCAGGCAGATTCTTTACCACTCGCCAACCTAGATAGCATATTCAAAAGCAGAGACATTACTTTGCCGACTAAGGTCCGTCTAGTCAAGGCTATGGTTTTTCCTGTGGTCATGTATGGATGTGAGAGTTGGACTGTGAAGAAAGCTAAGTGCCGAAGAATTGATGCTTTCGAACTGCGGTGTTGGAGAAGACTCTTGAGAGTCCCTTGGACTGCAAGGAGATCCAACCAGTCCATTCTGAAGGAGATCAGCCCTGGGATTTCTTTGGAAGGAATGATGCTAAAGCTGAAACTCCAGTACTTTGGCCACCTCATGCAAAGAGTTGATTCATTGGAAAAGACTCTGATGCTGGGAGGGATTGGGGGCAGGAGGAGAAGGGGACAACAGAGGATGAGATGGCTGGCTGGCATCACTGACTCGATGGATGTGAGTCTGAGTGAACTCTGGGAGTTGGTGATGGATAAGCAGGCCTGGCATGCTGTGATTCATGGGGTCGCAAAGAGTTGGACACAACTGAGTGACTGAACTGAACTGAACTGAACCACCTGGGAAGCCCATAACTGGCATATAACATTATATGAATTTAAAGTATACAACGTGTTAATTTGATAAATGTATACATTTACATTACAAGTTTGATACTTTTGTATTACTGTAATGTGATTACCATTGTCTCTTACAAATGATGCTGGAGATTAAATTAAGTTATCCCTGGGCAAGAATGAGCATGACATTTCCAGCAAATGGTGAGGAGCTACCTGTGGAGTCTCTGTGCAAAGAGAAACACTTAAAATAGCTGAAGAGGAAAAGTGGGGTTAAACTGAGAAACCCTAATAGTACTGAGACAGCTTAGTGCTGCAGATCAAGAAGTTTCTAAGCAGAGGATATCTTTATTAGGCTAACTCTAGCTGTCTAAGAAATCCACACAAAAATGTACAATAGCACAAATACAAGGATAGTTTAATTTTGATCATGTAAATAGGTTCAAAAGCTCTTGTTTTTTAAGTGAAGTTGGGGGTTTTGGTCCATGGAGTCATTCAGGACTCAGACTGACTGGGGCTCTGCCATCTTCATTGCATTATTTTCAAGGTCATCTCTGCATTTGTCAGGAAAGGATAAAGCTTGCAGGCAACTGGAGAGGCTCTGTGGGCTGGACTGGAAGTGACCGACACGTGCCACCTCTGCATGTGGACACAGCTAACCTCAACGGAGGGAAGGGGCTTAGCCTGGTAGTTGTCCAGGAAAAAAAGGAAAGCCATAGAATGGACATAACTCGATTGGCCTTCTAGGAAAATGATACTGGAGGTGGGGGAAGGATGTCTTGGAAAGAAGCACTTTCCTGGGACTGTGGATGCGCATGAGTACCAGGATGTATTAGGAGTTTAGACTATGGATGACGGGAGTTGGGGCAAGCCCTGGAGGTAGGGTGGGAAAGGGATCCTCATGGGGGTTTGTAAACAGCTATAACTACAGGGATGGCAGGGGCTTTGGAGCCTGGATTCCTGTATGATGTGTGGGTGGGGTTGTTGTACAGAGCCTGGAGACTGGTCAGCAAGGGGACCACCCAGTGACTCCATGGGACTGGAACTCTAACAGCTGAACATCCCTCTCAGATGAAGAAAGCTGATGTTTTGGATTTAACCCATCGTGGAACAGACAATGAGAGAGACAAGAGCCCCGAGTCCTAGGCCAATGGCATGGTGTTTACAGGCTACTGAGGACCTGGAGCTGTGCTGGCCATCAGGAGAGTGCTGGACTGCAGGAGGCCCCCTGAATCGAGATACCCCAAGTCACATCATGTATCATTCTTGCCTGTGTTCTTAGGATGGAGTCCTGAGCAGTTTCTGATTGTATCATCTGTTCAGCCAAGGGTCAGAAAGTATTGTGCAGTCTCTGGAAACTCGCTCAACATTTTTAGTCTTTGCCACTAATTTATTTAGATGTGTTTCATCTTCTCACTTATTTAAATGTCAGTGGCAGGAGCTGGGCACCCAGAGTGCTGCACCAGCCTCCCCTGCCACTCAGGACATTCAGAGTGTGGCCAGCAGGCTTGCTTGTTTTCTCTGTCTTCTCATTCTGAAGCCATCCTTCCTCTTCTGCTCTTTTATTTTTGTTGCTTTAAATGCTAGCTATTCAGTCATGAGACACTTATTTCAAACACCTTCACAAAATGAACTGTAGAAACCACAAAGAGGCCTTTGTTGGGGACCTCATGGTCCACTCCGTCAATCTTAGGGAGATGGAAACCAGGAAGTCAGAAGATTCAGGGCTCTTCCCAAGTGGAATTGTAATAGGCTTGGTCTGCCTTTCTGGGAAGAGAGAGCAAGCTGGTCATGGACAAATATTTCTGTCTTTCCTACAGCAATATGTTGAAAGCTTGACCCCCAATATGATGGTATTTACAAGTTCCACCTTTGGGAGGTGATTAAATTCAGGTGAGGTCATGAGGGTGGGGCGCCCATGGGGGGTTAGTGCCCTTACAGAGAGAGTAAGAGAGCAGAGCTCACTCTTTCCGCCCTGCAAGGACAGTGAGAAATGGCCACCTGCAAGCCAGGAAGAGTGTTCTTCCTGGGAATGGGATCACCTTGGTCTTGGACTTCCAGGACTGTGGGAAGTCAATGTCAGCTATTAAACCTGCCTGATCTGTGGTATTTGGTTGTAGCCGCCTGAGATAAGACATTTATGAAAGCCCAAATCTATCCAAGTGGAGTAACTCCTGTGTGTGTGTGTGTGTGTGTGTGTGTGTGTGTGTGTGTGTGTGTAGGAGGAACGGTTGTGCAGAGAAATGAGAACAACGGCCCACACACCTAGAATGATTTGCGTGTGCCCCATATGTGCACAGAGCTGGACCTCCAGCCACAGGGATGTGATCCAGACCCAGCAGAGCGTGGAAGGGAGATGTGGACGAGCCATCACCATGGCGACCCCGCTCAGATCCCTGACTCCAGGATCCAAGGCCACCATGTCACCACGAATGAAACAGATACAGGGATCTTAGCACAGATTTCATGCAGCTAAGTGAGGCTGCCATCACAAGGCTGAGGGAGCTGCCTGCCCACCATGGACCGAATGCAGTTCAGCTGCTCAGTGATGAAGCAACACTATATGTATCTGATGTCAAGGCCATATTGCAAATATATAGATATGAACGTAACAGATAAGAACAGATACAGATATAGGTGTGGGTGTAGATACAGGTAAAGATGCACCTACAGATACAGAATAGATGTACATGTACCACGATTCTCAGCAAAGTTTTTACTTCTCACTGTATTTTAAGCTGCATCTTAGTGTTCATCTGATTCCTAAATGAAGACCATCACCTGGCAAAAGAAAGATCTTAAAATTTCTTATTGACGCCATCAATTTTGCATGAACAATGTTCATTTTCCTGAATGATACTTTGTAGAAGTTCAGAAGGTGGAATATTAGAAAGCTTTGACAGTGGTATCTATTTCGAAGATCATGGAATGCAATCCCATCACTTCATGGCAAATAGATGGGAAAAAATGGAAATAGTGACAGACTTGATATTCTCGGGCTTCAAAATTACTGTGGATGATGACTGTAGCCTTGAAATTAAAAGATGCTTGCTCCTTGAAAGAAAAGCTATGACAAACCTAGACAACGTATTAAAAAGCAGAGACATCACTTTGCTGACAAAGGTCTGTATAGTCAAAGCTGTGGTTTTTCCAGTAGTCATGGATGGATGTGAGAGTTGGACCATAGAAGGCTGAGTGCCAAAGAATTGACACTTTCAAACTGTGGTTTTGGTGAAGACTGAGAGTCCCTTGGACAGCAAGGATATCAAACCAGTCAATCCTAAAGTAAATCAACTCTGACTATTCATTGAAAAGACTGAAGCTGAAGCTCCAAAACCTTGGCCACCTGATGTGAACAGCTGATTCATTGGAAAAGACCCTGATAGTGGGAAAGATTAAAGGCAGGAGGAGAAGATGGTGACAGTATGAGATGGTTGGATGCCATCACTAAGTCAATGGACATGAGTTTGAGCAAGCTCTGGGAGATAGTGAAGGACAGAAAGCCTGGTGTGCTGCTGTCCATGGGGTCACAAAGAGTTGGGCATGACTTAGAGACTAATCAACGATAACAGATTGACAGCAGTAACAACGACAAGATGGCATGGCAGATTCCATACCAGGTTCTTATAAAACTGTAGAGCAGGAGGATTTCTTTCTGGTCTCCCCGGGAGTTACACCAATGTAGGGCAGTTTACTGTGCCAGGTAGATCTTAGTTTTTCTGTTTAAAATGTTTTTAAACCGAGCTTTCAAAATTCCAAAGTTAACTCACATAATGCATAGTACAAAAAAGACTGAAGTTTTACCTTCTAAGATCAAGAACAAAACAATGGTGTCTGGTCTTTCCACTTCTGTCCTAAATTAGAAGTCTTAGCCAGGACAATTAGGCAAGAAAATGGAATAAAGCTCATCCATTTTGAAAGGAAGTAGTAAAACTTTTCCATTTGCAGATGATGTGGTATGGTATATAGATAGGTATACAGAAAACACTTAGGAATTCACTGAAAAGACTATTAGAGCTAATAAGCAAGTTCAATAAGGTTTAAAGTTACAGCATAAATATGTAAAAATCAATTGTATTTCTACACACAGCAATAAACAAAACATGAAAGTAAGAAAATAGCTTTACCTACAATAGTATCAAAAAGAATAAAACACAGGAATAAATTTGTCAAGAGAAGTGAACACCATAAAACATTATTGAAAGAAATGAATCAAGCCCTAAGTAAAGGAAAAGGCATGTTCGTGGATTAGGAATTTCAGTGTTGTTAGGATGGCATCACTGACTCAATGGACATGAGTTTGAGCAAACTCTGGGAGATAGTGAAGGACAGGGAAGTCTGGTGTCAGACATGACTGAGTGAACGAACAACAAGATGGCAATACTAAGCAGGGTGATCTGCAGATCAAGCACATCAAAACCCCCAGCCGGCTTCTCTGCATGAATTGACAAGTTAATCCTAAGGTTCATATGGAAATTCAAGGAATCCATAATAGCCAAAATAGTCTTGGATAAGAACTAAGTTGGGGGAATCACAAATCCCAATTTCAAACCTTGCTCCAAAGCTACCATGATCAATGTAGTGTGGCATGGACATGAGGACAGACATATAGATCAATGGAGTTAAGAAAGAGTCTGGAAAAAAATACCTACCTCCATCATACATTGATTTCAACAAGGATGCCAAGACAATGCAACGGGGAAAGCATATTCTTTTCAACAAAGTTACTTGGACAGCTGGATGTTCACATGCAAAGGAATGCGGTTGGACCCCTACTTTATGCTAAGTACAAAAATTAGTCAAAGTGAATAAAAAACCTACATGTCAGGGCTCAAACTATAAAACTCTCAGGAGAAAACATAGATGTAATCTTTGTGACCTTGACTTTGGCAATAGTTTCTTAGTTATGACCCCAAAGCAAAATTTTGCAAATTATATATCTGATAAGGGACTTGTATCTATGATACATATATAAAGAATTCCTACAACTCAATAATAAAAATACAAACCCAGTGTAAAAATGGGCAAAAGATCTGTTCTCTAATAAATGATATCAAATAACCAATTAAGCACATGAAAAGATTCTCAATACCCTTAGTCATTAAAGAAACATAAATCAAAACCATTAGTAACACCCACATGACCCAGAATAGCCATGATAAAAAATAATAACAAGTGCTGGTGAAGATGTGGGGAAATTAGAGCTATCATGTACTGCCAATGGGAATGTGAAATGGTGCATCTGCTTTGGAAAACAATCCAGAAGGTAGGGTTACCAAGTGACCTAGTTAATTCCACTCTGTAGAATACACCCATGAGAAAGGAAAGCATACCCTACACGCAAAAACTTGTGTGTGAATATTTACAGCAGCACTATTCATAGATGTCCAGTGGCTGGTGAAGGGATAAATAAAATAGGTTGTGTCTCCAGGGGCTTCTCTGGTGGTCCAGTGGTTAAGATGTAGCCCTTCCAGGGCAGGGGGCACAGGTTTCACCCCAGGTCAGAGAACTAAGACCCTGCATGTCATGCACTGCAGCCAAAAATAGATCCAAACAGTGAAATATCATTCAGCAGTACAAAATAATGTCCTCACACATGCCACAACATGGGTGAATCTTGAAAATATACCACGTGAAAGAAGCCGGTAACAAAGGACAAGATATTGTACGATTATAATGAAATGTTCAAAATAGGCAAATTCATAGTGACAGGAAGTAGATTAGGAGATATATGGTCTTGAAGAAGAAAGTCAGCTGCAGGGGGCTATAGGGGGTGGATGGAGACTGACTGCTAGTGGTTATGGCATTTCTTTGGAGGGTGATAAAGATGCTCAGAATGGTAATGGTTGTGGTAATGGTTGCATGACTATGAACACACTGAACATTAAACTGCATAATTTAAACAGGTGGCTAATTTGGTGTGTCCTTTATATTTCAGTAAAGCTGTTCTTTTATAATTTGTCAATAGTAGTGATTGTTTATTTCATTGTCAATAATATCAGTCAAGTCACTGAAATTAATCAAGTGTCTGATCTACCAGCTAGAAATCCATGTTTACCCTGGGAACATTTGCATCTTGTGTGGATTCACAGGTGGAATGGCTCAGAGCTCAGGAAAGGGACTCATTTTGCAAGGCAGAGTCAAAGTACTGTCCATTCCCAAGTTGGGTATTCTCAGATTGCATATCCTTGGCTCCTAATTTGCATTGGAGTATTAGCTTTAAATTTTTTAAGGTATCTTCTGAAATGTATTGATAACATTAAACCATTATGAGTTCTATTGGAGTGGGTGTGTGTGTATGTGAGTGTTTGGTCACTTCAGTCATGTCTGACTCTTTGAGAACCTAAGGACTGAGCCCACCAGGCTCCTCTGTCCATGGGATTCTCCAGGCAAGAATACTGGAGTGGGTTACCTACCATGCCCTCCTCCAGGGCATCTTCCCCACCCAGGGAACAAACCTGCGTCTCCTGAGGCTCCTGCATTGCAGGCAGATTCTTTACTGCTGAGCCACCTGGGAAGCCCTTTATTGGAGGGCTTTAAATATTACAATGAAATTTTGCACTAGGCACTTAGATTACTTACATGCCAAACTGTTGCAAAACATGAATAAGTTGATAGACCACATGCTAGGAAGGACAGTGAGTCTAAGTGTAAACCATCCCTCCCTTCATAGGAAACAAACTGTGAAGTGAAGTGAAAGTTGTTCAGTCGTGTCTGACTCTTTGCGACCCGTGGACTATGCAGTCCATGGAATTCTCCAGGCCAGAATACTGGAGTGAGTAGGCTTTCCCTTCTATAGGGGATCAAACCCAGGTCTCCCACATTGCAGGCGGATTGTTTATCAGCTGAGCCACAAGGGAAGCAAAAAGTCAGGTTGGAAAGTGTTTAATATTGTCCCTGCCCAAGCAAGAGTGGGCTGCTTGTTTTGGTGAACAGAGACTTAGTGGCTGGATGGGTTCTATCCCGGGCCTGGCCTCCAGGTCCTTGGAGGGCATTTGGCTAGAAGGAAGTCTGCAGACAGGGAAGAGGGTGGGATTCTGGTCCCTCTCAGAAAAACAAGACACGGAATGGTGGGGGCAAAGGGTCTCCAGCCATTCCTTGAGGCCCTGCTAGAGGAGAAGACTGGGGTCCTTCATCTCATATCATACCCTCCTCTGTTCAGAGAGCCTGGTGCAGTGGCTGTGAGGTTTGTTCAGTGTTGAAAGGATGGGAAAAGTTTTTAATTCTTAAAAAAATTATACAGTTGTCCTTTTTCATGATAATAAACTCTTATCAATCAGTGCTTTTTTTTTTTTCTATTATGGTCACAGATTCTAGTTTGCTCTAGGATACTACTGCCATGGTGGCTTATTCTTTGAAAAACAAATCATCTCAAACTTTAAAATGTTGCCATGTGGTTCAACCCTACAAACAAATGAGAAGCAATATCTTCATTCTGTTACTAGTTTGTTGAAAAATATGACCAAAGGTGTTTTAAAAATAGCCTCCAGGTAAGTAATTGAAGGCAAGATTGTCCCTGCCGATTTTTTGTCCCGTTTCCCAAAAACTCCCACTCATCTTGGCAGTCTGGGGGTCGTCCTTTTCCGAGGTAAAAGGGCTTGCTGCACAGTTTGAAGGATCTGTTTTTTTTTTTTTTCCATGATTTCATTTCTTTGATATGGTTAGGAGTGAGAAGAAGATTGAGGATCTGCTAGGAGTCCGGATGAAAGCAGGCACATGAAAAAATTCCCTGAAGAGCTGGACACGACCTGCTGAGGGATCGAAACCCGGTGTGAGAGGCAGGGGTGGAATTGCAAGGGTGGGGGCACCAGGCTGGGAACCCAAGACCATTCATTCCTGGCAGCATCCAGCTCCCCTAAGCTCCACCCAGAAGTGTGGTTGCCTTTGTCATTTTAATTGGTCTGTGTTTGTGAAGTGGGGCCTCTATTTACTTATAGCTTGGGGCTTGTGTTTACCAAGCCTGGTGGAGGCCAAGTGACAGGGCTCCCGCACGCTCTCCCCCTGTATCTTGAGGCACTTTTCTTTTCAGTATCTGTGCCTGTCTAATTCGTGAGCTTCTGTGAAGCAAGCACAGGAGGGTACAAGGCCTACAGGGAGGAATTACACCTAATTACTCAAATAATTGCTAGGCTGTTGCCTTCTTAGTCACTGAAAATAATTTCCAGGTCCCTGGCTTTTATAGATAGTCTTCTGGAGGCAGGAGGACACAGCCCCCTTTTCAACTCAGCCCATTCACTCACAAAATCAGAACACTCGAGCCTACAAAATTAATAAGCACCACTTCCATTACATATATTTTAGGTTGTTGTTGCCGTGGCGATAAAGTCAGGGACATTGAATCTCCTCTGTTGAGCCATTGTTATCATCCCTGGCCATCTGCTGCCGAGGAGTGATACTCCATCTCATTTGCATGATGACTGATATATGGGAGGTTTGGAAGGACATATGCCACGGCAATCATGTGATGAAAATTAAAGTGAAAGTTTTGGGCCCAGAGCCGAAAAAAAATCTGTGTATGCGCATGAGGCTGTTGATGTGCAAATGTGAGTCATATTGAGAAGGTCTGAATAGGGAGGTGTGACGTAAAGAGGGGACACAAGGCAGGTGCTTATCTCTCGGCAGTCAAAGGCACTGGATGTCATATCATGGGAACTACCTTCCAAAGAAACAGCTTTAGTGTTTCCGTTCAGCACACAAGGGAGGAGAGAAATATAAGTTTTGGAAGCGAACAAAAAAGTAAGTTGAAAACTTTGGAACTGCGTTACTGCTAGCATGGAGGTTTAAGTCACTCAGCATTTTAGTAAGTTTCTGTGTTTTAAGTCGTCATGTTGAGTTTTGTTCCTGGGGGAAAAAATGATACCACTAAAGGTTGAAGTTTGGAAGTATGTAGATGGTTTTTCTGATGTTTGTTTGGAACTTCGGTTTCTGGTTTCTGCTGTGGTAGATACTTGGTCAACATTTTAAATGCCCTTTCTGTCTCTCTTTTTTAAATTTGTGCAAAAAAAAGAGATTTTTGGATCTTCATGGAGAAGGATTTCAGAATAGAATATCTTGGTGCAATTGCATTTATACTGCATCAGTATTGTCTTTGTTCATATACATTTTGAAATGTGCAAATTTGCAACAGAATATTTTATATGAAATGATACTTGGTACACTTCTTTCTCTGAAACAAAGTAAAGTGAAATAATTTCTGAGATCACAAAAACTGTCCTTGAGATTGCAAATCTGACATCTCACTAGGATGGAGGAAATCTTTTCTGGGGAAGCGGGGGGCAGGCGGGGGAGGGCTGGTAAATGGGTTGTCAGCACAACAATATAGATTATTTTTATTAACAAATTACCAATATCAAAGATGTTCCATATTTTTTTTTGGAAAGTCAGAAATTCCAGTCATGTTTACACATAAGGGAAAGAGTTTGTCTGAAGTCCCAGAGATATTTAAAATGTTAAGTATGGTCTTTATAATTTTGTCTTTAAATATTTAGAGAATTGAATCAGAGCAGCCTTCTTAAAAAATGAGATGGTTCATTTTTTTATAAGTGCAGATATCAGGAGACTCTTTAGAAAGTTAAAGAGTGATATTAGAAAAGGCTGAAAAAGGAGACAGACTTAATATGAACCTTGAACAAAATTTTGCTGAAGGATGAGTTCAATGAAATATGATTAAAAGAAAGAGAAAAATTTCAAATACCTTGATAAACAGTCTTTGCCTCATGTTCCTTTCATCCTAACAAGGCATTTATTAAACATGCTTTGGATACATGTGGAAATAATAGATGTCTCCTAAAGGGGTATAGTGAGCTTTTTCTCTTTCAGTTTCAAAGAACAAAGCAGCTAATAGGCAAAGTGTATAAAATAACTTCTCCAATATTTTTTTTAATGAAAGTGGCTTATTGTCAGAAAAGTTATACCAACTCTTACCTTATGTAATAACTAGCACTGCAAAACCCAAGAGAAAAGGATTGATGAACAAATCTTAAGCATAGTTGTGTACACTATCTTTATATTAGGGAAAAAAGTAAATAAGGACCAGGAAACCATCAAATTCATAATCTAAAATAAAACTGAAATTAGACTTTCCCTAACTTTTCCCCTTGCAAATGTCATCTGCATATTATCCTACTTTTATGCGTGTAACTTAAGATTACCCGTGATCTCTTTTCTCCTTATTCTAAATATTCAGTTACTCACTGGTGATTATTGTGGCCTTCTTGGCTTACTCCAATATTAGATTAATATAGATTTCTTGTGCCAAATTAGCGGAAATCACTGTTGCACATAAGAGTGATTCACTCTTTTTTAGTTGTATTTATGTTATAGAAGCTGCATCATTTTAAGCTTAAAAGCTTTTTTATATTTTAAATTTGGATATACTGTACCTTGGAGAGTATAAGGTAGTTGTATTTAAAACCTTTTAAAGTACACTGGAACTTTTATGGAGATTCTAATTTAGTTATGGTTAAAGGACTCTTTTTTTTTTTTTTTAAGAGTGGCCATTGCTATTCTGCTATAACATCAACCACTAAGTTTTAAAGTTTCTTGGTTTTTCTTAACTTAGACATTTTAAGTGCGAATGAAAAGAGTGGAAATGCTCGGAGCTGTCCATGGTAGCATGCTCTTTAAAAAGTTAGATGTTATAAAATGTATATCTATATACTGTGTATAATTGGCCTTATTACCATTTTAAAAGGTCAGGATTAAATTCTTATTAGGTAAATTAACTGGGTATATATAGTAATTATTTGCAGATAATGTAACAACCTTACTCTTACAATTCAATTGCAAAACTTTAAGCTTCCATAATGTAATAAATCTTTCAGTTTCAGCTTTAAATTATTTATGAGTAAGTAAACAAAAATCATAAGCTATTAGTTATGTAATTATTTAGGTTGACATTAACAGAAAAGCACAGTGCAAATAGTTTCCATGGTAGTAGGACCATGCGAACAAACATCAAAAAATGTAACTTGTATGACTTTACTGCTCTTGAAATTAATTCCTGTCCTTATGTGACCTGCCATGTCTGCTATAGAAATCTAAAAGATCATAATTGTTTGATATGAAATGCAAAAGGAATAGTTAAATTGAAAGTTTAACATCATGCAATTCAAAATCCCAAGCGGTATATAAACATTAAAAGAAACTTTGGACTGCTAATCCTAGGAAATGAGTTTTATGGATTGAATTCAACAAGGCTTCAGAAATGGTTCCATCTGCTGCCTAGCAGCTGGTGAAAGGATAAATTTAATTCATTAATTCATTTGGAAAAAAGGATCCGAAGTAGTAAAGACTTCATTGCTCATAATGCATAGAGGTGAAAACACAAACTGAAATCTGGTCCAATTGATCATCTAAGATAATGAGCCACATTTTGCCTTCCCTTTTTTGGTAAAGGTCTTAGTGATGGAGTCAATACGGTGTTGATTTTTATGAGAATAACCAATCATTCCCAATCATTTCAATGATAAAAATGAAAAACTCGGAGAAATTTAATGTAAGTCACATTTTTTTAAATCTAGGGAACATTAGAAATTATACATGTTCTCATTTTGTGTGTCTGTATATATGGGTAGCAGTGTGTGTCTATGCTTATAGTACATACATATTTATTCTCTAAATCATATATATTCTGAATCATTCCAATGAACTACCTATATTAATTGGCATCCTCCCATTTGTCAAAATATTCAAACTTCCTTAGTCCTTAAGATTAACATAGGCATCCTTCAGATTCAGAATTCATATTTACTCAGAAGTTACATGGTTCAAAATGACACTTGTTTTGTTTTCTTCTCTTTCTACACTTCAAACCAGTTGCTCCAGCCTCTGTTTTTACTCACAGGCTGCAAAGGACTTCAAAGGTAAAAAGTTGTACTTGAAGTCGTCTTTTCCCAGCATCTCTTCTCTGTTAATCATGCTGACGTAGGACATGGAAAAAAGATTCAGTTGGCTGCATGGCACGGAACTTTTAGTATCTTTATATAAAAATGATAGAGGTTTGATGCTCAGTTTCTTGAATTGTTTAAATTTAACCAACATGGTGAGGTATTTAAAAAGTTAATGTGTTTGAATTCCCTTTAACTGATAATCATAATCATATTGGTGGGTCTTTTTCCCATCTGCTGGCATTTTAATGGGAGCGAGTTTTCCTTCAGAAGTGTGGCGCTCACCTTCCCGGGAGAGGTAAATATGTCCTGGGTGACAGTGAATTGATCACCATAGAGATAAGGATGCTCCTGACCTGCTTCAGAATCAGCATCCATTTGAGCCCCTCATTTTGGATGGTGATTTCATGAATGGTTTTTGACTATTCTTTCTCTGTGGCCATAGCTCACTGTGGTGGGTTTGTTGGATTTGCTCTAAAGGTTCTGTTTGCACCCTGTGGCTTGGGTTAAGAATCAGGGTTTATGCATTTACTTGTACTGTTGCATTGTTTATACAGCTTTGGTTTAGTTTTGATCTTTTTTTTTTTTTTGCCTTTTTTTTTTTTTTTTTTCCTTTGAGGCTCTTCCACAGTGTCAGCTGCTGACTGATAGTAGGAAAAACGGCCTCATGGTGTGAATGAAAGGGACCTAGCGGTTGGTAAACAGAGATAAGGAATAAATAGAGCACAGGCAGAAGGAGATAGTTCTGTGGGCGCCCAGACTGCTGCCAGTCTGTTCAGGGGAGAGGCAGAGCCTGCCTTTTCCCAGATTAAATTAGTGTGCGAAATCTCCAGTGACCTCCTCCGCTTCTCCCCACACTCTGTGGCCAAGCTGAACAGCCTCTGCTGTAAAGTATTCGTTTTATCCAGGGACTGGCTGGACAATGGAGCTCTCCCTGATACTTATGGACAGCTGTCGTCATTCACCGTGCTGTCAGCATTTCATTTTTCAGAGGAGTTAAAAGGGTTTCTACCTTGTCACGGAAAGAGGGCAGAAAGGCAACTTTGCCAGTCCTGAGGCTGCTCGGGCTGGTGGGGGGGCGGGTGGTAGAACTGGGGTGGGGTGACATGAGGGTCCGGAGAAACTGTGAAAGGGAACAGTGCTTTTGGATTCTGCTAATATGATTAAGTGAAGGCAGAAATTAAATTTCAAATCTGGGGTCCTTGCTCAGAGGAAATATCTTTGATGCTGAAAGTTCTTTTTTTTAAAAAAATTAAGGTCACCCGTTCCAACCAGAGAATTCATCTATGCCTGCTCTACCCTTGTTTTGGCTAAATATGCATGCATTTTATTACCTGCGAGTAACCACCCTTAAAACAGTGAGACTGCAGTATACCTCGGGAGTCTCTTTTTTTTTCTTTTCTTTTTTTTTTTTTTGTGATTTACTGCAAATATATTCAGCATTTGACTGATTAAATAGACCTTCGGCAACCTTGAGGGTCACTGTGTAGAGTATGTACATAGAAAATGCATCAGCCCATTGTACCCTGGCAGCTAATGAGATTGGTCGTTAAGTAAATGACACAAAGCCCACAAAAAAAGCTTAGCAGCTCACTAGAGTATCACAGAGTGTCCCTGCACACCACACAACGACACAAACACTGGACTACCCTGGCCCACCCCTGCTTTATTCTACATCACTGCTTCCCTGGTGTCAGCATGAGAGCAGAACAAAGGCAGGAGGTGCGGGTAAGTCAGTCTGGCAATTAAACCCCAGGGAGAAGTTGAACAAATCTTAGCCTAACCGTGGCGAGGCAAGTCCGATTCTCGACAAGTAGGTCAGAATGAAGGGGTTTTGCTATCACTTCTGGAAATGTTGCTTCAGTGATCAAAGCTCTTCTGTGGCCATTCTGCTCGTTTCGTTTTTGCCATTTCATAAAAGTTTTTACATTTCAAAGTCGAGTGTCCTCCAGAATGCAAGGGGACTTGAATTGGAAAGGCAGGCTGTTGACTGGAGGAAGGGGGCTTTTGCGAGGGACGGCTGTTCAGGTGTGTGTGTAGGTTTGAGAAACTTTCAGATGCATGAGGTAACTTTGATTTTAGTTAGTCCTGCTGCTTTTCAGAGAGAACAGAAACCGGGATGTGAATGGGGGCAGTGAAGTTGTTTCTTGTCAATATGAAATTGTCCCGTCCGCTAGAATGTATTTACATGTGTGAGATAACCATTTCCTTGATCAGTATCTTAAAAATCAATCAATCAAACACAACAGAACAAGGAGATGAAAGCTCCTTTTTGTGTGTGTGTGTGCATTCCACTTCTCTTGAATCTGCAAATAAAATCATTGCTGTGATTTTGTAATGTTGAATATAATTAGTGGTTATTTGCTTGCTGTACTTGGGGAGAAAAATCTAAGCTCTCTGACACTGAGCAGCACGGGGGTACTGTATCCCTTGAAAAATGCAGTTAGTATTGAGCTCTAACATTGCAGGATCCTTTTAGAGAAATATGGCAACAGGAAGTTGCCGGAAAGTCTTATCTGCCTTGCTGAAATGTCTGTCTGCCTTAGATGTGTGTACTCAGAGGCTGTTTAGTTCAAGAAAGAATGACGTTGTTACACGGCATTCAGGTAAATTCAGTATTTTATTCTAAGGACTGTCAGCTAAGTGGATTGTCAATGGTTTAATAAACCCTGATACTCTCATTGAAAACATTTTAAAAAGTATTATTAAGTGTGATGTTTTAAAATAGTTGGATTCATAATATTGTCAGAATTCAATTTTTGAAGACATTGTCATTTAATAATAGAATAGCGTGTCATCTGTTCATGAATTAAAACTCTCCGTGCTACACAGAAGCTGGTTTCTAAACTTGCATTACTTGCCCTGAAACATTTTTTTATATAAGAATATGGAAATATTAGGATATAGAGTGATTGCTCACTGTTAGTATTCATGGGAGATTCATAATAGAAGTTTAGAATGGGATCTCACTGACCCAGAGGTCATATACTTTTTTTGTGTCTTGAAGTACTTTTCTGTTTCCAATGTGTTCCCAGCATTCATTTTCTTTATGAGTCATTTAAGACTATATGTGGATAGTATATAATATATACTATGTATTATGAACTCTAAGTATTGTTTTTATAGTAACCAAAATTTAGAAGGAAATAGATTTTTTGAAGAAAGTATCTAACAGTGTCTTGTAACAGTTTCAAGTAAGAAAGAGGTACTTTGATTTTACTCAATTCAGATATTTGGAATATGTCATCTCATCACCAGGCCTTTAATGGGGTAGAAATTGTGGAAAGCCCAGGCGGTCTGAAAGTGGCTACAATTACCACTAACAATTCTAGTTTAAGGCAGAGTTATGCAAGTTAGGCAGTCAGTATTTTGGACATTGTAGATCCATGAGGTTCTCTTCTTGTACTGAACATTTTAAATTTGAATCTCATGTGGTATAGTTTTTTTTTTCTGTGGTTGCTTGTGTTCATCATGTTAACACAGGAATGAGATGTTCAGAAAACACACAGTCCTTTCGGATGGCTGTACATGTCTGACTCCTCTCCTCCTCAGTGCAGATAAGGTTGGGCAAGCAGGCCCAAGTGTGATACTCGCATCACTGTGGATAAAACTGAGTGGGATTGCTTCCACAGAAATATAGTTGTCACTCTTCCAAGCAAAATCGGGCTGCATTGCAATTGAGATCAGAGGGCCTGGGTCATTACTTTTGCTTTATGGGAACTGGTTTGCATCAGGATTGGTCCTGAATTTAAGAGATGTTTTAAAAAATCTAACTATGAAAATACACAAAGAAAATGCTTCTACCTGCTGTTTAACTTTATTCTTCAAAAAAAAGGGAGGAACTTCATTTCTGCCGATAGAAGGAAACTTTGTGTTATTGAACTTTTATTCAGATTGATTTGAGAGAGAAGTGTTATAAGTTCAAAGGATGGTATGGCTTGCTGTGGGTAGTGCAGGGGGCTCATTTCCAGTCCTAAGGAAAAGAACTATGACATGTTTGCTGGAGATGAGGCCGTCTGAGTGCCACGTGAGTGACACACAGTAACCAGAGGACCTGCTCTACTCCCTTCCCAAGTTCATATGTTTGAAATCTGGTTCTTCCACTGCCTAGATCTGTGTTCCTGGATAGTTATTTAGCTTTCCTGGGCCTCAGTTTCTTGGTCTGTTGGATAGGGGGTGGGTGGATAAATCTTGCTCTTCTCATAACTTCTGTTAAAATTAAGTAAGGTGATATAAGTATTTAAAAGCTTTTCCTGCCTTAACTTTCTCCTGGAGCTTAAACCAGTGGGTGGACGTGACAACATCACATGAAGACCCCTTCATGCTTGCCTCACCAGTACAGAACTCTTTCTCATGTTTTCACTTTCAGAGCCCTCAATTTTGTGAGATTCCTTGAAAGATTGTGAAAAGTCCATTTTACGTGGCTGTGTGCTCATACCAAGTCTAAGGTAAACAAGTTAGAAATACCAAATGTATATTGATATATGTGATTTGATGGGCTTCTTATGCATAGTTTTATTAATAGCAATTAAATGTATATTAAAATTTCATTACATTTGAACTTCAATCTCCTATAAGCAGAAATACTGAATTTCATTTCATTTCAGAAAAGAATTTGAAATGAAATTCCATATTTCATTCCCTAATTTAAGTACTTAATGAAAGCAAAGGTCTTTATCTACTGTTAGGATTACTCCTTTTTTTTTTTTTTAACTCAGTATCTTTATTTTTTGTCCTTTTGGGATTTATTTCATAAGGTTTTGGTATTGATTATTTCTTATAATTGATCCTTTGATTTGGTAAAATTTTTCTTCTTCAGGGACTTTATGATTGGAAAATATTTTATTCCATTAACTAAAGAAACTTGAACCTAGTTGACTGCTAAATATTTCAAAATTTCATTCTAGTGAACTCTAAGTATAGTATCAAATTGATAGGCTTTCAGGTACAAATTTGTTACTTTTTTGATTTAAGCCTTCAGATTTAATTGTAGAAATACTTGTTCTGCTAGGGTTTGACCTGTATATTTAAATTACAACTTAGAATTTCATTGCTAAGAAGAATTTCTGATCTTGTGTACCTTGTGTCTACAAGGTACTCTCAAAAATGTGAATGCATCCAAAGTCTTATTAGTGACTTACTTATACTAAGTAGTATTAACTGCAAAAGTATGATAGCTTTTAAAATACAATATATTAATTTATCTGACTTACACAGTATAAATATGAAGGAACAGAGGTACTTGACACAGTTTATGTTCTCCAAATATTCCTAAATACTGTTGGTTTGTCAGAGTAAAATATGTATTAATTGATATGCTATTAAGATGAAAAAATTACACTTGGTATTCTGTGAAAACTGTTTGCATCATGATTTCATTGCAAAACAAGTCTACAAATGGAGATGGTGCACTTTCCCCACCTTTTTCAAAATTTAAAAGTAACAAAGACAGTTTCATTTCCTAAACTTCGAGTTTTCCCATGAAGGAAGCATGATGCAAGGCCACTGTGTAAACCTTGCCTCATCCTTTTTTCAGGCATGCCCTGCCTGTGTCCAGTTTCTATATGAGTGAATGCATGCTTGGCATGAGACAAAACTTAGTTGTCTCGACTTAGTNTGCAGAAGCAGACTGAAATGAAATGGTTAATTATTTAAATAGAATAAACAGTATTTTCATTCCTGGCATGTAGATTAAAGAGAATAAGAAAACAATAAATGAGAAATTTTGTTACTGAAAACCTAATTTGTAGAGGAATACCATCAGCTAGGAAGATGCATGAGTGTGCACTCTTTTGTTCCTACAGTATATTTGGTATGAATTAGAATGAAGGTATTTACCTCTTTTAAATTTTCTTCTTTCAAATAACAAACAATGGTAGGGAATTAGTCTTAACATTTCTATTCTGAAGGGCGAGAAAGGGGTGAGGATGAAATATGCTCATGAAGAAAATGAAATCAAGGAAAGATTGAGGCTGACAAAATGACTACTCTAGAAAGGGGGCAGAGATTCGAGTACACAACCCATTATGTATACAGCCTTTGATCTTTTTTGTGTGTGAAATATACCAGTGTCTACCAAAAGGGTTAAAGAAAATGCATTCTGTTGCATCTGCTTACTAAATCCCTTACTTTAGTAGAAATTCAAATTTTGTAAAGATTATTCGTTTTATTGATGCATATAATTATAATCACAAGCCATCTGCTGATTTGGCAGGCATGGTTAAAATTCTCTAACTCTCATAACCTTTCAAGTACAGTGCCCTTGGGACTCTATTTCACTTTTATATTTTGGAAAACATGTAGGGACAAATAAGGGCGGTCATCTACAGAATGTCAGGCCTGAGGAAGGGAAGGAAAAGGAACAGAGGTGGGGTACTGCAGAGGGTATTTTTAGGGGTAGAGGAAGTTATTTTTCCATTTTCTTTTTTTGCTTTTGACTTCATGAAGGATTATCCTAGTTCTATGATGTATTTAGGAATTTTTTACCTAAGGATTAAAGCTCTACCATTTTACTCCTGAAAGGCAGGTTCTAAGTCTAAACAAAACAAATAAAAAACCTTTCTGAATAATCCTCACATTGGTTTTCACAGGTAAGTGGAATGCATTTCACTGAGACTTTTTGACCTAATAGAATATTCCACTGGTTTTATTTTTTCTGAAATACATTCTGAATCACTTCCCAGCCATCGATTTCAGATTGTAGGACAGTTTGTGCATTTTGATACGGACCTTTGGTTTGAAGGTCAAATTTCTAAGTGTTTTTGTAGGAAATCTCGTGCTGAGTAGACTTTGCATGGCAGGAATCTTCTGGGGTCCCTTTTTTGCTCCCATGAACATTTGAAGCTTGCTGATGTCCCATGCCTGCTTCCCTTACTTCCTTGGGACTGTTTCTACACAATGGGACCTGGTGAACCAGGAGACTCCAAAAGTCAGGTTTTGTGGCTGGAGATGGTATCTAGGCCGTATCTCAGCAAGACTGCAGGTGAGCCAAGGGCGACGCCAGCAACTATGGGATCCAGGACTTGGCTTTGTCGAATGATGGAAACACACACTTCCCTTCTTCCTTCTCCCCCACACTCACACATACTTACACACACCTGTTAAGTCATTGACCCAAGGACTATTTCTTAGGTTTGGCCAATAAGGAAAAGAACTTCTGGTACAAACGTTGTATATGTGACAAGGATGATATATGTGACAGTAATAACAAAGTGATAATCTTTGACCTTCACTCATGCACGCACAGGACCGATGTGCCAGTCCTGTGTTAAGCCCCTCTGTTATGCGATTTCTTATGTTATTTATTACTTGTAATATTTCCCTCTGTACCGGTTTTTGTGGATAAAACAAATGATATTGCGACCCATACAGGGGCTTTCCTGGAGGTCAGCAGCAGGATCGAGGCTTGAACCCAAATCTAAGTGTTCCCCAAATCCATGCTCTTAATTTCTTTCTATGCTGTGTGGTCTCTGGGCACAGAGATTAGGGGGAAAACATTGTCAGCGACAGTGTCAAGTGACACCAGAGCCCATGGACTTTGGATTCTACTCACAGTCAAATATCGTTAGGTTGTTGAATGGTCTTGACCCAACAACTTGCTTTATTTTGATAACATCTGTCATATTCATGGTTGGGCTTGGTGGGTCCTTTTCATTCCCTCAATTCTGTAACTCGATGAACTTTTTAAAAATGAAAACATCCCCAAATTTGAAAAATAGTTCACAGTCAGCGTAAGTCTTTGATATACCTAATCCGTAGATATTTAGCAGGCCATAACCTGGTATTGGAAGTAGCCTGCTCTGAGAACTATATGAGCTTTAGCACTGGTGCTAAACATTAGCACATCGAAGTTAAACATTTAGCCAAACAGGCAGAATCTTAAGTCTGTGAACGAAAGCACACACTCACCTGGAAACACCCGATCATTAAATTCCTCCTCTGAGGATGTTGATGTTGAGCAGAAGACATAATTATTTTGACTGTGGTAACGCAGTGCTGACTTCATGCAGGCCGCTATTTTGAATCCTTTGCAGCTATGAATCCTTTTAATTCTAAGAACAACCAGAGGAAAAGCCCATGAGTGAGGTCTGTCGTCATCCCTTTCATAGATGAGGTGACCATGCCCTGGGGACATGGATGAGCCTGCCCAGAACTCAGGGCTTCAGAGCAGAGCCTGGCTGACCCTGCTTGACACTGTGGCCTCGGGCAGCATGGGTTACACAGTCAGCCTTTTGTTCCCTTTCTCTCTGTGGACTCGTTAAGATTTCACTTTGCTTAAGAAAAAGTGACATCGATTACGGATTATGAATTACATGTAGATTCATCATAGTGTTTATTTTTGCATTTTAGATCTTATTTAAGCAGTTACTATTATAATACTCAGTTTCCTTAAATTATTATAGAAGATTAACCCAAAAACATTGTCTAATCTTTTGCAAATACCATGTTGAAAATATAATACTGAGTAAGAAGAGTCAAGTTAATGCGATTTGACAAAAATCCTTTAGAAGAGAAGCTGTATTTAAAATAATTTTTCAGTATCTAGCACAGAAACTTTGAGAACTGTGTTAGCTTTAGCTCTGGTGCTGAACATCATCACATCGAAGTTATCTAGCACAGAAACTGTGAACATTGTGCAAGATGCAAAAGCGTTTGTTGGAAATAAAGAATCTAAGGATGAAGAGTTTTGATCACAGTGGAACTCTTCTAGGTAGATACCACGTCAAGTTCACAAATGATTAAAATACTTTGTTCCTGTTGGATATGATTTAAGATAGTGTTTGTATTTTATAGTTTCCCAGTGAAGTAAAAAATGTAAATACCAGCACTAGAAAACTAAAACAGGTTATTCAGGCCCTCGGTTGACTAAGAAATAGTGATGTGACTAGAATTTGCCCGGAGTTTAGATGATGGATGTAAGTCATGCTCCTTGCCCTCGGGGACTTTGTGAGCTGAAGTGGAGCACAGTGGTGTGGCTGAAGTCCCCATCCTTGGCTGGGTCATTGTTCATGTGATAGGGAGGTTTCCTTGTGGCCACATGCCACTCTACTCTGCCACTCGTCCCTACTGTATGTGGGCCCAGAGCACCCCACCAGACCTAGTTGGTTCCATTTTCCCCTAAAAGGTAAGGTTATGGCCTAAAGAATAGAATGACTGCTTTTGCTTAGCTGTGGCCTCAGGGGAGACTTCGTTGGAGAGCCATTTAAAGAGCCTTAAGTCCATCCACTGACTGGCTTATCGAGAGTCTTCTGTGCTCCAGCATTGTGGATATAGACACAATGAGATGCCATACCACAGCAGGTGGCACGGGGAAGCTGGCATGCACAGGCCAGCGGGGCCCATACTGTGTGGGAGGCAGGCCCAGAGCATAGGGCTGAGAACTGGTCAGGAGTCGTAAGCGACAGCCCTGTGGCTGGGACCACAGTGGGGGTGATTAGCGAGGTTAAGAGGTTCAGAAGGAAGAGGCTATTTAGAGGAAAAGCTGATAAATGCAAGACAATCAGGCAGTGATATTGAGTAACCAGTTGATCCATGGATCTGCGATACAAGGGCAAGATCTGAGAGGGACCTTTGGATGTGGTTTTCGAGGAGAATGTACGGAGCGCAAAGAGGATCAAAATTAGCAACACCGGGGAAGATCAGTGTGGAAAGGCAGCAAAGAGGAGCCAACAAAAGAGGAATGAAGAGAACTGGAGAAATTCGAGAATTTCTCCAATTTGTAGAAAACAAGGGTGTAAACGACTTGCTCAGAAAACAGACTGACAATGCTCCGTGAGATACACTGAGTAGGAAGACACTAGTGATCTCAGCTATGGGCACTCAGGTTGACTCGGGGACTGGGAGCCAGGTCACCATGGGTCGTACTGGAAAGTAAGGTGAGACCAGAAAGCCTCTGGGAATTTTAAAAAGTTTGAAGAACAGAGTCAACAATATATAGAGGAGAAATACGTTTATATACTGAAGAGAAGGAACCAGAGGTTATAGAAGGCCGAAACAAGATATGGATGAAAAACAAACTTGATCAGGTAGGAAATACATGTAGTGGAGCCCAAAACTGGGAGGGAGCCCTCTCCTCTAAAACCAGAGAGAAAAAGAGACGGATGAGAGGATGCAGGTAACAGGGTGTCTGTACATGGAAAGGTGAGACCTTGGGACCATTCCAAGTGATAGCCCCACGTTTTCTGTGAAGTTAAGCAGCAAAGTCCTGTATCAACTCTGTGTGGAAGAGCTTTAAACTCTAAGTGCCTTTAATATGTTTTTATTATTACATTTGTATCATATTAAAAACGAAAGGTTCTACTTCACTCCTAAATGTTATATATCGAGGCTGTTGGTACCGAAACTCAGAAGACGGAAGAGAACCAGAGGAGCAAGGGCTTTGAGCTGTCCTAGAAGATGCAGGCGGTGGGGGGGAGGGGAGCGGAGTGTGTCCTCTGGGACTGAGAAGGAGGAGGTGAGCCGGAGGGGCAGGCGTTGGCTCCTCTGCGCTGAGGACTCGTGAGGACACTGGGAGGCGTGGGTTCAGATCACAGTAGGCTGTAGACCCACTTCTGTTCTGTATCTGTCTTCTTTTTGTACTTTTCCTTGATTTACACTGAAGATGGACCTTTAGCCATTTGCCTCTTTTTCTCTTTCCCGTCTCTACCCCAGACAAGGTCCACCTCCTCGTACCCAGGTGACTGCCACAGCCTGGACACTGCTCTCCCAGACTTCCACGCCTCTGTGCACGGCTGTCCAAAGTCATCTTTATCACACTTAACACAAAATGCGGACTCCTCACTATGCTCTGTATGGCTCCACCTGTTTCTTTGAATAGCTTTGTTGAGATATAATTCACATAGCAAACAACTTACTTATTTAATGTTACAGTTCAATAGTCGGCAGTGTGTTCAGATTTACGCATCAGTTTTAGAGCATTTCCCTTTCCCCAGGAGGCTCTGCATCCCTTAGCCGTCATGCTCACGTTCCCTCTGCCCCAGGCTCCAGACAACCACTTGTCTGCTTGTGTTTTCGTAGCTAAGCCTACTCTGGAGGTTTCATCTAAATGGAATAGCATTGCATATGGTCTTTTGTGACTTTTCTCTCACTCGGTATAATATTTTCGAGGCTCATCCACGTTGTATCATCTATCATGCTTCACTCCTTTATATTGTGGAACAATATTCCATTGATTGGATAGACCATGTTTTATTTATCCACTCATTAGTTTATGAACATGTGGGTTGTCTCCTCATTTCCATTGTTTATGAACAATGCTTCTGTGAACATTGATGTACAGTTTTTGTGAGTGTGGACATATGTTTTTATTTCTCCTGAGTATGTACCTAAGGGTTGAATTGCTGGATTACATAGTAACCCCATGTTTTCCAACGCAGCTGCACCGTTTGACTTTCTCACCAACATTTGACATTCTCACTAACAGTGTAGGAACGTCTTACTTCTTCACCTCCTGACCAACACTTATTATTGTGTGTCTTTTTATTATAGCCATCCTAATGGATGTGAAGTGGTATCTCATCATAGATTCGTTTTGTATTTCCCTAGTGACTAATGACGTTGAACATCTTTTCATGTGCTTGTTGGCTATTTGTACATCTTTGGAGAAATGTCTGTTCAAGTCCTTGACCCATTTTCAGTGAGTAGCTCATCTTCCTATTATTGAGTTGTCATCTTTTTTAGATATTCTGGGTAGAGGGCTCTAACTGCTTTCACCACAGGCACAGTTCTTGTACTTTGCTTTAAATGAGCAAAATTACTATTACTTCAATTTAAAAGACTCCCCAGCTTCTTGAGTGCTTTTGCATAGTGCTTATCACTGCTTCAAATTGCACTGTACATTCATTGCTTCCTTTTCTCTTGGTTTGGCTCCCAAGAATATAATTTCTGTCTCATCTAGCCCCGCTTCTCCCTCTACTCTCTCACGACAATGAGAGGCTATTGTGATTAAACACATGTAACCTTTCAGCAGGTGTCCAATTCCCAGCGCTGCTTCTCAAGGGCTGGGTGACTCTGGGCAAGTATTTAACTTCTCTGTGTTTTAATCTCCTCATTTGAAAGACAGGAAGAATTAATAATCGATTTGTATAGTCATTATGCAAAATGAATTAATATATAATGAAGCATTTACAATAGTATTTAGCACAAAGAAATAAAATTTTAAAAGTCAGCAAATATTTTTGAATGAATACTTAATGAATTTTCCTACTAACAAGGAAAATGAGCTGTTAAGTTTACAAAGATTTAATCAATCAGTTTCATCAACACATATCCTCACTATGACCAGGAGAGGTTTTTAATTGGGTACCAACTACCTGTGGGCTTTGCATGAAAACTGATCTCTGTTGGGATCGTGGAGTTTTACAGAATTTCTGCTGTGTGCCATGCCTTTTATGAGTAACAGCTCAAAAGTCTTCAGGGCTCTAGAGGGAGGTTCTGTTATGGTACATTTTTAACAGCTGAAGACCCTGAAGATCCATTAGGGAGGTTAAATGCAGTCCTGAGATCACAGAACTAGCAAATGTTAGAGTTAGGATTTAAATTCAGGTTGGTGTCACCACTTTACACCTGCCACCTTTGGTTAGGGCTTGGAGTGTCCCTTCAACTACAAGCATTTCCCAGGTTATTTGTCATTGTCTTTCTCCACAGACTGGTTTTATGATTTTTACCATATTTCATTGTCTCCATAATCTTATCACTCATCACCAACTTTCTGAACATTCTCTCCAGGCAGTTTCCAATAAATGACGCAAAGAAATTCCCATTTTGTGAGCTCTGACTCAGTTGTGGGTCTTTCCAGGATTTGCTCAGAGAAAGACATACAAGCTCTACCTGCCATTTTAGCCACAGCTACATGGCAGGAGAAACCTTGGCATCATACAGGGTCTTGAGCATTAGCTCAACTTAAAATAGGAATAATGATGTCAACCCCCTTAGGTTGTTGTGAGCTTTAACTAAGATAATATGGCCATGAGATGCCTAGTCCAGTGCACGAATTGGTGTCCAGGTATGACTGAAGACGGCGATTGCTAAGAGCCCCCTCTGATTCTGTGTTTACCTCTTGCTTCCTGCAGATCGCTTAAAGCACCCTCCACCACTCCCTACTGCCTCTACCTAATTTAGGGTCAGCATATTGCTGGGCATATTCATGATAAATAATACTGTGTTTCTTCCATTGCCTCAATTTTATTTCATGGTATCTTAAGAACTGCCCAATTTAGTTTCTTCAGGCATTTGTAACACACCAGTCACTCCTCTGTTTTTAGCATGTGATTGAATTGGCTATGACAATCCTTAAGTTTTAATACACCCCCACTTGGAATTAAAATCAATAGTTATATGTATTAACATTAAGGTGATAGCAATATTGCATAATGTTTTGGGTACATTTTAACTTGCAAATTATTTTTAATTTGTAAAGTTGATCTTAGTTCACAGGTAGACTGTTCATAAGATTATTTTGTACATCCCTACTTTTCAGATATAACATTAATAATACAATAATTGACTTTAAGCATCATATGTACTAGTCTTACAAGCTGATCTACCCTGTATATTTTCACCTGCATAACTTTTTGCTACATGCTATGGGTACTTTTGTGTTTTATCTTTATATATTATTTTAAATGATACTTTCATATTTTATCTTTAGATATTATTTTCTCAAAACTCATATCCCAGAGGCAGTGCCCTGATCACAGTTCTCTGTTTTCTTAATAATTAATTGGTCAGCGGTCTTCAAATAGTCAGTACTCTCACTGGGTTTCTGGACTCTGGAGGAGCCAGAAACAAGGTTGTCCCAGCCCTGTGGGAACTGTCAATAGGTGGGTGGCGAAGAGCATGTTGAGGGTGATACATGATGGGGTCAGGGGCTGTGATCGGAGTAGGCATGGCTTCCTGTGGGAACACAGAACCCCACTTGGGAGCGGGAGTTAGAATGTGAGAGGAAACTCATCTCGGTTCCTGGAGGCCAAGTCATTTCACGAGTGTTCTTGTTATACACTTCAGAATCGCAGTGTATAGATTAAGTTTTTAAAAGACGGATTCTGTAGTTCGTCCAAGGAATTTTCTTCTTATACACACTTTTTTTGGAAAAATTTAATGTCCTCCCAAAATATGTAGTATGTTACCTCTGACGGAACACTAAGGTCAAATTTCCTCAGTAATTATCTACAGATAGTGAAATGTGGGGGTCGAGAGAGAAACTAGTGGAAACCAATAGGGTTCTGGAATTGGATAAGCACAGGACAAAGTGCCTGATGTGAGCTGTCCTGGTCTCTCTGGAAAACCAGATGTTCAAATGACCAGAGGCTCTTACTGAGTCTGATTCATTATAACTCATAAAAGGTGCCCAAGCAGAGATGTGGGTTAAGATCCGGACTCTCACAGCAGTCGGCTGTGACAGCACCGTGCGCAGCCGGACTGGATGCGTAGGACTGGGAGTGCTCCTCTACACACAGTAGTAGTACATAATTCTACTACTCCTCGCCTCTCCTCTCCTCAGACTCTGTAGCTCATGTTTGTCCTTCTGCAGGAGAGAACTCATCAAACCCAGAACCCTCAGGTTGTTCTCCTGACTTACTAAGAAGTAAACTCAGCACCTCCATCTCCTCAAAGACTTTCATTTCATCACCTCTTTGGTTTGTGCAACATAAGCAGTTGTACTGTGAGAGGGGCACACACCTCACACCCCTCTCCACTCGCCAGGAGTACACCTGTTTATATGAATTCTTCCCCCTTTTTCTCTAGAAGAATAAGTGCTTAGTGAGGAGCTGAGTAAATAAGTTAATGTGTCATTTAAAAATACTGTTCTATATGGAGAAGGTTGGTTATACTGACATTAATCAGATTCCTTATTTGTGATGTTATCTTGTATTTAGGTGAGGTTAGTACTTTTAGAATAGCTTTGTTAAAATCTCAGGGGGATATCAAGACCAAATAAGAGGTGGCAAGAATTCCAGAAGGGCTACAGATTCCTTTAAAATTGTTCTTATTTGTGAATGAACTTATGGGAACCAGGGGGAAGTGGGAAGGGGTAGATTGGGAGTTTTGGATGGACATGTACACACTGCTATATTTTAAATGTATAAACAGCAAGGACCTACTGTATAGCACAGGGAAATCTGCTCAATACTCTGTGGTAACCTGAATGGGAGACGAATTTGAAAAAGAATTTTAAAATTGTTCTCATTGGCTTACTGTGATTTCTTACATTGAGCCATAATTCTCCCAGCTTTACTGGAATATTGTTTAATAAGTTCGTGGCTCAGGACACAAAATAGTTTTTCCTTGTCTGGGCACATCCCTGCAAAACACCTCACTTCTGCTCCATGTGTCACTTTCTGTTTGGGGAATCATCCTCCATCTCTTCAGTGATGTTTTCTTCTACAAAATAAATTGTTTTTTATAAATAAAATAAATTTTACTTCCAACTGCTCTCACACTTCTAGTTCTAAAATATGTATTCCAGTGAACAATGCCGCATATGCCCTTGTAAGAGCTTTATCACTGAGGTATTTACCCTGACAGCAATGCAAATAGATTTTTAGTTTTAGACTAAAAGGTGTTTTCATCTTTCGAGAAGTTTTTGGGATGTGTTCTTCAACATAGCAGCAACCTGAATCCTTCAATAGTCTCTGAGAAACTTGCTGTATCATTTAGGAATAAGTGAAAATTTACTAAGGCTGGTAAAACATTGACTGTCTCAAGGAAAAATGCATTCTTGCTTGACATGGAAATTCATTTTTATGATATCATTTTTAATTAATTCATCCTCTTATTTTATTTGCTTTGGGCTAGTTTCAGTGCTGGTGCCGTCTTAGATCTGTAATTTCTGAGCTTACATTTGTTAATGGCACCTGTAATGAAGAAGTGCATAATTACTGTTTCTTTCTCAACATGAATGGCTTCATCTGAAGGGAAGATCAAGTTCAATAAGCTATAAAGTGGTTCTCAGAATGTACTCCAGTGAGGGGCCAGAACATTCACTTTGTATCTGTTCTTTTCTAGCATAAAGTATTAAAAACAGAGCAGATACATAGCTTGAGAACAGAGTGGGGAATGCTTCTGCTCCATGCGGGCATAGGGAATTTAGACTGTGGGATGGGCTTGCCTCACAGCCTGTGTTAGTGAACATTGAAGGCGACAGTTCTGAGTGTGGTCCCCAGACTATCAGCACCTGCATTCCTGGGAACATGATGGGAAGGGCCATGCTCACGCCCACCTTAGACTACCGTGCAGGTGACTGTGGTGCTGGCTGAGGTCTGAGAACTGCTGCTCTGACACTGCTGTTCAAGCCGTGGTCCGTGGAGTCGCGGGAGCCTCTGGACCCTTGTTAGCAATGCAGGAGTTTGGGGTATTGAAAGCAGGTGGTCCTGATGTGGAGGAGAACCTGAGCCACTGACCTGAGGTCAGAGCAGAACACTTACCTGAGGTTAGAGCATTTAGGGACATTTGAGAGGCTGTCAAAGTGGGATTAGTAAGGCTTTTTCTTCACTGCACCAAATATTGGTTTGGCCAAAAAGTTAGTTTGGGTTTTTCTGTAACATCTTACAATATATTTACACAGCCTAATTCAACTTGTTTATATTAAGGGAACAGTGGGAATAACTGTGAGGGTACAGAAAGAAATGTTTACAGGTAACGGCATGAGAAAAGTAAGTTCATGTGTTTTGCTTATTTTATAAGATAATTGGTAGGTCACTCAGCTAACAAAATACACAATCACTATGAAATACTACCTTTAAACCTTAATTATTTTCAAGAAAGCGTTACTTGTTAAATGTACCCTAGCCTTTTATAGTATGTGATTTCTATTTTTAGTTTCTTTTGGTAGAAGTTGTTAATTTTATTCTAGTATTTACTTTACATCAATATATCAGTGCTTCTGTTTTTACTCTTCTTTAGCTCCCTCTTTTTAAAAAAAAATATAACCTCATACTAGCTGGTTTGTATATTTTAAATGATATACCTTGAATCCCAGTTATTATTTGTACCACTTCATACCAGTGATTTCATTCCATTTTCCAGTTTTTCTCTCCTTTGTCAGAACAGAGTGCACTTATGTGGTATTCCTATACTTATAACTCCATGCTTTGTATCAGTCTTCATTTCTCAACTAGCTAAAGAAATTCTCAGCATCTATCTTTTTGCCAAAACTTTTGCAATCATCTCTTGGTTGTATGAAGCCTTGCCTCTAGCAGAGGGCTTGCAAACTATACCCCTTTTTGTTGAGTGGGATCAGTGGGCACTTTACTGTTTGTGGATCCCCCTCAGTTCCTTCTGGGATAAAAAGAAGGAAGAGATGTGTAAATCTCTCGTCACAATGTTCAGAAATACGTGAAGGCACACTGCGTCAACATTGTGAGATGGAAAACCATGGTCTAAGGAGCAGAGCTATAAACTGGATAATAAAGCCTAAGTGTGCATGAATACACACACACATATATATACATATATGGTCACAGGAACACATGCATATAGACACATATATATCTATATATTCCACAGTGACCTAGACATTTTAAGTGAAAGTGTAGTTTTCAAGTAATTTTTTTTTGAAAGCTCACTTTTCTAATTCACTTTTCATGTACAGATAAATCTAAGATATGTTTTATGTCTCTCTTTTTCTACCCTCAAATTTAATTTTCCAGAATGTGTCTCTTAGAAAGGCATTTTACCAGGGAAGGAGGTTGTAAACTTTCGAGTCCCATCTCATCCCCACGGGGTCATTGTTACAACGCTGAGGAACCAGGAAGACAAAGCTTTCTGTTGAAGCTGTGAAGTTTGCCCCTCTCCAGGACTTGGCGTTTTCCACCTTCTGGTGGTGAAGCCAGGGGCCTGAGCAGAAAAGAAGACTTGACCAAGTAGAATCTTATTTGTAAGAACATTTGTAGCATGGAAACACATGAAAATGAAGGTTTTTTTTTTTTTAAGCCTTTGGAAATCTTTGCACAACAAACACCCCCGTATGTAAATAGAACTGTCACTAGCTGTTTGTCCAACAGCGAGGCCTCCAGATGAACCAGGGCTGTGCGCTGACAGGGACAGCTGACTCATTAGCAGAGAGCAGTGAAAGGTAATTAACCCTGGGAAAAGTACAGCTGCCGTGCGGGCTGTTCCTTTCTGTAGGATCTGATTAGAAATTAGTGTTAAACCACTGACTCTTTTTTTTTTTTTAAAGACTGTCATTGATAATTCACTTTCACTCTCAGGTGTGTGCCCAGAAAAGGTTCTCAAATGTACTTGTGGACAAAGAAACTCAAATCTAAAAAGCATTTTCTGATCACAGTAGACACCTGTTTTTCTTTTTGAGGGGAGTTCTTTCAAATGAATATTGTTGGACTGTTGACGATTGGTTAGCGCCTTGGTCCATTCTCTCATAGTCAGTATGTAAATTACTTGAAAAGATTGTTTCATACAGTTAATAAGCTGTAGATAATTACTGTTTAATTAAGTTTCTCTTTTTCTTTCCATTTTCCCTCTGATGACACTTCTTGTCCATAGCAATGGAAAGTCTCCAGTTCAGAGCCAGTGGGCGTTAGGGAAGGTGAGTGAAGATTATTTAGAAATAAATTCCCCCCTCCAGAGAGAAGTACCCCTAACTTTCTAATGGCCTCCAAAAACTTGAGAATTTAAGGTACTTGTTTCTTGGGGGCAACTAAAGATGCCTGATTTTGTTAATGTTGGTCTCCTCCTGGTCATTTGAGAATTGTGTACACCAGGCCTTCTTGGTTGATGATGTCACTTGTCTCATATGAGGACCATTAATACTTAAACACAATCAGGATTTACATACGTAGCTGAAGAATGTAGTGGGCAGCATAATCACCCTGCTTCCACCAACTGTCTTTTTTTTGGAATAAATGGGGAAAATATCTTTAACATCTGAAAGAACTTAAGTTAGAGGGAAAAAAAATATAACAAAAGATAAGACGAGTAGAAAACAAATGGAAACATGGCACTTTAAATCCAAATATTAACAGTGATATTAAATGTCTATGTCTTAATTCCTGAAACCTGTGAATACATTATCTTACATACAAAAGGAGTGTGAATAAATTAAGAGTCTGGAGATGGGAGAGTTGCTTGGTGGGCTCAACTTATCCCTGGGACCATAAGAGAAAGGCAGGTGGATGAGTCATGGAGAAGTGACCTGAGAAGGACCCACCATTGGAAGAGGGAAGAAGGAGCCATGGGCCATGAAATGCAGTGGCCTTGAGACACTAAGAATGGCCACTGAAAAAACAACAATCTCAGACCTACAATACAAGGAACTGGGGTATGCCCCCAGTCTTCGTGAATTCCCCATACAGCCTCTGGAAAGGAGCACAGACTGACTTGATCTTAGCCTGGTGCAACTGTCCCAGACTTCGGACCTCCAGAGCTGTAAGGTAATGTATTTGTGTGAAGCCATGAAGTTTGTGGACTTTTTACAGCAACAACAGAAAATTAATATGGAGGATAAGTCAACCGATAGATGGGACCTATTTTACAGCTGACAGTGTAAATCCTCTAAAGAATTTCTTGTGTTTGAATGAAGAGAAGAAAGATTTCTTGAGCACCCAAGACTGAGAAATCAGTTTTAGGAACTGGAATTTGTAAATCATGATAATGGTTATCATGAATTCTGAGATTTCCACTTTTGCGTTGCAACACCCCTCCTCACACCAAAAATGTTCTCCACGTGGTATTTTTGTAAGCATGATGCCTGTATCATCAGAGGTACAGATGAATACCAGCTTTACTGAGGTAGATAGTATGTCTGTGTTTCACTGAGCTTGAGCAAGAGGAATAGAATGTCTGTGGGAAAGATGAGGTCCATGATGCAGAGAGAAAACTGATCTGACTATTACAGGGTTCACGGGGCCTGGCACCTAGAATCACAGGGCTATCATGCAGAAGCTGGTGTTAGCACAGGAGGCTTTCTTCGTTGTGAAATGGTGACAACTCCCCATAGGCATGGGATGATGACAGGAAAAGCGTGCACTATGGTGCTCATGAGAGTGCCTTTCTCAGGGAAAGAGTTCAGTCAAGGTGTTATTTAGTGGCCGAGTTGTGTCTGACTCTTGTGACTTCATGGACAGTATAGCCTGCTGGGCTTCTCTGTCCATGGAATTTTCCAGGCAAGAATACTGGAGTGAATAGCTATTTCCTTCTCCAGGGGATCTTCCTGACCCAGAAAATGTCATACCAGTTTACTCTCATGGTAAAAGTAATGGGTTAGTTTTGTCTTTCCTTGTGGTTCCGTTTTTATCTCCAGTACAAAGCTCATCCATCTGAAGGACATGGACATGTGCTGTTTAAAATAAAATGTAAGTGTGTTTAAGTCAGGACAGTGGCCGTACCGACAGATTCTGAGTAAGAAGTGAGGTACAGAAATTGGAAGCTGGATATAGTTTAAATGAGTTGAAGATCTTCCTAAATGTTTTTTTTTTTGCCAAATTTGGAAAAATAAGACTAATATTTCCATGTTACCTTTGGCTTTTATTCCCATGAAAGGACTGATTTAAATCACATACTGTTATTTTTCATGTAAGTCAGATAAAAGTAGACGTTGGGGAAGAAACTGTGAAATCTATTACGCTGTATGCTTGCTCTCTGTGTTTGGGGAGCTGACTTTTTTACATAAGGGAAGAGGACATTGAAGACAAAATTGTAAATTCTTAACTGGCGTAGCAATCAGATAAAATCTATAAGCTCCAGATGTTGTCTTGGGATGTTATGCATTGAATACAATTAATAGGATAGTATCTCAGGCATCCAAGGAATATTATTTTAGGCTTATTTTAATTCAGTTCAGTAGTAACTGAATTCAACTCAATTCAGTATTGAGCACCCACTCTGGCCACATTGTGTTTCAGTGAAAGGTCAACATGACACATCCCCTCAAGTCCATAAGCTTTACTGGCACCGGGAGGATAAAGTGACCTTGACTCTGTGATGTCAGGGAGCTCAAGAGTCAGAGTGGAGGTGCATCAAAATAGGACTGGAACTCACAAGTCCATGCCATTTGGTTGCTTCACCACGGTGTGGGTGATACTGCTTCTCAGCAGACACATTTTGCAGCTCTGATACCAAAGCAAAGAGTTCCTTTGAAAGCTGCAAATAAAATAACACATCCTAAACATTTCATTTTAGCTCTTTACCCTGACCAGCTAGTCTCCTTTAACCCTTGTCTAGCTATACAAAACTGTGGCTTAAATACATTGCTTAACCAAGCCAAGTACAACTTTGTGGTTTTTCATTTGGTCTTTGGGGACATTTATTTATTTTAGCCAAAGTCTCTGAATCTCCAAAGATGCGTTCTTCATGATTCATCATTTCTGGAAGCATTTCCAGGCTGGTCTCAGCCCATGTTCCCATTGCTTGTTTTGCCTCCTCCTTTATCATATTTCCTCATCCTATTGGAATCCTCAGTTTGCCGATTTGTACCATGAGGATAAGAGCTGTGCTTTCTGTATCTTTAAATGCCCAAGACCGGCGTGGAGTTTCCTAGATCAGTTCTCAATAAATATGTATTGAACCAACAGTAAGTAAAGTGTTTAGCAGAAAGGGACTTATGTTAACAGAATCTGCATTAAATTAACTTTAATGAGGACAAAATCCAAAAACCATTCTGCAAAAGTCCAATGCCCACTGGCCTCAACATTTGAGAATCAGGTCATTTCTTTGTCAGTTTCATTAGTTTCTCCCATTCCATATTTCCTGGTCAGACAATAAAGATAAATGACTCTATTCTTTTATCTTAATCCAATTGCACAGAATATGGTGAGGATTTTAATGCAAAACAAACAGTTCCTGCTGGGTGAAACAGCACACTTGTTGGAAAAAATTCTAAGAAAACCTCTTACAAATGGACAAGGAAAATATAAAATGTCTTAGGATATCAAGCATATTGTGTAACAATGTATATAATAAAACAGCTTAAATAGAGAACATTCCCTTTACATAATAAAAAGCCTCCTTTTTGAATCAACAAGTGCTCTTTGAACTTTATTAAAAATGTTTTGACATTATAGGGTTGTTTAGTATAGATTTACTCAAAATAGCACATTTAGTTGCAACACAAGCCTTGAAGTTAAGTGGTTAGTTTAATAAAACAGAGTTTCCATAGTTACCACAGGAGAACAGAAGATAACTTTTATTTCTTTGGAAGCCAGAAAGGGGCTTTAGAGAAAAGATTAAGCAAACAGACCCAGGCAGGTTCATTATGCAGGGCTTTGCACCTGATTGGCTTGTTTAAAAGTAGAAACTTGATATTACAGGAAATTAAAGTTTTCCCTCTAAAATCTATAGCAGCACACTAAGAACTATGCACATTCTATATCCCTGGGCATCCCCAACTAGCATCTGAGTCAGAGAGGAAAGCTGGTTTAATGAGATGAATTTTTGTTCACAGTGTTTTGTTAAGAACCATTTCATAAACAAGTGGTTAAAAACCCATGCAGGAGACAGCACAGCCCTACTCTCCATCTCAGGTCTAACTTGGTTATTCCTGATCACCGTTCTGTCGGAAGGCCTGATGGAAGGAAACCAAAATCCTCCTCATGCCGGTTTGCTGAGAGGTGCTCTGAGTGCTAGAGATGGCTACTGTCGCCGTGTCCTCTGCTGTGTGCAACCCAAGGAGCTCTTCACTGTTGACTGTTGAGAAACAGAGTGACGTGGTTCTCGCTGTCTCACCTTCAGCCTGTGAGCCTTTAAGGCGGCAGTGATTAACAGGACTTTCCCGAAGTTTCTATGTAGTTACAAGGACAGTTTCAATCTTCTGTCATTTTTTTGCATTAGCTCTGATTATGCTTTTACCAGAAAAATGCATTTGTTTTAAAGGTAACAATACCGACTAGGAGAATAGCTTATGTTTCATCTATATTTATCAGCACTCACTGTACATTTGTGTCTTCATTACCAGGAAATATTAAGGGACATTGTGCCATCGATTCCTGTTTACAGTTTATTATGCAGAGATAGGAAACACTTAGCATGTAAAATGAATGTAGAAATTATTCCTGGATAGAAACATGGACATTTCCCACTCGTTGGCTCTTTCTCCTCCATCACCGGATCAGAGTGTAATTGTCAGTAATCAGGCCTGCTTGCTGCTGATAAAACCACTCTGAATGCTAGCGGCCTTCTTTGTGTGATGACTCAATTATTCCAGAAGTGCCTCATCAAATCTACCCCATCAGCTGGGCTAATAAATAAGGAGAAGAAACTGGCCCCCCAAAGCAAATTATAAATCCATTTGCATTAACCATTTCGCTGGTCCATGATCTAGGCAGAAATAAGCATGGCAGCTTGTGTTAAGCTTATTTGAATATGTTTATAATGTTTACAGCATGCAACTTTTTTTTTCCCACAAGGTGTTGGAATTATCAGTCATGAATGGCATCTGAATGCATTTATGTTAATTGCAGCAAGGCTTTAAGGATCTTTGAAGGCTATTTTGTGACTTAAATCAGGTGGAAGTTAAAACCTCTTGCAGGGAGAAGTATGGGTCTCGCACGAGTTATTGGCATTGCCTCAGAGTTTCAGAAGAAGGGGCTTGTGCTTTATTTTTACAGGTGGTAGAAGGACAAATATGAATAATATAATGCCTGCTAGTACAAGTACAATGACTTCATATTGATCACAGTGGAAACCAGAAGTTATTCTGATGTTCTGTATGACCAGCAATTTGCAGAGCAAAAAAAAAAAAAAAACAAAAACAAAAAAACATTTTCTAGAGAAGATCACAGTTGCCATAGCATTCTTTGTACTTCAGATTCCTTGAAAGACTCCATAAGGCAGAGAGCTCAAAAGGCCAGGCAAACCAGTAAAAATCAATTAAGTCCATCAATGGAAATTTTGTACATTGACAAATCATGTTTCTGTTCTTCTTGTAAAATAACAAACTCTACTGCATAAGAAGTTTTTTTTGTAGTTGAACTTCAGTGATCACTGGGGAAGAAAAAACATTCATAATGTATCATGAAGAGCAGTTTGGTTACTGATATCAAATAATTAGTCTTGCTAAATATGCTGTGATTTAAAACCCAAGGCATTCCCCCTAAGAGGAAGCAATGCCACTGCCCCATTTTGCAGTGGGGGCTGTTTCAGTTTTGATGAAGTTCTTTCTACTTCTACCATGACAAGTAGAGCTTATAGCCAATAAACAGTATTTTTCTTTGCCTGCTGCTGCTGTTAAGTCGCTTCAGTCTTGTCCAACTCTGCGCGACCCCATAGACAACAGCCCACCAGGCTCCCCTGTCCCCAGGATTCTCCAGGCAAGAACACTGGAATGGCTTGCCATTTCCTTTTCCAATGCATGAAACAATTTAAAAGGAATCCACTGCTGCTGCTGCTGCTAAGTTGCTTCAGTCATGTCCGACTCTGTGTGACCCCATAGACTGAAGCCCACCACACTCCCCCATCCCTGGGATTCTCCAGACAAGAACACTGGAGTGGGTTGCCGTTTCCTTCTCCAATGCATGAAAGTGAAAAGTGAAAGTGAAGTCGCTCAGTCATGTCAGACTCTTCGAGACCCCATGAACTGCAGCCTACCAGGTTCCTCCATCCATGGGATTTTCCAGGCAAGAGTACTGGAGTGGGCTGCCATCGCCTTCTCTAAAAAGGAACCCATTACTTCTCTTCATTTGCTCCTGTCTATGAAGCAGGTCCTCCTTATATTAATCTGGAAGGCTAAGAAGAAGGAAGTAGTGTTTGACAGCATAAATATAATGTGACAGTAGGCTAACATCATTTTTGTACATCCGTTGCTAAATATATACTCTCTTGCTATGATGAGAAAGCTCATTGATGAAAAAATTCAAAATAAGAGGTTTAAATTTTCATTAGAAATTTAATGGTGAAACATGGAAAGTGGAAAGCTGAAGAATTCGATTGTCTGTCCAAGCAAATTTATATGAAATTTGACTCTCACTTAAATTATCATGGTGATTAATATAAAAATAAACCTAGAGAGGTGGGATGGGAGGTGGGAGGGAAGCCCCAAAGGGAGGGGATATATGCGTACATATGGCTGATTCACTTCACTGTACACAGAAACTAACACATTTTAAAGCAANAAAGAGCAAGAAAAATCCCCCCTTTTCACCATTCCAACTAATGAACAATTGGTGAAGATCCCGAAGTTAGTGACTGGGAGGTTAAAAGTGTTGGGAGGTTGGGAGACAGGGCCTCATGTGTCAGCAGTGCTGAGGTTGTATGTGTGTCTTAGTCGCTCAATCGTGTCCAGCTGTTCGTGACCCCATGGACTGTAGCTCACCAGACTCCTCTGTCCATGGGATTCTCCAGGCAAGAATACTGAGTGGGTTGCCATTCCCTTCTCCAGACGATCTTCCTGACCCAGCGATCAAACCTGGGTCTCCCACATTACAGGTAGATTCTTCACCTTCTGAGCCAGGAGGGAAGCCCAGTGCTGAGGTTAACATGCTGAATTCTCCCATTTCATTTCACTTGGCAGGAAACTAGACCTGAGGGTGATGTTTGGAGTTTGAATTAACACCCAGCTTCTGAGAGGAGGCTGCTGGGCATTTGCATCGGACCAGTCCCACTGGTAAGTAAACTCCAAAGGTAGCAGTTGTATCACAGGGTTTCCAGCACTGTGATCTTTCATATTTGATTTCCTTGCCTTTTCATCAAAGTTTCCACTTTGAGTTTAGTCCGGAGGATTTTTTTTGAATATATAATTTGTTTCTGAATCGTAAGTAAATCTATGGTTCTCTGCTTTAAGGACACAATGGACAGTTGCATCTTATCACTTCAGGTCACCTCACCACCACCACCAGTAAAATATAATCTGATATATCTGAAACATGTGTAATATCATATATGAAACGAATCACCAGTCCAGGTTCGATGCATGATACTGGATGCTTGGGGCTGGTGCACTGGAACGACCCAGAGGGATGGTATGGGGGGGGGTTCAGGATGGGGAACACGTGTATACCTGTGGCGGATTCATGTTGATGTATGGCAAAACCAATACAATATTGTAAAGTAATTAACCTCCAATTAAAATGAATAAATTTATATTAAAAAAATAAAAAGTAACATCTCAGATTCATTACCTCATATCATAGGTTTAAAGAACTATCTTTCATACACATACTGCCATCTGTAAAACAGCTAGTGGGACACTGCTGTCTAGCATAGGGAGCTCAGCTCGGTGCTCTGTGATGACCTAGAGAGGTGGGATGGGGCAGGAGGGAAGCTCAAGAGGGAAGGGATGCATGTATACTTATGGCTGATTCACTTAGTTGTTGTATAGCAGAAACCAACACAACATTGTAAAGCAATTATGCTCCAACTAAAAATAAAAAACAGTAATAGTGTAGTGCATATTTGAAAGTTGCTAAAAAATAAAAAAGAACTGTCTTTTTCTGAAGCAAATACTTATCCTTGAAGTGTCTGTAAATTCAGCACTCCATCCATGATTATTGGCATAAAGCAGAGCCCACAGAGTCTTCTGTGATGACTCCATTTAGCAAGTGAAGCCACGTCTTAATTAGAGCACATGCTGAGAGACTGTGCAGCCCACTAGGCTCCCAGCACCTTGGTTTGTCATGTAGTCTCACCTTCTAAGATTGCTGTTTCATGAAAAGATGATCTTCAATGGAAAAGTGTCCATCCTGGTAGGCAGGGGAGAGAACTAACTCAGCTACAAGTTGGAGGAGCTTGGTCAAGATTCCAAACCTTAGGTTAATTGTCTTCCAAAATGTGTATCTCCTAAGAATACTTTAGTAAATCCTTAAGTTTTACAGCATGGTTTAAGATCAGCAAAGAGATTAAAAGTACGGCAATTATTGCCACTTGCAGCATCATGGATGGACCTAGGGATTGTCATACTGAGTGAAGTCAGTCAGACGGAGAAAGAAAAATATCGTATGACATCCCTTATCTAAAAAGAATCTAGAAAGAAATGATACAAATGAACTTATTTACAAAGCAGACTCATAGACTTAGAGAAAGAACCTGTGATCGCCAGGGGGAACGATGAGGGGAAGGGATAGTTAGGGAGTTTGGGATGGACATGTACACACTACTGTATTTAAAATGGATAACCAACAAGGTCCTACTCTGCAGCACAGGGAACTCTGCTCCCTGTTATGTAGTAGCCTGGATGGAAGGGGAGTTCAGAGGAGAATGGATACACGTGTACGTATGACTGAGTCCCTTTGCTATCTACCTGCAACTATCACAACACTGTTAATCCGCTATACTCCAGTACAAAATAAAAAGTTAAGAAAAAGTATGGCGACTATCGAAAATGGGTTTTTAAGGGTACCTCTTTCATACAGTAATAGGACGCATGCAGGGAGTGAAGGGAACCGATTGCAGTGGGAGATTCCTCTTGGTATCAGCCAGTGTGTTTCCACAAGGCCATGGGCGGAGCTGTGAACGATGGATGCTTGCAACAGCGAGCCTCTGCAGCTCCTCTTTCCCACCGTATTCCGGTGCACTTGGACTTCCCAGGCCTTTTGTGTCACATCACATTTCTGAACTTATATTTTGCCGGCATCCTCTGTGCAGGGCTCCACGTGGATCTCAGCTGTGCTGCCTTTGCTCTGCTCCCTGGGGAGGGGAGAGACAGCAGATGGGGTTAGGGCAGAGGGCTGACGCATCTGACAGCAAACGGCCGGGTTGTTGCGGGGAAGCCGCGAGCGTCAGGAAGCTCCTTTCCCCCTGAGAACCAACTAACCACTGAAGAAAGTTGAAAATGAGCCCTCTGAGAAAAGCTATTAAAAGTAGTAAAAAATCACGATTGTGCAGATGAGGTGCTGCTGTGTGCTTATTCGGATGCTAATGAGTTTGACATTAGGGAACTCGGAGGGTTTAGAGCTACTCCCTTCTGTGATTCGGTTCTTTATTGGCAATCTTTGAGAAAATAAATGGAAAATGTATTGCTAATAAACACACACCACGATTGGGTGTAGACAAAAAGCCATTACTTTCAGGGTTTAGAAAAGCGCTCTGCCCACCAGTGTTTTCCAGATCTTTTGTCTTAGGTTAGAGTGTGACAAACAAAGGGGACAGGCAGGTGGACCGACCGAGGGCGAGGGAGGGTAAGCCAAACACAGTTGTAGAGAAAGCTGGGTTTTGTTTTTGCTTTTTTTAAGTTGCAATCAAGCAAACTAAGAACTCCCGAGTCCTATGTGACTTTTCAGTCCTTCCATCCTATGTCTTGAGACTTTTGCTGTGTGAGACATCTTGTCTTGAGACATCTGTGTCTTAAGACATCTGCTCTGTCCTAAGGGTTTTATCCCCATTTTTCACCAGGATCTACAGTTGCTGATTTGAGTTGAAGAAGCATCTGCTTAATGTCTGGTCAGAACTTTCAAGTAACGCAGAAATCCATGGTTAAAAAGCTGGATTCTCCAACTTACTGCAAAGGGTAAACACGGACCCTAGAAATCATCTGCCAGGAAGGTTGGTGACTTGTGTTTTAGAGTGCCAGAATGGACGGACAAACCATAGCAAGTGTGTGTTAAGATAGGTACTATATGTATAGTGTTCATGTCAGTAGCCACTCGCTGTCAGGCTGAGTGTGTTAACAATGAATTTCAAAGTTTTCTTTCAAGGGCCAAACAGCCTGAAAACAGATTCTGTCCCATCCCTGGGAGCAGGTAAAGGAGATGCAGGCCTGTGTGTTATGTCTGGAAGCAAGGAAGCCACATGCAGATTGTTCCCATGGAAAGCAGGATAAAACATTGGCAAAAAGTGCTAGTAGCCTTTTAGGACACCTCATTCAGGAGCATCCTAAATCCACATGCCTTGGGATCTTGTCTCTCATGACTTCTTGAGGATAGCACGTGCCAAACCTTGACTGACCTTTTTCTTCTGGTGGTTAAAAGTAAAACTGAAAAAAAAAAAAAAAGTAAAACTGACAATACTGACATTGAGAATCCCTATTATACAATTTTCCTAGTAAAGGGCAGGCATTTTATCTATATCTATATCTATGTGCGTGCTTAGTTGCTCAGTCATGTCCAGCTGTTCGTGACCCCACCGACTGCAGCCTGTCAGGCTCCTCTGTCCATGGGGATTCTCCAGACGAGAATATTGGAGTGGGTTGCCATGCCCTTCTTTACCTATATCTTATCTATATATCTAGTTTGGTAAGAAAAACAAAAATTGATTTGGCTTACCTTAATAAAGGTAAAGGGGGTAAAGAATCTGCCTGCAATACAGGGGATCTGGGTTCGATCCCTGGGTCAGAAAGATCCCCTGGAGAAGGGAATGGCAACCCACTCCAGTGTTCTTGCCTGAAGAATCCATGGACAAGGGAGCCTGGTGGGCACAGTCCATGGGGTCACAAAGAATCAGACATGACTGAGCAACTAACACAGACAGCCAGGATAAAGATAAACATCTTTTCCCCATTGATATATTATTAAATAGTATGACATTTTCATTCTGTTTATAGCGTAGTCCATCGGAATTATAGGTAATTGTTTACTGTTCACATCACTGGTTATTTTTGCTCTTCTGTTTTTTTGTCCACTTTACATACCTTCTCTCTTTTATTTTTTATTTTAATAGAATGAATTGCAGGATTTCTCACTAAAGCGAACACAGGTGTTCATTCATTCTGACGGAGGGGGGCTCACTGAGTCAGAGTACAAGTTACCTGGAGGAAGAGGTAAGGCAACATTTTTATTAAAAAGCAGAATATGTTGAAATAAAATGGATCCAATTGAAGCATTTTATAAAGACTCTCCCCTACAACATTGCTTTATCTCTGTAGATTTACTTTCACAAAAATATATTGTTAACACCCAGTTTAGGATTGTGATTTTTTTGTCAGAAGCATGATCACTTTACTGTTTTAAAATATTAAACAGGTAAAGTTCTCTGAGCCTACAAGCCCTTTTGCATATTGATTAGTATGTGTTATTTGTTTGCACATGTTTGCCCTTAGAGAGAGACTCAGCATTAAAATTGTTTTAAAATTCCAATTTGAATTCATTTGTATTAGAAATTAGTTTATTTAAGGGTCAGAGGTAAATAAGATTTTTAAAAGCATTGTAGCTGATTTCTGCAGTTAATTTCTACAAACAGTGAAAAGCAAGGAACTGGGACATCCTTGGGAACAATCTGCTTAAAATGGCTTACCCCTCTATGAAGAAGCTTGTTTTCTAACATTTATGCATTTTTCAACACATGCATCTCAAAATATCAGCAAGAAAAAAATTTTTTAGACGGTTTCAGGGTGTTAACTTTCACTGAGTTCTCTTTAATCAGAGCATATTAAAAATATTTTTAAGTCTATGAAAACACAAAGCTGGTGATTGCCCCCTTAGGTCACAAAACTGTGACTCGGAGGCCGTGGTACAGAGACTAATAGAAATCCTTGGCACCCGGCGTCCACCTAAGGGAATGATAGAACTATTTGCTGGAGTCGTTTGGCAAAAGGACACAGACATATGGCTTTGGTTCATGGTCACGTTGCCAGTTGTGCAAAGTTAGAGGGTTAGTCGGTACACAGGAGTGGCAGCAACTCAGAAATCAAAAGTGAGACTCCAAACACATCAGCCTCCTCTTAAAGCCACCCAAACTTTCACAGGCCTGGGGTTTCTTCCATTCGACTCTAGAAATTCCCTTTCAAAGGCAGCTTTTCTGTGGGGGTGTGCATGCCCTCAGCCTCAGGAAGAGCTCTCCCCAGACAGCTGTGCTTGGTCTGAGAGAAGACTGAACCTGCTTCCCCATCAGGAGTGAGGGGACATGAGATGGGTCACCAATGTGCAGGATGCCGTCGTTCAGTTCTTCAGCTTTTTATGCAGAATACGAAACAGTACAGATAGAGCTGGACAGGAACAGAGAGTTGAAATCAAGGATCCTGTGCCCTAAATAAAAGATTTGGAAAATTTTTCATTTCATTTAGAAGAAAGGATTCAAAAAAGTTTCAGAAAATTACTAATATGGCATCAAGGATGCTGTCAAACTTCCTGATTTTATTCATTTAGATGTTTTTAAGTTTGCTTTCTTTTTTTTTTTTTTTAAATATTATTGTATTTGGCTGTACCTCATGGCATATGGAACTTTCCTGACTAGGGGCTGACGCTTTGCCCACAGCATCGGAGGCATGGAGTCTTAACCACAGGACCACCAGGGAAATCCTTACATTTATTTTCTGAATTACTCTCCCTGAAAAATAAGTAAATGTATGAAAAGAGAACCAGGAAAATACAAGGAGGGTAAGAACAGAGGAAAACTATACTTGATCATTCAATCTTGGTTTCCTTCTCAATGAGTCAACTGTGTTTTTAGGATCACAGTTCATTTCCCGCATCTTTTCCTTGTACAACAGGGAAGCATCTTCTGCTGCCATTTTCAGTCGATTCAAAGCTCTGTTGAAAACAAAATGATGCCAGAATCATCAAAAGGAAGGGCACTCAGTGTAGGGTTCTTTGTTCTTCGATCTGGCCAAGTTTTGTCCCAAGGTACAGACATCATTTAGCTGTTCCATTTTCTGAGGTTAGCCTTTTCCAACTTCCTCAGTTTCTTTTTGTCATTTAAAAAAACCTGACTTTTGTAAAGGAAGCATCCGCTGAGGATGGGGGGCTCCTGGTGGGGAGGACCCCTGGACCTCCTCTCAGCAGGCACAGGACTAACTTCCTCTCGCCATCACCGTGAGCTTCTCAGGAATGGAAGAGTCACGTAACACAACAGACAGCCTGCTTTGTCGGTTTACAACTCCCAGGAGAGGAACACTATGAAATCTTCTTTAAAGTGGGATTTATTGTAAGTCAAATGTAGTGAAAGACTTCTCAAGTTAAAAGTAGCTACTGGTGTGAAATTATATGTAACTAGACAGGGCTTCCCTGGTGGCTTAGATGGTAAAAAATCTGCATGCCATGCAGAAGACCTGGTTTGATCCTTGGGTTGGGAAGATCCCCTGGAGGAGGGCATGGCAACCCATTCCAGCATTCGTGCCCAGAGAATCCCTTGGACAGAGGAGCCTGAGGGACTATAGTCCATGGGGTCACAAAAAGTTGGACATGATTATGCAACTAACACTTTCACTTTCAGACAAGATTACAGTTAATTGTATAAGGTTTTGAGAGTGTCCTCAAAATGTTATGATCACCATGGCTTTTCTACTAATATTAAGAAATTTGCCACTACTTATAAATCTATATCAAGGATGACAATGGATAGAATTCTGTTGAAAGGAGAAATAAAGCTTAAAGATTACCAAGAGGTTTGTTTTATCCAAATCTTAAGAAATGATTAAATATTTACTTGGAGGTTGTTTTTGTGGACAAATAATTTTGTTTAACCATTGATCAAAATACAGTTTTAAGTGAAAAATAAAAGGGAATTAAATCTCCTCACATGCTAGTCATTTGCATGTGTGATGGAAGCAAAACTGAGTTTATCAATCTGGTGTCCTGCTCCTTGAATCTCTCCCTTCCACAAATCAGCAATTCCGGGGGTCCCTGGGGGCTCAGATGGTAAAGAATCTGCCTGCAATGCAGGAGACCCAGGTTCGATTCCTGGGTCAGGAAGCTCCTCTGGAGGCGGGCATGGCAACCCACTCCAGTATTCTTGTCTGGAGAATCCCAGGGACAGAGGACCCTGGCAGGCTACAGTCCATGAGGTTGCAAAGAATTGGACACAACTGAAACCCGAAGAAGACACCTATTTGGTGCCGTGGAGTGATGCAGAAGGAAGATCCTCTGATAGCCCCTGATGTATCTAAGTGCCAGGAGGAGAAGGTGGTCAAGCTCATGTCACTAGGACACCTGCACATAGCTTTGTAAATCCCTTGAAGATGTTACATGAGTTTTCCAAATTCAGGTAAATAGTGAGAATAGTCATCTTTCTTCTTCACTGCTTCTCTGCTTATCTCCATTGTTGGTTGGCATAGCCTTCCTCTAAGTTTGCTTCTTTGCCTCCTTTATTTTATAAGTTTCTTTCCCTCTTGCCATTTGTCCTTGTATTAATTTCTCTCCCCAGAGAATTGGGGGAGAAGCTCCTTAAAAATTTTTTTCATGACTTCATTATGAAATAGATACCAAGCAGGAACCCCTTTTTTTCTTTCAACATAAATATTATATGTAACATATCCATAGTTACAGGTTAATAGAACTTTTCCTGTAGTTTCAGGAAAAATAAGAGTGGCAAAATTTGCCTTTACTGTTTTATCTCGATTGAATAGATTGATATAGCCGGGAGGAAACGGTAAGAGTCTCAGAAAATGTCTTATTCCCATCCATAAACAATGGGATGTAGATAAAGGCCCTAAGAAATGGGAAGAAGGACAGCTGTTTGGAAAATCAAAGCTCTGTTTTGAGGAAAGAAATGCTTCATTAAGTTTTATGAAGTCAATTGCAGGCTTGTCCATAGCATTTGGGGTGCAGGCAGTAAGGCTGATCAAGCCTCCTTTTCCAATAGAAAAAAAAATAATGTTCTCCATAAGAAGTAGAGTTTTTAGGATGCAGCCCATGTTGGTTATGGTGGTGGCTGCTTCTATAACCGGGAGAACTTGACCGTGTAGCTGGTCCCCTCCCCCATGCACACCCCTCATGTCTGAGCACCAGCAATGAGGAAGGACCTCCTTGCCATGAAGGAACCATCCCTGGAATGTGGTGCTCACTGAATCCAAGGTTCCATTTTACAAAAATTAGGTCTACCCATCAGCAGTTTATTGAAGTCCATGAACATGATCCATAGGAAGAATGCTTCGAGGTTTCTGCTCCCAGGTGTAAGGTTTATGTGAACAAAGGCTTTTTTTTTCAGGCTGAGGTCTCCCAGGAGATCAAGCTTTCTCATGAATGTTAAAACTTCTTGCCCCAAAAGAAAGGCCCAAGATGTCTTATATCTTTATCCCCAAGTTGCTGCAAGATGTAACTAAACCCTGAACTTAGGAACTGTCTTTCAGGTGTGAAAGGAGGGAGAGCTGAAATGGGTGAATTGTATGTGGGGGCCTTGATCCCTCCCATGCCCATCACTTGTCCCACATGTGACGTTGAACGCTGAGCTTCGTGGATGCGTTACCAGTTCTTACAAAGCTTGAATGGGATGTATGTGCTCCAGTATGATGCTATTGTCCAGCCAGAGGACAATAGCATCAGAAAATGCCGTCCTGAGGCTGGCGCTCCAGGCACCCTCAAGCCAGGGTCCATGAATATTTATTTATGCCTCGCTTCCCAGGCCTATGACAGGGAGGCGGCTGCTCAGGGGGAAGGCAGAGCCGTCAGGTGCTCAGACAGCTGGACAGCGAAAGAGCATCAGTCTTGAAGCTGTTAGAGAGAAGGTTGCGTTGAAGCAGGTTTCTGAAACTTTCCTGGGTGCTGCTGGCCCTCCTCTTCACACAGTGTTGCAGTTTTTATGGAGAAATCCATGGAGTCCAGCCTTCACTTGTGTTTGAGTGGGCGATGTTCAGAGTGGTTGGAGGCTAGGAGCGCCTATGTGCAGGATAACCTTAAGACTCACGTGGAGAGGAATCTCACCACCCACCCCTCCACCCCGCAACC